>CP110840.1:25178947-25626447 GCA_028411795.1 Euphorbia peplus
CTAACTCTGAAGGACCCAATAAGGATTGGGTACCTGTCACTAATTGATTGTGTTGCAGGTGGCTCTGAGTGCTCCATCAATGTCAAAGCTGTGGTACATTGACAGTGGGTGCTCAAGGCATATGACATCTGATGAAAAAGCATTCATCACATTTGATCCTAAAAGAGGTGGAAAAGTCAGCTTTGGAGATGCTCAGAAAGGAAGGATTCTTTGTTCTGGATCTATAGGAACTAATCCTCCGATCGAAGATGTCTCCCTAGTCAGAGATCTGAAGTTCAATCTCCTGAGTGTTGCACAACTGTGTGATAAAGGTAGAGATGTTGTCTTTAGCTCCTCTGGATGTAAAATCTTGGACAGTAAGTCAAGGGAAGTTATTCTAACTGCTCCTAAAGTTGAAAATGTTTTCATGCTGAACCTTGAGAATCTTTGCAAAAATATATGCTAGATGTCCAAAGAGGATACCTCCTGGCTCTGGCATAGAAGACTTGCTCATGTGAGCATGGACCTTCTGGCCAAAGTAGCTAGAAATCAATTGGTTGAGGGTCTGCCTGAAATTAGTTTTAAAAGGAATCATTTATGCAATGCTTGCCAATCTGGTAAACAATCCAGACGCTCTTTTAAAACTAAGAAAGTCATTTCAACTAAAAGACCTTTGGAATTACTTCATATGGACCTTTTTGGCCCTGTTCAACCAATGTTGGAATCTGATCAACGATCAGAGTCGCGCAGCGGAAGCGAGAAAAACGATTTTAAAATCATTGATCAGATTTCACTTGATCTTTATCATTGCCTCAATGTTATTTGTTTAATTAACGTGATTAAATCTACATTAGTCACTCACATGGAATCCCTCTGAGAGAGATGGACGAACCGCACGATCGGTGATTCCTCCAAATTCACGTGCACGACACCTCCAGTGATCAGGTACTCGCAAGAGGCACGAAGAACGATGAATGATCACTCCGGGATCACCCTAGGGAGGGTTTGGCCGAATGGGGTAGAGGGAATTAGGGTTTCTCTGATTTCTGTGTCAGAAAGTCTAGGGTTTCAATCGATTAGGATCAATTTATAGTGTGTCGACTAATTACAGTTTCAGTACCTGTATTAATTTAATTAATCTGATTGTACTACAATAGAATACAATAGATTCAATTAACATCAATTAGGTTATAATTAATCACACACTAACCCCTAAAGAAAATCTAATTAATCAATCGTTTAATTAATTAACCCGATTGAATAATTAATCCCTCCATACAATCAATTAACTTGTTCCAATTAGAACAATTAATCAATTAACATTATTAGTTAACAACTAATAATAAGTTCATCACAAATACACTACATGTATTAGTTCTCCGAGTACAAGTCTCAGTGTCTAGTGTGCACGATCCTGTGGGCCATAATCAATTAGCTCAACGACTGATAGAGAGTTGCCTAGACCATATTAGTCACCAATTGATTACAGTGTTAGTCCATCTCATACAGATAGATACCCTGTAGTATTCTCTAATATCTCTTACCATGCATATCGATATATCAAGCATGAGGCATGGTGGACGTCATCCTCTAAAGCTTGAGATATTTCTCGATCTAGAGTTAACTGAAGAACAGATAAGTAACCAGCTTATCTGAGTGTGGCCACACATTTCTCAGTTCAACTCATCGAGTGGCCTAATGATATCATCTCACTTGGGAGTGAGTGGTAATCCCTTCACTTCAACTATCAGTATGAATCAGTTCACTGACTAGACCAATCATACCCGTATTTGGCATCCTTTTACAGACATGTTAGGCGTATGTCAAATCTAATCAGATTCCTCATTCAATACTATATTGAAATCAGGTCAACAGATAAAAAAGATCTACATTTATAGAAGGGCAATGACACTCCCACCATGTGCCTTCTAAAGCGGATCGACCAAGTCCCGTATTGGTCATACGTACCTACAAACATATCCTGTACACGTGTACATATCCTGTTCGTAAAAGCTTTACGTTCTATTCATTCCCATGAGTAGAACTAGCTTCTGGTAATTTATGATATACAATCAATGGATACTTCATACAGTTCATACAATACAAGATATATTGACTGAATGAATTAATGCCTTTTATTCCATAAAACAAATGTATAGTACAATCAACAAAAGTACAATACATCAACAAATAACTATGCCTAGAACTAGGGCACACCAACAATCTCCCACTTGACCTAGGTCCAAGCAGGCATAGCCCTAATCCCTATAGATCTAGCATGAGCATTGTTCTTGCGTTCAGCAAGAGCCTTCGTCATCGGATTAGCAACATTGTTATCTGTATCCACTCTCTGTAGTCTAACATCACCTCTTTGGATAATCTCCCGAATAAGGTGAAACTTCCTGAGTACATGCTGGTTCTTCTTTGTAGACTGGGGCTCCTTAGCTTGTATCATGGCCCCATTGTTGTCACAGAAGAGCACAACTGAATCCTGGATAGAAGGTACTACTCCAAGATCAGAAATGAACTTCCTCATCCAGACCGCTTCCTTAGAAGCCTCACAAGCAGCAATGTACTCAGCTTCCGCTGTAGAATCTGCAACAGTTGGCTGTTTAGTGGACTTCCAACTAATGGCACCGCCATTCAAGAGGAACACAAAACCAGATTGGGATTGTTGTTCGTCTTGATCAGTCTGGAATCCTGAGTCAGTGTAACTGGACACATCCAACTCATCATCGCCACCATAAACCAAGAAAAGATCTCTAGTACGTCTCAAGTACTTTAGAATTGCCTTGACTGCCTTCCAGTGTTTCTCACCGAAGCAAGACTGGAACCGGCTAGTCATACTGAGGGCAAAAGCAACATCAGGCCTGGTACATAGCATATCGTACATAATCGACCCTATAGCAGAAGCATAAGGGTACTTGGAGACCTTGCGCCTCTCCTTCTCAGTCTTAGGACTGTGTTCCTTCTTAGACAGTTTCAAACCATGTGCCATAGGGATGAATCCCTTCTTTGAGTTGGACATGTTGAACCTCTTAAGGATTTTGTCTATGTACTTTGCCTGAGAAAGCCCCAGCAGGCGTTTTGCCCTATCTCTGTGGATTCTGATCCCCAAGATAGTCTCAGCCTCCCCAAGGTCTTTCATTGCAAAACATTTGTTCAGCCACTGCTTTGTGGCTTGCAGCTCTGAAATGTTTCCTCCTATCAATAAAATGTCATCGACATAGAGCACTAGGAAAGTGTCCGAGCTCCCACTATTCTTACGATACACACAGGGCTCATCGAGGTTCTGAATGAATCCAAATTCCTTTATGGATTCATTGAACTTCTTGTTCCAAGACCTAGATGCTTGCTTAAGTCCATAGATGGACTTTTGAAGCTTGCATATTCGGTTAGGATATTCCGGATTTACAAAACCTTCAGGTTGAGCCATATAGACATCCTCCTCTAGCTCTCCATTCAAGAAAGCGGTCTTGACATCCATTTGCCATATCTCATAGTCGTACCATGCCGCTATAGCAAGCAATATCCTTATGGATTTGAGCATAGCTACTGGTGAAAAGGTTTCATCATAATCAATTCCATGAATTTGCCTGAACCCTTTTGCCACCAGACGCCCCTTGAAGGTGTTGTCAGCTTTCAGCTTGAAAAGCCACATGCTCTCCACAACTTTGACTCTAGGGAAGGGATCAACCAACCGCCAGACCTCATTGTCATACATAGATTGCATTTCAGATTCCATGGCTCCACGCCATTTATCTGATTGTGGTCCTTCAATAGCCTCCTTGTAGGATTTTGGATCATCTTGTTCCACAACCATGATCTCTTCGTCTTGGGTGACCAGGTATCCATACCTCTCAGGCCCTTGACGTGACCTACCAGACCTTCTAGGTTCCCGTACAATATGTTCTACCTGTTCATCAACCTGAACATCAGGAACAATTGTCTCAGCTTCCTCAGCAGTTGCTGCAGGAGTTTGCGGTTCTTGAACTTCTCCAAGTTCAATACTGCTCCCACTGTCTTTCTTGGAAATGAAATCCTTTTCCAAAAAGACTCCAGTTCGAGCAACAAAAACTTTGTTCTCTAATGGATTGTAGAAATAGTATCCCTTAGTTTCCTTAGGGTAACCTACAAACTGGCATTTGACAGTTCTGGACTCTAGTTTGCTACTAATCAATTTCTTGACATGAGCATCACAGCCCCAGATCTTCATAAAGGACACACAGGGTTTCCTGCCCTTCCATAGCTCGTATGGTGTTCCCTTAACTGCCTTGCTGGGTGTATTGTTTAGAATGTAAGCAGCAGTCTCTAAAGCATATCCCCAAAAGGATATAGGGAGATTAGCCTGACTCATCATTGAGCGGACCATGTCTAACAAGGTCCTGTTTCTCCACTCTGAAACCCCATTCCATTGAGGTGTACCAGGAGGAGTAAGTTGGGATACTATCCCACACTCACTCAAGAATTCGTCAAACTCTTGGCTCAGATATTCACCCCCTCTATCAGACCGGAGTGCTTTAATCTTCTTACCAAGCTGGTTTTCAACTTCATTCTTAAAATCCTTGAACTTTTGAAGTGTCTCAGATTTGTGTCTCATCAAATACACATAGCCGAAACGGCTATAGTCATCTGTGAAAGTAATGAAATACTGAAAACCTTGTCTAGCTTGTGTGCTCATTGGTCCACATACATCTGAATGTATAAGCCCCAATAGCTCAGTTGATCTTTCACCAGTCTTCTTGAAAGGTGCTTTTGTCATCTTGCCACGTAAACAAGATTCACAAGTATCTAGAGCCTGTAGATCTAAAGATCCTAAAATTCCACTTGAGTGGAGCTCAGCGATACGTCTCTCGTTTATGTGCCCAAGACGGCAATGTCAGACATATGTAGGATTATTATAATCACTTATCTTAATCCTTTTATTTACATTGTATACATGAGATTGATTTGATAAATCTAAGACATACAACCCGTTCTGAAGAACGCCTGTTCCATACAAAATATTATCACATAAGATACTAAAAGTTCCATGCATAATATTAAAAGGAAAATCCCAAATCATCCAAACAAGAAACTGAAATAATATTCCTGCGCATTGCAGGTACATGGTAACAATTTCTCAAAATGAGTTCTAGCCCAGTAGGCAAACACAAGTAATAATCTCCTACATCTAATGCATGCACCCTGGCACCATTTCCGACGCGGAGATCCACATCACCTGAACTCAAGCTCCTCCTATTTCTGAGCCCCTGCACATTTGAACAAATGTGAGAACCACATCCTGTGTCTAAAACCCAAGATGAAGAAATAGTAAGGTTAATCTCAACAACATAAATACCTGAAGATCCAGCAGCCTGCTTGTTCTTCACATTTCCCCTAAGCTTAGGACATGCACTCTTCCAGTGCCCCTTCTCACCACATTCGTGGCATAGGTCTAATGGGTGTGGCTTAAAGGCTTTCTTCTTGCCTTTGCCAGCGGGCTTCCTACCCTTGTTCTTGAACACATTCTTGTTCTTAGGCCCATTAGCCTTACCACTGCTCACCACATTCACCTCCACCTTCCTGCCCTTAGTCATAGTCTGCTCAGCCTGTTTTAGCAGGCCATGCAACTCCATGACTGTTCTATCCTGACCCTGCATATTGTAGTTCAGGATAAATGAGTCAAAGGAAGGAGGGAGTGAACTGAGGATCATGTCCACTGCAGTAGTCTCCAACACAGCTGAGTTGAGACTAGCCAACCTGTCAATAAAGCCCTTCATCTTTAGCACATGTGCGCTAACAGAAGTCCCAGGTTGCATTACAGTGTTGCTCAATGCTTTGGTGGTCAAGTACCTCTCCTGACGAGCCTGATCCTCGAACATAGTTCTCAGATTGGTCATCATTTGACGGGCCCCCTGATCCATGAACTGCTTCTGAAGTTCAGCAGTCATTGTACCAAGCATTATACATGCCACCTCCCTGTCGTCCTTCACATGCTTTTCATAAGCTTCTGTGACAACAGCAGTGGCACGTGCAGCAGGAGCATCTGGAATGGGAGTAGTCAGCACATACTCCCTAGCCTCGTGCCTTAGGACGATTTGCACCGCCCTAGCCCAATCTAGGAAGTTTGTCCCTGTCAGCTTCTCCTTTTCCAATAGTGGTTTGAGAGGATTTTTAGTTGCCATCTCTTTTCTTAATCGAGTTTAAGTTTTAAGTAGATTCTGCAGAAAGAGAGAGAGAATTAGAATAAAGGACTTTAATGTCAATAAACAAATTAATATCTGTTAAATTAATTTCTTTTGGTGATTATATTGACTTCGTTATACCAAGATCCACAATCCCATTAATAATTGATCAAGCTAAGGCTTGTATCTCATATTAGCGTATTTGGTAGAGCAACCTACTCAATTCTCCCACCTAGAGAACTCTTGGTTTGATAGGTTTATTGACACTTTACCTATCCATGCTTAGGAACCCGCAACAAGCTTAATGATGTTCCTTCTTCGAGTAAAACCTACAATCTCCGTTAACCACACTCTCAAAAGAGTCTCTTAACCCTCAACGGCCCACCAGTTACTACAATATATTCTGCTAGGGCATGATATATACTGTAGCACCACCTGGGAGGAAGAGGTGAGGTTTAGGTAAAGCATTTATAAAATACCCGATATTTTGTTTTAACAGATTACATTGGGTGATCGGCTTAACATGTGAAAAAGAATTGATCTGGTGATCAATAGCGATGCAACTTATTAGATTCGTTTTAACAGTCCATATTACATATTATATAAGATATAATAATACAAAAATAAAATAGACATCCTATGGGCTTTTCTAATACATCCTATAGGACTATTAATTGAAAATACAGAAATGAAATCTTCGAGCTTCCTCCATGGGCTTGGGCTCATCAGGAACTTCTCTTCGGTCTTCTTATGATTACATCAAAACAAACCTATACATTTTGTCTAAGCAAAAGTAATGAAAATTTAAAATCCAAAATTTACATTCCATACTTCAATTTAAAAGCCCATAAGATTCTATAACAAGTTGCTGCAAAAGAACATTAGAAGACATAAAATAAATGCATGACTATGGTAATCCTAATTCACATTTTAATTTAATTAAGCCAACCCAATTTGATAAAATCGTTTCAGTTTTCTCAACCAGTAAATTAGCCCGTGAAGGCCCAATGATTAAATCATTGCTCCCACTAAAATTTGGGAATTACTCAATTGAAAACTAAACACATATAATGCCACCGGTGTCTCGATCCATTAAATTAATTTTATCGTCATACCATATTCAATTTAATATCGTCGAAAATAAATCTAAGATATACAAATGCATGGCACGACATAAACTTTTCAAATTAATTAATTTTAACCTAAGCTAATAAATTAATTAACTGTATTTGGGCCAAATTAATTTTTAATAAAACAAGTTTGATTCAAACAAAATAAAAATCAAATTGCCCCCAAATATACCGGACCCGACCCGTTTTCCGCTCCGACCCGTGCCCCGAGACCAATTTTTCAAAAATTAGGGTTTCGGGGTGTTCGGGGCGGGTTCGGGTCGCCCCAAACCCTAGGTGGCTGCTGCCTCATGGCAGCAGCCACCTTGCTGCCCAGCACGCAGCAGTCCAGGGGACTGCTGCGCCTGGCCGGCCGGCGGTCGGTGACTGGCGGCCGCCCCTCGCAAGGCGCCGCCGGTCGTCGGCCGCCGCCGGCCGTGGCCAGCAGTCCCACCGGACTGCTGCCACGTGCAGCGGGGCTGCTGTTACAGTAGCCCCTTTGTGGCAGCGGGGACTGCTGTAATAGCAGTCCCCTTGGCCGGCGGTGCCGGCCCCCGGCCAGCAGGCCCAACAGGGCTGCTGGCTGGCGGTCGGCCGCCGCCGCCGCTGCCGGGGGCGGTGGTTCCGGCCACCGTCCCCAAAACCCTAAAATCCAAAATTAATTTTTTTTAAAAAAAAATAAAAACAGAAAATTAAATCCAGCAACCACACGTCATAGAAAAATAAATCCATCGATCTAAACACATGCCATATGATCCGATTAAAATCCTATATCAGGAAAAATAGCAAAAACCTGATAATACTAAAAATAACATTAATCAATGATTCAACCAACGGCTCTGATGCCACTGTTGGAATTTGATCAACGATCAGAGTCGCGCAGCGGAAGCGAGAATAAAGATTTTAAAATCATTGATCAGATTTCACTTGATCTTTATCATTGCCTCAATGTTATTTGTTTAATTAACGTGATTAAATCTACATTAGTCACTCACATGGAATCCCTCTGAGAGAGATGGACGAACCGCACGATCGGTGATTCCTCCAAATTCACGTGCACGACACCTCCAGTGATCAGGTACTCGCAAGAGGCACGAAGAACGATGAACGATCACTCCGGGATCACCCTAGGGAGGGTTCTGCCGAATGGGGTAGAGGGAATTAGGGTTTCTCTGATTTCTGTGTCAAAAAGTCTAGGGTTTCAATCGATTAGGATCAATTTATAGTGTGTCGACTAATTACAGTTTCAGTACCTGTATTAATTTAATTAATCTGATTGTACTACAATAGAATACAATAGATTCAATTAACATCAATTAAGTTATAATTAATCACACACTAACCCCTAAAGAAAATCTAATTAATCAATCGTTTAATTAATTAACCCGATTGAATAATTAATCCCTCCATACAATCAATTAACTTGTTCCAATTAGAAAAATTAATCAATTAACATTATTAGTTAACAACTAATAATAAGTTCATCACAAATACACTACATGTATTAGTTCTCCGAGTACAAGTCTCAGTGTCTAGTGTGCACGATCCTGTGGGCCATAATCAATTAGCTCAACGACTGATAGAGAGTTGCCTAGACCATATCAGTCACCAATTGATTACAGTGTTAGTCCATCTCATACAGATAGATACCCTATAGTATTCTCTAATATCTCTTACCGTGCATATCGATATATCAAGCATGAGGCATGGTGGACGTCATCCTCTAAAGCTTGAGATATTTCTCGATCTAGAGTTAACTGAAGAACAGATAAGTAACCAGCTTATCTGAGTGTGGCCACACATTTCTCAGTTCAACTCATCGAGTAGCCTAATGATATCATCTCACTTGGGAGCGAGTGGTAATCCCTTCACTTCAACTATCAGTATGAATCAGTTCACTGACTAGACCAATCATACCCGTATTTGGCATCCTTTTACAGACATGTTAGGCGTATGTCAAATCTAATCAGATTCCTCATTCAATACTATATTGAAATCAGGTCGACAGATAAAAAAGATCTACATTTATAGAAGGGCAATGACACTCCCACCATGTGCCTTCTAAAGCGGATCGACCAAGTCCCGTATTGGTCATACGTACCTACAAACATATCCTGTACACGTGTACATATCCTGTTCGTAAAAGCTTTACGTTCTATTCATTCCCATGAGTAGAACTAGCTTCTGGTAATTTATGATATACAATCAATGGATACTTCATACAGTTCATACAATACAAGATATATTGACTGAATGAATTAATGCCTTTTATTCCATAAAACAAATGTATAGTACAATCAACAAAAGTACAATACATCAACAAATAACTATGCCTAGAACTAGGGCACACCAACAATGAGCATGGGTGGAAAGAAGCATGCCTTTGTCATTGTAGATGACTATTCAAGATTCACTTGGGTTATCTTGCTGTCTAGCAAAGATGAGTCACTTGGATGTTTCTCAGTACTGATAAAGAAACTTGAGAATGAAAGGAATGAAAAGGTTGTTCATATCAGAAGTGATAATGGTGGAGAATTCAAAAACTTTAGGTTTGAAGAATTCTGTGAAACCAAGGGAATTGATCATAACTTTTCTGGTCCCAGAACTCCTCAACAAAATGGGGTAGTTGAAAGGAAGAATAGAACTCTGGTTGAGATTGCCAGAACTATGATCAATGAAAGAAGGCTTCCTAAGTACTTTTGGGGAGAAGCTGTTAACACAGCTTGCTATGTTGTGAATAGAGTGCTGATCAGAAGCATTCTGAACAAGACCCCTTATGAACTCTGGAAAGGTCGAAAGCCTAAAATAGGTTATCTCAGAACCTTTGGTTGTAAGTGCTATGTTTTGAATACAAAAGAATATCTTTCAAAGTTTGATTCAAAGGCAGATGAGGCCATTTTTCTTGGTTACTCAACACATAGTAAAGCATATAGGGTTTTTAATAAGAGGACTCAAACTTTAGATGAATCTGTTCATGTACAGTTTGATGAGACTAACCCTGCAGATAGTAGAGCTCCTGATGAAGATGTAGTTCAAGCTCCTGAAGTTACATCTCCTGATGAAGAAGAAGATGTTTCTCCCAGAGCTGCTGAAGTGGTTCCTTCTGTTGCTGAACAAGCTCAAGAAGTGAATCCTACTCCAGAAGTCAACTTCCTTCCAGAAGATGCTCATATATATGATTCAACAAATGATGAACAAGTTTCAGAAGACTCATTGGATGTACCAAGAGAAGTTAGAACTCATAGGAATCATTCCTTAGAGAACATAATTGACTCTGTTCATAATCCTGTCATGACCAGAGCTCAGCTCAGAAGATACATGGGGAATGTGGCTTTTGTGTCACTTCTGGAACCCAAGGACTTCTATGAAGCTGCTGATGATGACTCCTGGTTAATGGCAATGCAAGAAGAACTTGACCAGTTCAAAAGGTCAGAAGTTTGGACTTTGGTTCCCAGACCTAACAACATAAAGGTTGTTGGAACTAGATGGGTTCTGAAGAACAAGCTTGATGAATTTGGAAATTTTGTGAGAAACAAGGCAAGACTTGTTGCTCAAGGTTACAGTCAGCAAGAAGGCATAGATTATGGTGAAACTTTTGCTCCTGTTGCAAGATTAGAAGCCATTAGAATCTTATGTGCTTTTGCATCATACAAAGGTTTTAAGTTTTTTCAAATGGATGTTAAAAGTGCATTCTTGAATGGTTACATTGATGAGGAAGTCTATGTGTGTCAACCCCCTGGTTTTGAAGATCCTAAGTTTCCTGATCATGTGTACAAGCTGAAGAAAGCCTTGTATGGACTGAAACAAGCTCCCAGAGCTTGGTATGAGAGACTGACAAAGTTCCTTCTGTCTAAGGGATTTGTCAGAGGCTGTGTTGATACAACTCTGTTCACTCTGAAGAAGACCAAGGATATCCTTATAGCTCAGGTATATGTTGATGATATTATATTTGGTGCTACTAATGAATCTTTGTGCAGAGAGTTCAGTAACAAATGAAGGCTGAGTTTGAAATGTCTATGATGGGAGAATTAACCTTCTTCTTAGGACTTCAGATCAAGCAAAGTAATGATGGTGTGTTTATCAATCAAGCCAAGTACACTAGAGAAGTGCTGAAGAAATTTGGCATGATGGACTCTAATGCTGTTGATATCCCAATGGATGTCAGCAAAGACATTGATGATGAAGAGAAAGCTGGTAAACCTGTAGATATAAAAACCTATAGAGGAATGATTTGTTCTCTTTTATACCTAACAGCCAGCAGGCCAGATATACATTTTGCTGTGTGTTTTTGTGCTAGATATCAATCAAAGCCAAGAGAAATTCATGATGTTGCTGTCAAAAGAATTCTCAGATATCTTAAAGGCACACCAGAAGCTGGTTTGTGGTATCCCTGTAGTTCTGATTTCACTCCTATAGGATACACAGACTCTGACTATGGTAGGGATAAATTGAAGAGGGTCAGCACTTCTGGTGGTTGTCATTTTATGGGGGAGTGCCTAGTCTCCTGGCATAGTAAGAAGCAAACCTCTGTGGCTCTCTCAACTGCTGAAGCTGAGTATGTTGCTGCTGGAAGTTGTGTTTCTCAGATGCTCTGGATCAAGCAACAAATTGCTGACTATGGAGTCATCCCTGGAACAATTACAATCTACTGTGATAACAAGAGTGCTATTGATCTTTCAAAGAACCCTATTCAGCACAGCAGGATGAAGCATGTTCATATTAGGCATCACTTTCTGAGAGATCATGTTCTGAAGAAGGATATTATCATTACTCATGTTCCCTCTGAAGAGAATCTTGCTGACATGTTTACTAAGCCTCTGGCTGGTATTTCTTTCAGCAACCTACGAGAAGGCATTGGTATGACTTATCCACTTCAGTAACTTAGTTTAATTATTTCTGTGTGTCTTAAGTGATTAATCGTTTGAGATAATTAAGTGATAATTAATTCTAATCATGATTTGAAATCTAAGCATGCGTTATCTACTGCATTTTACGGCGATGTTCTGTGGTTAACGGTTATCTGTTCCCTTTTAAACGGTGTGTATTTGCTTTTTGCATTGGAACGGTTTCCTTGTTTGGGTATAAATAGGGGTTTTCCATTCTTAGAAGTTTTTACTCTCATTTTCACTGCTATTTGAATCTCCATAGATTTTCTGTGTTTTCTTCTCTCAAAATTCTTAACCTAATTTCTTATATCTTCAACAATGGCTCAAGAAATCACTGTTACTCACATCTTTACCACTGAATCCAAGAAGAAAGTTAGCGAA
Organism: Euphorbia peplus; assembly: GCA_028411795.1. Lineage (NCBI taxonomy): Eukaryota > Viridiplantae > Streptophyta > Magnoliopsida > Malpighiales > Euphorbiaceae > Euphorbia > Euphorbia peplus. The sequence goes on from CP110840.1 coordinate 25,191,470, forward strand.
TCTAGGGTTTTCACTTCTAGGTTCCTAGATGATGAAGTTAAATCCACTGAACCTATCTCCAAATGGCTTAGCGCTCAAAACTGGAATTCTTTTGTTTCTCTCGATGAATTCATTTACCCTAAGTTAGTCACCGAATTCTATCAGAACCTCCATTTCTTTTCCAATGAGGAGGATGTTCTACACTCAGAAGTCGGAGAAGTTGAGATTGAGGTCAGCAGGGCTTCTATTTCTCAAGTGATCGGTATTGATGATGAAGGAATCATCATAGGTGATGATGGTTCAGCAGATGGTTTTTCAGAAGCAAATTGTGCTAGACCAGATCTAAGTGCAAAGGAAACTTATGCCACTTGACTCACTCAGCACCAGAGGTGGGCACACTATCTTACAACTAATGTGTTCCTTCCGAAGGCTGGAGGGGTTAATGGAGTTTCCAACAGGGAAAGAGTTTTTATGTGGCATCTGGTCAATCAGAAGAAGATCAATCTCCCTGCCATGCTGATAAGGCAGATGAAGAATGTGACTACCGTGAGTGCATTAGCTTATGGCTCACTCCTGACTAGGTTGTTTGAGGCAGCCTCTGTTGTGGTTTCAGGAGAAGGTGTTACAAGTAGGAGTACGGTTCTGAAGATGCATACCTTCAGGAACCTTAACTTTGGTGTGACTCCAAAGAAGAATGAGAAGGGCTCCTCTGTGAGTATTGCTCAGAAGAAAATTGTTGAGGCAACTGTGCAGAAAGGTAAGAATGCTGCCATAAAGGGCAAGGGAAAGAAAGGATCAAGTAAGTTGGTCCTGACTGTTGAGAAGGTGGTTGTCCCAGAACCTCTTCCCACTATGGTTCAAACAACATTCAGTGTTGAACCTTCTGGCAAGATCGTTGCTGAGAAACCTAAGGATGTTTCTGAGAAGGAAGCTCAGGATGCTGAGTACGCACGCCTTGCTGAAAGAGAGAAGGCTGCTGAAGCTGAAAAAGTTGCAAGAGTTGTGGCTCTTGCTGATGAGAAAAGAAAGAAGAAGGAAGCTGAGGATAAGTTAGCAGCTGAAAGAGAAATTGCTGCAAAGGCTAAGGCCGATGCAAGACTTATAGCATGTGCTGCTGAACTTCAGGTTGCGGAGTTCTCAAAGGAAGTTGAGGCTTCAGAAGAAGGTGAGAAACTTGAGAATATCTCTCTGTCCTCTCGGATACTTGAGAATATCTCTCTCTCCACCAGGATCGGTAAGAAGGCTGTTGCAAAACGAAGGTCTCTGAGGAAAAAGGACTTCGTTGTTGCCCCCAGTGCTGAATTAGAGGATTCTGTTGTTGAGGAACCGGAAGCTGCTGATGAAGACATGTTGGAGATGTCTGCTGAAGAGGATGTTGATGCTCCTCTGATTGAAGAGCTGTCAGAAGAGAGTGAACCAGAAGATGAAGAGGTTATTCAGGGTGCAAAATAGTTTGTTGAGAATGTTGATGATGAAAATTTCATTGACAACATTCTTCTGAATCAAGGAAGAAACCCTGGTGATAGGGATGCCTCTGAAACGCTGATCAAAATGGCCCATATCTTTGCTGAGCCCATTTCTATGTTTGATCCAAATTCCTCTGAACAGGTTATCTCATCTCCCACTCACACTCCTCATCCATCTCCTTCACTACCTTCTGTCACAGAAGTAAGTGAATCTCACACTTCAATTCCTCTTACAACTTCAACTTCTGAAGTTGTACCTCCTCCAATTATTCCTCCTTCTGGATCCTTTTCAGAAGTGAATCTAAACACTGCTCCCATTTTCACAGACTCCATAGCCACATCCACTACCTCCTCCATTCATACTTCCTCTGTAAGTCCATCAATTGGATTTACTGCTCCATCTTTCTCACTACCATCCACATTACCATCCTTCTCAACTACCATTTCTTCCTCCACCACTTATACAATCCATTCCTCAACCACTAAAATTCCTCCACTCTCAACTTCTGGACATGCACCTCCTGTGTGTGATCCCTTAACTACTTTCTCTTCTACTTCCTGTTTTGCTGGGTTGTCATCCAATTATGACTTCCTACGCAAGCACATGAATCGAGATGATATGGATAACAGATTTGGTAGTTTTGGTTTCATGGGCAGAGCTTCTGGTGTATCCGAAGCTGGTGGTGCTCCCAGTGTTGAGGAATTGAGAAGAATGAGTCGGAGTGGCTCTGATGAATGGCTGAACAGATTTGCTGGTATGGGGCAAAGAACTTCTGCTGCTGACATGTATGCTCAGGGCATTGTGCTGCAAGAATTACATTCTTTGAAAGCTCAGAACCTGCAGCTCATGACCATGCTTCAAATGCAGGATCCTTCTGTCTACATACGCAATCTTTCTTCACTTCATCTAGCTACCTATGATGAGCTGTACAAGTTAAGAGAATTAGCTCTGACTCTTCCTTCATTGGACAACATTGCTCTTGCTTCTTCTCTGAAGGTCAATGAGAATTTGGAGATATTGACAGAAGAAGTCAAGGAAGCAAACGAGCATTATGAGGCTCATGAGAAGATGCTCCCAAGTAAGATTGATGACCTGCAAAGTACTGCCAATCATATTCTGAGAGAAGTGAAATCTTCTGCTCAAGGTTCATCATCTTCCAGGGCTGCTAAGATTGTATATGACATCACTCCTGATCTCAACAATCGACTCTCCAACATTGAGTCTGTTGTATCTGCTCAGAACGCACAGATTGCTGAGCTTACTGAACTTCTGAAGGTTATGCACACTCAAGCACGTGAACATGAAAAGACTCTTCATAATTGCTACCGGTTTGTCCGAGGACAAACTTACATTCAGAATGAGCACTTCACTGCTGATGTGTATGCTAACAATCGCTTGATTAAGCTCCTTCTGGAAGACGTTCAGAAACAGCGACCTATGTCTGGTCAGACTTTTGATCATATGAAGACCATTGATGCTGATTTCAGAAGAAGAATGGATATGATCAACACTGTGAGGCCAACTCCTCAGCAATATTCTATTGCACTGAATGTTCAGCAAAAATTGAACTCTCAAGGTGCTCTGGGTGTTGCTCTTGGTTCTGCTCAGCAGAGTGGTCAGACTATAAAGAGACCGAGTGCTGCTGAAGGATCCAGTGGTGTTCCTCCTCAGAAGAAGAAACCTAGGAACTTGTAACCTTTTTAGGACTTAAGCTTCTTAGCTAGGTTATGGGTTGGGTAGCTTTTGTCTTAGGACTTTTTCTGCTCTTCTGATTATCTTGTTTCATATGTTGTCTTCTGATGATTTTATATTCACTGAATCTTTCTTATACTTTCTTGTGTCTCTGACTACTTACTTTTTGCTTATGTTTCTTTGTGACTTAGTAAATTATACTTCACTAAATCTAACAACTTGATCTTAAGTCATTTCTAAGTTTATACAGATTGTTGAAGTTCACCATTTACACTAAAATGGGGGAGTTAATTTACTCAGAAGTTATGAAACATATGTATCAGGAAGTCATTCTCTAAACCTCATGTTTTCTGTTACCTTCGGACCACGGTTTGTCCATAACCAAAATGGGGGAGAATGATGAACCCTAAGTATTTTGATTATGTCCAAACGTTTCAGAAGATGAAAACTTAATACTCTCTTACATATAGTTTATTGTTGACTAATATTTTTCTACTTAGTCTATGTGTAAGTTACTCAGCAGGTGCTGAATGAATCATTTCTGGATTGCCTAAAGGACTCAGAAGATCCGTTTGCTGAAGTCAGAGTTTCAATAATTCAGATGCTGGATGCTCCACTCTGAAGCCGAAGTCTGCTAAAACTCTCCTCAGAAGTTCTTTGCAATCAGAAGTTCTTTTACCAATTTGATCAGAAGTCTAGACAACTGGAAATCAGCTTCTGAAAGCTTTGTCACGGGTTCTGTTTGAGCATTTAATGCTCTGACAAGTGCATTTAATGCAAGGCGCCAAAAGTTCAAAAAGCTGTTTTGATGGAGCGCGCCTGTCTGTTCAATAGAAACCAGAATTTCCTTGTCTACCCCTTGTTGATCCAATTGAAGAATGATTCCAGTCAACCTCATCTTTGATTTCAAATCACTTACCGGATTTGGTTAAAGAACAAGGATAACGGAATCAAAGTGTTTGAAGACCGTTTGAAGACGTGACAAATTAACGGCTACAACAACTGATGTCATCTCTTTTGAAGATTCAAATTCACCAACGGTCATCCTCATTCACTATAAATAATAGCCAAGCTCCATTGCATCAAAGAGACACGTGATCATCGAGCAAAATCTCAACGCACTGTTTTAACAAGAAAAACAGAGCACCATTTTCCATTCTCAATCTTTCTTAGCTTAGTCTTAGTTAAAGTGAGAGAGTGAAGAAAAACAAGTTCATAATAGGAATCTTGTAAACTGATATCGTTTGTGATATTCATATAGATTTAAAGAGAGAAATCTAGTTGAGATTAGAGTTGGGTGAGAAATCCAGAAAACAGAGTATTGTTTGTTCTGGTGGAAATCCTTTAACTCTTTTTAGGCTAGTCAGAACTAAGTGAGAAATTAGCTTAAGTTCTGTTGATGTAAAGGAGCTTCTGAACTTGCCATAAAAGTTCTGAATAGTGGATTTATAAAATCTCTGTAGGCTGCGACCTCAGGGGACAAGACGTAGTCACAGAACTTCTGTGGCGAACTTGGATAAATCGAATTGTTCAATCAGGATCTCTTGAACTTCTTTCTCCCTCTTATACTTGTTATTTTTGCTTCTGTGTACTTGCTTATATTTAGTGCTGAAACAGATTTTCTCTAAGTATCACTGTCTTTGTTCAGAAGACTGTCCAGAAGTTCTCAAATCAGAACTTCTGTTGCTGAAAACAGTCTAACTGTGTTTAGGCAGAATTTCCCTCAGAAGCAACTTCCGTAAGCTAGCTTCTGACTCTGAGGAAATTTGACTCTGAAAAATAAGTTTCCCGAAAAACTTAGAATTTTTCAGTTTTCAACTTTGACACCTATTCACCCCCCTCTAGGTGATTCTGTTCTTGTTAGGGCCAACAATTTTGGTCCTTTTGGTTTCATGGGCAGAGCTTCTGGTGTATCTGAAGCTGATGGTGTTCCCAGTGTTGAAGAGTTGAGAAGAATGAGTCAGAGTGGCTCTGATGAATTGCTGAATAGATTTACTGGTGTGGGGCAAAGGTCTTTTGCTGCTGACATGTTTGCTCAGGGCATTGTGCTGCAAGAAATTCAATCCTTGAAAGCTCAGAACCTGCAGCGCATGACTATGCTTCAAATGCAGGATCCTTCTGTCTACACACGCAATCTTTCTACACTTCATCTGGCTACATATGATGAGCTGTATAAATTAAGAGAATTAGCTCTGACTCTTCCTACCTTGGAAAATATTGCTCTTGCTTCTTCTCTGAAAGTCAATGAGAATTTGGGGATTTTGACAGAAGAAGTCAAGGAAGCAAACGAGCATTATGAGGCTCATGAGAAGATGCTCCCAAGTACGATTGATGACCTGCAAAGTACTGCCAACCATATTCTGAGAGAAGTGAATTCTTCTGCTCAAGGTTCATCATCTTCAGGGGCTGCTAAGATTGTATATGACATCACTCCTGATCTCAACAATCGTCTCTCTAGCATTGAGTCTGCTGTGACTGCTCAGAGCGCCCAGATTGCTGAGCTCACTGAACTTCTGAAGGTTATGCACACTCAAGCACGTGAACAAGACAAGGCTTTTCACAATTGCTATAGGTTTGTTCGAGGACAGACTTATATTCAGAATGAGCATCTCACTGCTGTTGTGTATGCTAATAATCGGTTAATCAAGCTCCTTCTGGAAGAGGTTCACAGGCAGCGACCTTTGTCTGGACAGACTTATGACCACTTGCGCACCATTGATGCTGATTTCAGGAAGCGTATGGATTTGGTCAACTCTGTAAGACCTACTACTCAGCAATATCAAACTGCACTGAAAGTTCAGCAAAAATTGGACTCTCAAGGTGCTTTGGGTATAGGATCTGTCCGGTTCAGGATCTGTCTTTCATAACGTTCATTACCGACTCAAAAATTTGTTCATCCGTAGGTGATTCTATTGCTATTGTCCGGTTTAGGATTAGTCTCTTCATCAGTGTTCATTATCGATAAAGTAATAAATTCGGTAAAGTAATATTTTTTCTTGGTCCCAAGAGTATTACTTTAGAGAGGTTTAACTGTATTCCTGTTGGTTCTGGTCAAACGGGGGAGAAGTCTGCTCAGCAGAGTGGTTAGACGATGAAGAGACCGAGTGCTGCTGAAGGATCTAGTGGTGTTCCTCCTCCTCAGAAGAAATCTAGGAACTTGTAATCTCATTAGGACTTAAGCTTCTTAGCTAGGTTCTGGATTGGGTAGTGTTGTCTTAGGACTTTATCTGCTCTTCTGATGATTATCTTGTTTGTTGTTTCTTCTGACGATTTTATACACTGAATCTTTCCTATACTCTCTTGTGTCTCTGATTACTTACTTTACTTATGTTTCTTTTTGACTTAGTAAATTATACTTCACTAAAATCTAACAACTTGATCTTAAGCCATTTTTTTTAAGTTTAAACAGATTGCTGAAGTTCACCATTTACACTAAAATGGGGGAGTTAATTTACTCAGAAGTTATGAAACATATGTATCAGGAAGTTATTTTCTAAAACTTATATTTTCTTTTACTTTCTGACCACGGTTTGTCCATAACCAAAATGGGGGAGAATGACGAAACCTAAGTGTTTTGATTATGTCCAAACGTTTCAGAAGATGAAAACTTAACATTCTCTTACATATAGTTTTTTTGTTGACTAATATTTTTCTACTTAGTCTATGTGTAAGTTACTCAGCAGGTGCTGAATGAAGAATTTCTAGATTGCCTGAAGTACTCAGAAGTCTCGATTGCTGAAGACAGAGTTTCATTATTTCAGAAGCTGGATGCTCCGCTCTGAAGCTATTAAAGTCTGTTGAAGATCTCCTCAGAGGTCCATTGCAATCAGAAGTTCATCTACCAATTTGATCAGAAGCTTAGTCACGGGTTCTGGATAGCATTTATTGCTCTGACAAGTGCATTTAATGCAAGGCGCCAAAAGTTCAAAAAGCTGTTTTGATGGAGCGCGCTTGTCTACTCAAAGTGAAACCAGAATTTCCTTGTCTACCCTTTGTTGATCTTATTGAGGAATGTTTCTGGTCAACCTTATCTTCAATTTCAAATCACTTACCGGATTTGGTTAAAGAACAAGGATAACGGAATCAAAGTGTTTGAAGACTGTTTGAAGACTTGACAAATTAACGGCTACTACAACTGATGTCATCTCTGTTGAAGATTCAAACTTCCCAACGGTCATCCTCATTCACTATAAATAGTAGCCAAGCTCCAATGCATCATGTACGCGTGATCATTGAGCAAAATCTCAACGCACTGTTTCAACAAGAAAAACAGAGCACCTTTTTCCATTCTCAATCTTTCTTAGCATAGCTTAAGTTTAAGTGAGTGACTGAAGAAAAACAAGTTCATAATAGGAATCTTGTAAACTGATATCGTTTGTGATATTCAGTTAGATTTTGAGAGAAATCTAGTTGAGATTAGAGTTGGGTGAGAATTCTAGAAAACAGAGTATTGTTGTTATGGTGAAAATCCTTTAACTCTTTTTAGGCTAGTCCGAACTAAGTGAGAAATTAGCTTAAGTTTTGTTCATGTAAAGGAGCTTCTGAACTTGCCATAAAAGTTCTGAATAGTGGATTTATAAAATCTCTGTAGGCTGAGACCTCAGGGAACAAGACGTAGTCACAGGACTTCTGTGGCGAACTTGGATAAATCGAATTGTTCAATCAGGATCTCCTGAACTTCTTTCTCCCTCTTATACTTGTTATTTTTGCTTCTGTGTACTTGCTTATATTTAGTGCTGAAACAGATTTTCTCTAAGTATCATTGTCTTTGTTCAGAAGACTGTCCAGAAGTTCTCAAATCAGAACCTCTGTTGCTGAAAACAGTCTAACTGTGTTTAGGTAGAATTTCCCTCAGAAGCAACTTCTGTAAGCTTGCTTCTGACTCTGAGGAAATTTGACTCTGAAAATTAAGTTTCCCGAAAAACTTAGAAATTTTCAGTTTTCAACTTTGACACCTATTCACCCCCCCTCTAGGTGATTCTGTTCCTTATAAGGCCAACATAACTAACAGAAGGTTGCCTGTGTGATAATGTTACTGGAGCTTCCACTATCTATGAGGACTCACTTGATGTCCCATCCATCAACGGAAATTGTGATCACCAAAGCATCGGCATGTGGTTCATTTATCCTGACGAATGGATAGTTAATCGCATCTCCCTTCTTGGTATTGCTCTTTCGCTGTTCACGGCGTGGTTTTTGGTTGGCGATTCATAGATGCCGCCGGTGATCATGTTTATCACTCCTTTCTTTTGCTTCTTGTCATGGCGAGTATCAACATTCTGGGCAACCCCATGCCGCTCTTCATCTTTTTTCACAAACTGACCCAACTTTCCTCGCTCAATCAGTTTTTCGATCTCCTTTTTCAATTCATAGAAATCATTTGTATCATGTCCATTCAACTTATGGAACTTGCAATATTTCTCATAATGTTTGCCCACGCTGCTTTTTCCTCTAGTTTCCGAAAATTGAATTTCTTTTTTCAGCGGATTCTTTTCAATCCAGAGAAACACCTCATGATGAGTTTTGTTTAGAACCGTCTGGTTATTTCTTTTATGAAATGTTCATTCATTTCGCCTTGCTGAATTGTTTCTGGAACTTAAGGAAAATCTCCTCGCATCAGTGTTACTTCTCGCTCCTTCTCTATCTCGCCTGTTTTGTGCTCAATGTTCTCTGTTAACATCATTTACCTCCATGAACTCTTTTGCAATGCACATCAATTCAGCAACAGATCGTGGTTTATTTCGAATTTTCTCTTCCCGCATACTCCAATCCGTTTTTCCATCTGCCATCATGTTGCGAATGCTCTCAATGTCTGGATTTTGGAGCCTAACAAGGACATCATTGAAGGCCATTATGAATTCGCGTAAAAAAGAGTAATTCTTTTGCTTAATCTCCTTCAATTGTCGCTCCGTTATCCCTGCCAGTTTGCATCCAACGAACTTTGCACAGAAATCCATACTATATTGATCCCAACTTCTTATTGATTCAAATGGAAAAGAGCGAAACCAATCTGAAGCTGTACCTGCTAGAGTTGTTGAGAAAAGTCTGCAGATAATGCTTTCGCTTGCGCCAGTTACATCCATTAACTCCTTGTAATTTTGCACATGCGATTCTGAGTCTGAATTTGGATCACCATTATATTTTAGAATCGTGGGTGCCTTAATTCTGTGATCTGGAACGAAATCCCTTATCCTGGCTGCAAAGGGCGAATCACTTTGTGTGTGCTCTCTTTCTCGCTGGGTATATCCCATTCGTTGCAGCATCTGTTGTAACTGCCTTTCCATATCTGTCATAGGTTCGTCTCGCCCCTACTCCCCTATTCTGATCGGTCTCTCCTCATAATGTACATTTTGAGGTTCGATTGGAGTTAATCGTTGTCCAATGTAGGGATCAAAAGACCATTGTGGGGACATGCTCCTCATATTGGGCAGTTGAGGCATTTGCTCCTAGTTATTTTGTGGATAATAACCTTGCATATGTTGATAAGGAGAGGAATAGTGTCCAGGGTGACTGAACTGCGAAATCCGACTCGATTGCCCTTGTTCATGCCTCCATTGGAGTGGCTGATTCAAGGGGGGAATCGTCATCGCCTATGGAATACTGTGACTTATAATATTTTGAACTGGGATGACTGTTTCAGTCGGTTGGGATGCGACTGGTTGGAACGATTTGCCAACCCAGTTAGAATGTTAATCATTCAATCTCCTGCTACTTGACTCATATTACGAGCCAACACTTGTCCCGCCATATGCAAGAAATGTTCCGCTGGCATTTCCATTTCATTATGGACTTGTACTTCCTCCATTAAAGGCTCCGTGGCTTGCGAATTAACATTTTGCGAATTTGCATTCGCATTTGTTGTGTTTGTGGTATTTGATTGGGATATCTGTCTGTTTCCAGCGCGAGTAGACATGGTAGATACCCCAATGGCTCCTGATGGATCCGTCATGTTCTTGGTGAAACTTTTTCTATTCTGTGTAACGTTTAATGTGTATCACAAAATTTTTAAGTTCCACGCTCACCGCACCAATGATATTCTTGCGAATAACGTCTTCTTTGGAATTAACCTTCTTGTTCCTTTGAATCGTGAGTGACTTGCAAAACAATGTCGGAGATGGAGTCTCCGGGTAAAGCTCCAAGGATCAAGTCAATAAGATTTTAAGGAAAGAAAGTATATTTTGAATATTATGAGTGTCTAACCTTTTATCTCTGTTTTCTTTCCCTTTTATAGCTGTAGAATGACAGTTATGTTATAGAGATCGTGGGCAATGGTGAAACAACTGCATGAGGGCGGTTATTCTCCCTATTTATGCCGGGTAGCTTTGGTACTTTAGTGGACTGAACTTGCTTATTTAGGCTTATTGACTTTTTTATTTGCAATTATGTTCCAGCCCATTTTGAGAACTTTTTAGTAAGTCATCAAAATTCTCTGGTCAAATTACTGAAAATAAGTCAAAACAAATAGGGCCTTAAAAGTTGGAACAGTTACAATTTTATATATCTTGTACAATTGATTGTTATATTCGCACTATGTCTACCTATTTTATGATATACTATGTTAAAAGTTCAAAATTATTATGCCTGGTTTCACCTGATTTTGTAGCAAGAATTTGCACTCATGCATCCATCAAGACTTCTCTTGCGAATTAGTCAAATTTTACCACCATCTTCCTATTGAGCATTTTTAACGCTTAATAGTCAATATCTTGCAAAAAGCAGAAAATCGTTAAAATATATTCGACAAAAAGAAGTAGAAATAGAGTGAAATATCACGTTTGCCGAATTTCTCAAAGAATAAAACGAAGAAGATGCAAATGGAGATGTAAAATGTGGGTGATTAATATATAGGATCAAAATAAAAAGGTTGTGGCAAAATGAAACGTTGGATGATTAATTACACATTGAAAAGGAATTAAGGTGGGTGGGATGGAAAAAGAAAACGCTCAATTTAAAATAACTTAATGAATTTATGGAGAATTTAATTTCAGAAAATGAAAATAAAAATAGAAACAAAGAATAGAAGTGATTGCAAAGGACATATTATTTTATTTGTCTAAACTCAATACAAATTTGCCACATAAAGCAAAAACATTACATTTGTTATCTTCTTTTAGCTTCTAAATAATAGAAGTATAGATTCATTTATTATTTACTTAAATTAGAGAGTGAGATGGAGAAAATACTTCTGTAATTATGTAAAATGGCTTCCTAATTTTTTAAGGGGTTAATTTTGGCTTCTCAAATTTGAGTAGGATGAGAAGCTCTCTATCTCATTTAATAATATTATTTATTTGTCCTCTCTCTTCTTTCCAACGTGACTTTTTTGGTTGAAAATTAAATTTTATAATTTTTATTAATAAAATAATGAAATAGAGAGTCAGAAAGGGAATATGGTTGGAGCATGCACAGATTGAGATAATTAGATTTAAAAGTTTAGAGATTTACTAGTTTTATTTAGTTTAGTTCATAACCGAAATCAAACATTTTATGTTTATATATTTATTTCATTAATAACAAATTTTTCAAAAAAAAATGTGCAATTACTCGTATATTAAATATTAAAGAAAATTCACCCCCTCCCCCCACCCACCCTAGTGTGGGTTAAAGTCATGACCTCCTCTACTCATAGGCATTAAAATAATATATAAAATGTCGAAACTATAGTCACTTTGTTTTCTATTTACATTGTTTCAGTCTGTCATTAGAGTAGTTTTTACTGCATGATCTAATGGTGAATAAAACAAAGTAATGGTTACTTTGAGAAAAACAAAGTAATCATAGAATTTCCATATATAAAATATTTGTTGAACTATCATTATATCTGATGACTTACGAATTCTTAGAAATATTTCTTTTAAGAAAGAGAAAACAGTAATGGTGCAGATGAGATTAGAACATGAAAGTATAGTTAATTATAATGTTTCTTTATTAAATAATGAAGGGAATGTGAATCAAATATGATTAATAAGGGGATGGAAGCAGGGACGAATCTACAGTGTGAGCATTAGCATTTGCTGCCACTGAGATTTGGATATTCTTAAAATCCCAAGTATTGATTTTTTGAAATTAAAAGTTTGCTCACTCCATGGAGTTGTCGGCTATAGAGATTGGAAGCGCTCTATTTTTACCTAATTTCAAAGGTTGAAGAAACTAAAATATTAATTCTAATTTATTTAATCTTCTTTCTCAATGGAACATCGTCGTCCACTAAAATTAGGGTCGTTTGCCAAAAAGAAGACAAAGAAAGTAAAGCCCATATATTAAGAGAATTTATGGGCCTATTATTAACAACATTGGGTTTTCTATTTAAGTCTTGTTATTTCATCTTTTCCATAAGGTAAATGACAAAATACGGGTAAATTTCTAATAAAATTCTAACTTTATGCATAAATTCAGGGTAAATTACACGGCAGGTACCCAAACTATGCCCATTTTTCCAAACTGGTACCTAAAAACTATTTTTCACATAGAAGTACCCAAACTATCGATTACCTCTCAAATTGGTACTTAGTGACCTCCTGTAGCAGGTTTATCCTAAGTCAATGACAAGTCAACGAAAATTTGTTGACTTTTTATTGACTTCTTTGACTATAATGTGCAAAATGGTAAATGTGTTTGGCCTAACAAGAACAGAATCACCTAGACGGGGGTGAATATTTGTCTAAGTTGAAAACTGAAAATTTTAAGCTTTTTAAGAAACTTAATTTTTCGAAGTCAAATTTCCTCAGAGTCAGAGGCTAGTTTAAACAAACAGCTTCTGATGGAAATTATGCCTTAACACAGTTTAACTGCTTTCAGCAACAGAAGTTCTGAGTTAGAGAGCTTCTGGACAGTCTTCTGAACAAAGACAATGATATAAGGAGTAAGTCTGTTTCAGCACTAAATATAAGCAAGTACACAGAAGCAAATTAACAAGTATAAAAAGGGAGAAAGAAGTTCAGGAGATCGTGATGAACAATTCGATTTATCCAAGTTCGCCACAGAAGTCCTGTGACTACGTCTTGTCCCCTGTGGTCGCAGCCGCCAGATATTTTAAATCTACTATTCATAACTTTTATGGCAAGTTCAGAAGCTCCTTTACATCAACAGAACATAAGCTAATTTCTCACTTAGTTCTGACTAGCCTAAAAAGAGTTAAAGGATTTCCACCAGAACAACAACAACTCTGTATTCTGGATTTCTCACCCAACTCTAATCTCAACTAGATTTCTCTCTAAATCTAACTGAAAATCACAAACGATATCAGTTTACAAGATTCCTATTATGAACTTGTGTTTCTTCACTCTCTCACTTTAACTAAAGCTATGCTAAGAAAGATTGAGAATGGAAAATGGTGCTCTGTTTTCTTGATTAAAACAGTGCGTTGAGATTTTGCTCGATTATCACGCATATGATGCAATGGAGCTTGGCTACTATTTATAGTGTATGAGGATGACCGTTGGTGAATTTGAATCTTGAATAGAGATGACATCAGTTGTTGTAGCCGTTAATCTGTCATGTCTTCAAACGGTCTTCAAGCACTTTGATTCCGTTAACCTTGTTCTTTAACTAAATCCGGTAAGTGATTTGAAGTTGAAGATAAGGTTGACTGAAAACATTCTTCAATTGGATCAACAAAGGGTAGACAAGGAAATTCTGGTTTTGTTTTGAGTAGACATGCGCGCTCCTTCAAAACAGCTTTTTGAACTTTTGGCGCCTTGCATTAAATGCATTTGTCAGAGCAATAAATGCTTAACAGAACTCGTGACTTAGCTTCTGAAAGCTAATTCCTTTTGTCTAAGCTTCTGATCGAATTGGAAAGGATTTATCTTCTGATTGCTTCTTGGACCTCTGAGGCGAGCTTTAACAGTCTTCACTAAAACTTCAGAGCGTAGCATCCAGCTTCTGAACTTTATCTACTGTCTTCAGCTTTCCTGTTTCTTCTGAGTCTTCAAGGCAATCCAGAGATTCTTCATTCAGCACCTGTTGAGAAACTTACACACATACTTAACAAAAATTGTTAGTCAACATTGAAACGTATGTAAGTAAATTTTAAATTTTAAATTTCATCTTCTGAAACGTTTGGACATAATCAAAACACTTAGGGTTCATCATTCTCCCCCATTTTGGTTATGGACAAACCGTGGTCCAGAAGGTAAAATTACTTAGATAAACACAAGGTTTAGAAAGTAACTTCCTGATTGTTATGATTTTTACAACTTCTGAGTAACTTAACTCCCCCATTTTAGTATAAATGGTGAACTCCAGCAATCTGTATTAACTTAAAAAAGGCTTAAGATCAAGTTGTTAGATTTTAGCGAAGTGTAAGTTACTAAGTTAAAAAGCATAAACAATATATAATAACATTCAGAGACATAAGAGGAATGTAAAGGTCCAGTATATATAATCAGAAGAAAAAAAGGAACAAACGATAAACAGAAGGATAACATAAAGTCCTAAGACAAGAGCTACCCAGCCCAGAACCTAGCTAAGAAGCATAAGTCCTATTAGATTATCAGTTTCTAGATTTCTTCTGAGGAGGAGGTGCACCACTAGAACCATCACCAACATTCTGTCTCTTCATCCCAGAGCCAGGACCACTCTGCTGAGCAGACTTCTCCCCCATTTGGCCAGAAACAACAGGAATACCCAGAGCTCCTTGAGAGTCCAGCTTCTTCTAAACATTAAGAGCAGTATGATATTGCTGAGGAGTAGGCCTTACAGAGTTGATCAGATCCATTCGACGACGAAAGTCAGCATCAATGGTTTTCATATGATCAAAAGTCTGTCCTGAAAAAGGGCGTTGTCTTTGAACATCCTCCAGAAGCAGCTTAATAGAACGATTATTCGCATACACAGCAGCAGTGAGATGCTCATTCTGAATATAAGTCTGTCCTCGAACAAACCTATAGCAATTATGAAGAGCCTTCTCTTGTTCTTTTGCTTGAGTGTGCATAACCTTCAGGAGTTCTGTAAGCTCTGCAATCTGGGCGCTCTGAGCAGTCACAGCAGACTCTATGCTCTGAAGACGATTGTTGAGATCAGGAGTGATGTCATACATAATTTTGGCAGCCCCAGAGGATGATGATCCTTAAGCAGAAGATTTCACTTCTCTCAGAATATGATTAGGAGTACTTTGCAGATCATCAAGCTTACTTGGGAGAACCTTCTCATGAGCCTCATAATGCTCGTTAGCTTTTTTGACCTCTTGTTGCAGCATTTCCAAATTCTCATTCACATTACTATCAGAGGCAAGAGCTATATTTTCTAGAGTGGGAAGGGTTAATGCCAGCTGTCTCAACTTGTATATCTCATCATAAGTAGCTAGATGAAGTGTGGAAAGATTACGAGTATAGACAGAAGGATTCTGCAATTGAAGCATAGACATGAGCTGCAGGTTCTAAGCTTTCAAAGATTGAAGTTCTTGCAGCACAATGCACTGAGCATACATGTCAGAAACAGAAGTCCTTTGCCCTGATCCAGCAAATCTATTCAACAGTTCATCAGAGCCATTCTGACTCATTCTTCTCAACTCCTCAATAGACGGAGCACCACCAGCTTCAGAGACAACAGAAGCTCTGCCAATGAAACCAAAACTACCAAAATGTTTCTCCAACTCATCCCGATTCATCACATTGTGTAGAAAATCGTAGTTTGATGACAAACCAGCAAAAAAGGATGTAGCAGATGAAGTAGTTAAGGGATCACACACAGGAGGTGTATGTCCAGAGGTTGAAGGAGGAGGAATTTGTGAAGTGGAAGAAGGAGCAGTTTGTGTGGTAGAGGAAGAAAGATTAGGAATAAGGGATGGTAGTGTAGATGGAAGTGAAACAGATGGAGCTGTAAGTCCTATGGAAGGATTTACAGATGAAGTATTTAGTGGGGAGGTAGTGGAGGTTGTTGTGGAGTCTGTGAAAATAGGGTCAGAGGACAAATTCACTTCTGAATAGGATCCAGAAGAAGGAGCAGTTTTAGGAGGTACAACTTCAGAGGTTGAAGTTGTAGGGGGAATGGAAGTTTGAGAGTCACTTATTTCTGGGACAGAAGGAAGTGTGGAAGATAGATGAGAAGTATGAAAAGAAGATGGATGATGAATATGAGTGGGAGACGAAATAACCTGTTCAAAGACATTGGGATCATATGTAGTAATGGGCTCAGCAAAAACATGAGCCATTCTGTTAAGAGTTTCATAAGCATCCCTATCACTAGGGCTTCTACCTTGACCCAGAAGGATGTTGTCTATAAAATCGTCGTTATCAACATTCTCAGCAAACCTTTGTGCAGTCTGAATAACAGTTTCAGGATTTTCAGCTTATGGTTCACTATCCTCTGAGAGTTCCTCAATAACAGGAGCATCAAGATTCCTTCAGCAGACATATCCATCATGTCTTCATCATCAAAAAAGTCCTCTTCTTCAGGAATTGTATCCTCTAATTCAGTACTAGGAGCAATATAGAAGTCCTTCTGGTTCAGAGACCTTCTATTTGCAGCAACCTTCTTCCTATTACTTATGGAGAGAGGAATCTCTTCAGCATCCTCTGCTTCTCCAGTAGCCTCAACATTTCCAGTATCCTCAACATTTTCAGAGGCCTCCTCGCTCTCAACTTGAGTAGCACATTCAGCAAGTCTAGCATCAGCCTTAGCTTTTGCCAAAATTTCACACTCTGCTGCTAGTTTATTTGCTAACTAAGAAGCTTTTCCTTCTTTCCTTGTCCTATCAGAAAGAGCAACAACTCTTGCAACTTTCTCAGCCTCAGCAACCTTTGCTAGTTCAGCAAGTCTGCTATCCTCAGCTTCCTTAGCTGCCTTCTCAGCAGCATCACTTGGCTTCTCAGCAACAATCTTACCAGAAGGTTCAACATTTATAGTTGTTTGAACCAAAACTAGAAGAGGTTCTGAGACAACCACCTTCTCCACTGTCAGAACCAACTTACTTGATCCTTTCTTACTTTTGCCCTTCTTGGCAGCTTTCTTACCCTTCTGCTCAGTGTCCTTCATTATTTCCTTCTGAGCATCACTTGCTGAAGGAGGATTCTCAGTCTTCTTTGGTACCACACCAAAAGCAAGATTTCTCAAAGTATTCATCTTAAGGAGGGTACTTCTGCTGGTAACACCATCTCCTGGAACATTGATAGAGGCAGCCTCAAACAACCTCGTCAGGAGAGAACCATAAGTAAGAGTGATGACCACCTTGACATTCTTCATCTGCCTTATAATCATGGCAGGGAGGTTGATCTTCTTCTGATTCATGAGATGGTACATGAAAATCCTTTCCCTGTTGGAAACACCATTCACACCACCAGCCTTTGGTAAGAACACATTTGTAGTCAGATAATGTGCCCACCTCTGATGCTGAGTGAGCCAAGTAGCGTAGGTTTCCTTAGCACTCAAATCAGGTTTAGCCCAATTTTCTTCTGAGTACCCTTCGGCAGAACCATCATCACCAATGATGATTCCTTCATCATCAATTCCAATCGTCTGTGCAATAGAGGTTCTGCTAACCTCAAACTCAACTTCTCTGATAGAAGAGTGAACAACATCTTCCTCATTAGACTGATAATGGAGATTCTGATAGAACTCGGTG
The DNA here is from genome assembly GCA_028411795.1 of Euphorbia peplus. Taxonomy (NCBI): domain Eukaryota; kingdom Viridiplantae; phylum Streptophyta; class Magnoliopsida; order Malpighiales; family Euphorbiaceae; genus Euphorbia; species Euphorbia peplus. Next base: position 25,209,171 of record CP110840.1, read on the forward strand.
ACTAACTTAGGATAAATAAACTCATCCAAAGAGACAAAGGAGTTCCAATTCTGAGCACTTAGCCATTTTGAGATGGGGTCAATGGATTTAACTTCATCCTCTAGGAACCTAGACGTGAAAACCATATATTCACTAAGTTTCTTCTTTTGTGTAGCGGTTAAAATGTGGGTGACAGTGACTGGGGGTTCAACAAATTGTACTTAAGCCATTTGAGAGAATTTTGAAAGGAAAAAATTAGGTCAAGTTTTAGAGAGAAAGAAAATGCAGAGAAATGATCTATGGGAATTCTAATTTCAAAGAGATTTCGAGTGGAAAGTTGCTAAGTGAGGAAAACCCTTATTTATACCCAAACAAAAACGGTTCCAATTCAAAAAGTAAGTAAACACCGTTTAAAAAGGGAACCAGTTACCGTTAAAACCAGTAAAGGCGTAGTAATAGCATTAGATGTAGGCATGCTTAAAATAAAAGACATGATTAGCCTTAATCATACTTAATTATCTTAAACGACGAGCAATTAAGATAAATAAAAATATAATTAAACTAAATTACTGAAGTGGATAAGTCATACCAATGCCTTCTCGCAAGCTGCTGAAAAGAGTACTAGCCAGAGGCTTAGTAAACATATCAGCAAGATTGTCTTCAGAGGGAACATGAGTAATAATGATATCCTTCTTTAGAACGTGATCTCTCAGAAAGTGATGCCTAATATGAACATGCTTCATCATGCTGTGTTGAAGGGGATTCTTTGAAAGATCAATTGCACTTTTGTTATCACAGAAGATTGTTATTGTTCCAGGGATGACTCCATAGTCAGCAATTTGTTGCTTTATCCAGAGCATCTGAGAAACACAACTTCTAGCAGCAACATACTCAGCTTCAGCAGTTGAGAGAGCCACAGAGGTTTGTTTCTTACTATGTCAGGAGACTAGGCACTCCCCCAGAAAATGACAACCACCAGAAGTGCTGACTCTTTTCAATTTATCTCTACCATAATCAGAGTCTGTGTATCCTACAGGAGTAAAATCTGTACTGCAAGGATACCACAAACCAGCTTCTGGTGTGCCTTTAAGATATCTGAGAATTCTTTTGACAGCAACATCATGAATCTCCTTTGGTTTAGCCTGATATCTAGCACAGAAGCACACAGAAAAATGTATATCTGGCCTGCTGGCGGTTAGGTATAAAATAGAACCAATCATACCTCTGTAGGTTTTTATATCTACAAGTTTACCAGCTTTCTCTTCATCATCAATGTCCTTGCTGACATCCATTGGGATATCAACAACATTAGATTCCATCATGCCAAATTTCTTCAGCACTTCTCTAGTATACTTGGCTTGATTGATAAACACACCATCATTACTTTGCTTGATCTGAAGTCCTAAGAAGAAGGTTAATTCTCCCATCATAGACATTTCAAACTCAGCCTTCATGTGGTCACTGAACTCCCTACACAAAGATTCATTAGTAGCACCAAATATAATATCATCAACATATACCTGAGCTAAAAGAATATCTTTGTTCTTTTTCAGAGTGAACAGAGTTGTATCAACACAGCCTCTGACAAATCCTTTAGACAGAAGGAACTTTGTCAGTCTCTCATACTAAGCTCTGGGAGCTTGTTTCAGTCCATACAAAGCTTTCTTCAGCTTATACACATGATCAGGAAACTTAGGATCTTCAAAATTAGGAGGTTGAGATACATAGACTTCCTCATCAATGTAACCATTCAAGAATGCACTTTTCACATCCATTTGAAAGAGCTTAAAACCTTTGTATGATGCAAAAGCACATAAGATTCTAAGGGCTTCTAATCTTGCAACAGGAGCAAAAGTTTCACCATAATCTATGCCTTCTTGCTGACTGTAACCTTGAGCAACAAGTCTTGTCTTGTTCCTCACAACATTTCCAAACTCATCAAGCTTGTTTTTCAGAACCCATCTGGTACCAACAACCTTCTTGTCGTTAGGTCTGGGAACCAAAATCGAAACTTCTGACCTTTTAAACTGGTTAAGTTCTTCTTGCATTGCCATTAACCAGGAATAATCATCAGTAGCTTTATAGTAGTCTTGGGGTTCCAGAAGTGACACAAAAGCCACATTCCCCATATATCTTCTGAGCTGAGCTCTGGTCATGACAGGATTGTGAACAGACTCAATTACATTCTCCAAGGGGTGATTCCTAGGAGCTTTAACTTCCCTTGGTACATTCAATGTATCTTCTGAAACTTGTTCATCATTTGTTGAATCATATATAGGAGCATCTTCTGGAAGGAAGTTGACTTCTGGAGTAGGATTCTCTTCTGGAACTTGTTCAGCAACTAGAGGAACCACTTCAGTAGCTCTGGGAGAGACATCGTCTTTTTCTATAGGAGATGATTCTTCAGGAGCTTGAACTATATCTTCTTCAGGAGCTCTACTATCTGCAGGGTTAGTCTCATCAAACTGTACATGAACAAATTCATCTAAAGTTTGAGTCCTCTTATTGAAAACTCTATATGCTTTACTATGTGTTGAGTAACCAAGAAAAATGGCCTCATCTGCCTTTGAATCAAACTTTGAAAGATATTCTTTTGTATTCAAAACATAACACTTACAACCAAAGGTTCTGAAATAACCTATTTTAGGCTTTCAACCTTTCCAGAGTTCATAAGGGGTTTTGTTCAAGATGCTTCTGATTAGCACCCTATTCAGAACATAGCAAGCTGTGTTAACAACTTCTCCCCATAAGTACTTTGGAAGCCTTCTTTCATTGATCATAGTTCTGGCGATTTCAACTAGAGTCATATTTCCTTTCAACTACCCCATTTTGTTGAGGAGTCCTAGGAGCAGAAAAGTTATGATCAATGCCCTTGGTCTCATAGAATTCTTCAAACTGAAAGTTCTTGAATTCTCCACCATTATCACTTCTGATATGAACAACCTTTTCATTCCTTTCATTCTCAAGGTTCTTTACCAGAACTGAGAAACATCCAAGTGAGTCATCTTTGCTAGACAGCAAGATAACCCAAGTGAATCTTGAATAGTCATCTACTATGACAAAGGCATACTTCTTTCCACCCATGCTCATTGGTTGAACAGGGCCAAAAATGTCCATATGAAGTAATTCCAAAGGTCTTTTAGTTGAAATGGTTTTCTTAGTTTTAAAAGAGCTTCTGGATTGTTTACCAGATTGACAAGCAGTGCACAAATGATTTTTTTTAAAACTAATTTCAGGCAAACCCTCAACCAATTGATATCTAGCTACTTTGGCCAGAAGGTCCATGCTCACATGAGCAAGTCTTCTATGCCAGAGCCAGGAGGTATCCTCTTTGGACATCAAGCATATGTTTTTGCAAAGATTCTCAAGGTTCATCGTTAAAACATTTTCTACTCTAGGAGCAGTTAGAATAACTTCCCTTGACTTACTGTCCAAGATTTTACATCCAGAGGAGCTGAAGACTACATCTCTACCTTTGTCACACAGCTGTGCAACACTCAGGAGATTGAACTTCAGGCCTTTGACTAGGGAGACATCTTCGATCGGAGGATTAGTTCCTATGGATCCAGAACCAAGAATCCTTCCTTTCTGAGCATCTCCAAAGCTGACTTTACCACCTCTCTTAGGATCAAATGTGATGAATGCTTTTTCTTCACCTGTCATATGCCTTGAGCACCCATTGTCAATGTGCCACAGCTTTGACATTGATGGAGCACTGAGAGCCACCTGCAACACAATCAATTAGTGACAGGTACCCAATCCTTATTGGGTCCTTCATTGTTAGATTTATCTTCAGCAGGTCTTTCTGATAATTCAGATTGCAGGAGATTTTTAATGTGATACTTGCAATCCTTTAACCAATGACCATCACTCTTACAAAGCTTGCAAAAGGGAGGGTTCTTGGATCTTTCCCTTTGCTTCTTGGGAGCTTTCTTCTTCTTCTGAGAAGGTGTACTTTCTTCAGAGGCTATAGCAGCACTCTCAAAGGTACCAACATCAGGAGGAGAAGCTATCGCTTTCAGAAGAGAGGGAGTGACAGGTTTCTTCTTCTTCTGGGGTTTATCACTTCCCAGAGGCAGCTTTTCCTTGCCTTTGGCTTTGAAGCCATCAGTAGGAGTGTTGAACTGTTTACACAACTTCTCTTCTAACACTTTTATGTAAGGGTAGATTTGAGTAAACCTAAGAAACTTGTCAACCTCACTCTTGTCCAATTTCCTCTTAAGGTACTTGAACATACTGTAGAGTTCTTCAAGAGAATCAAAGATATCTAGTTCGTGAGAATTGTTGACCTCAGAGTCATATGTTACATCAGGAGGTGCGGAAGTCTCTCCTATGACATCTTCAGAAGTTAGCTCTTCAATAGCCATGAAACAAATCTGAGCTTGCTCTTCCTTCTCTTTAGGATCACTGCTGGTCTCAGAGTTTGACCACGCAGCCAGCATAGCTTTCTTGAACTTTGTCTTATCTTTCTTCAGCTCTGGGCAGTTAGGCTTAATATGCCCTAGTTGCTGACATCCATAGCAGACAATAGGCTTGCTAGGATCTCTCTTGGATTTTTCACCAGAATCAGGAGTCTTCTTATCAAAGCTCCTGAACGGCTTCTTGTAGTTTCCACCTCTACCTTTTCTAAAGGCTTTCTTGAACTTCCTGGTCAGCATAGCCAGTTCCTCATCTTCAGAGGATTCTTTAGAAGATTCTGCCTTCAGGACTACTCCTCTTTTTCCTTCTGACCTTTCTCTTAGGTCATGGTTCTTCATTGACATCTCATGAGTAATTAGTGAACCAATGAGTTCATCATACTGATAAAAGCCCAAATCCTGAACTTCTTCAATGGCAGTCTTCTTGGCTTGCCAAGACCTTGGTAAGCTTCTAAGAATCTTTTTCACTTTTTCTGAATCTTCAATATCCTTTCCCAAACTCTTCAAGTCATTGACAATCTTGGTGAATATAGAGTTCATGTTTGAAATAGATTCTTTGTCAAGCATTTCAAATAACTCATAGTCTCTCATGAGTTGATTGACTTTAGACTGCTTCACTTTTCCAGTTCCTTCATAAGTGACTTCCAACTTGTTCCAGATATCTTGTGCTGTTTCACAAGAGGAAACTTTGTTATACTCAGTAGCAGTAAGTGCACAATGCAGCATATTTATTGTTGAAGCATTAGTTTGGAGTTTTTTAAGAATATCATCAGTGTATTCCCTCTGAGGAATTATAACATTTCCTAAACCAGCTTCCATCCTTGTTGGGATGAAGTCACGATTAGTGATAACAATCCAGGCACTCATATTCTGGACTTGGATGAAATACATCATCCTCTTTTTCCAGTAAGAGTAGTTATCACCATTAAACAGTGGAGGTCTAGTTGTGGAAGAGCCCTCTGGGACAATAAAGTGGAAGGAATTCTCAAGTTGGTGTCTACTAGCCATCTCTATTGATTATGATAGGATCTTACACTTAGATTGTTAGATCTTTAGTAAATATACGAAGTAACCTGGCTCTGATACCACTTGTTGGCCCTAACAAGAACAGAATCACCTAGAGGGGGGTGAATAGGTGTCTAAGTTAAAAACTGAAAATTTTAACCTTTTTAAGAAACTTAATTTTTCAAAGTCAAATTTCCTCAGAGTCAGAGGCTAGTTTAAACAAACAGCTTCTGATGGAAATTCTGCCTTAACACAGTTTAACTGCTTTCAGCAACAGAAGTTCTGAGTTAGAGAGCTTCTAGACAGTCTTCTGAACAAAGACAATGATATAAGGAGTAAATCTGTTTCAGCACTAAATATAAGCAAGTACACAGAAGGAAATTAACAAGTATAAAAAGGGAGAAAGAAGTTCAGGAGATCGTGATGAACAATTCGATTTATCCAAGTTCGCCACAGAAGTCCTGTGACTACGTCTTGTCCCCTGTGGTCGCAGCCGCCAGAGATTTTGAATTCTCCACCATTATCACTTCTGATATGAACAACCTTTTCATTCCTTTCATTCTCAAGTTTCTTAATCAGAACTGAGAAACATCCAAGTGACTCATCTTTGCTAGACAGCAAGATCACCCAAGTGAATCTTGAATAGTCATCTACAATGACAAAGGCATACTTCTTTCCACCCATGCTCATTGGTTGAACAGGGCCAAAAAGATCCATATGAAGTAATTCCAAAGGTCTTTTAGTTGAAATGACTTTCTTAGTTTTAAAAGAGCTTCTGGATTGTTTACCAGATTGGCAAGCATTGCATAAATGGTTCTTTTTAAAACTAATTTCAGGCAGACCCTCAACCAATTGATTTCTAGCTACTTTGGCCAGAAGATCCATGCTCACATGAGCAAGTCTTCTATGCCAGAGCCAGGAGGTATCCTCTTTGGACATCAAGCATATATTTTTGCAAAGATTCTGAAGATTCAGCATGAAATCATTTTCAACTCTAGGAGCAGTTAGAATAACTTCCCTTGACTTACTGTCCAAGATTTTACATCCAGAGGAGCTGAAGACAACATCTCTACCTTTATCACACAGTTGTGCAACACTCAGGAGATTGAACTTCAGGCCTCTGACTAGGGAGACATCTTCGATCGGAGGATTTGTTCCTATGGATCCAGAACCAAGTATCCTTCCTTTCTGAGCATCTCCAAAGCTGACTTTACCACCTCTCTTAGGATCAAATGTGATGAATGCTTTTTCATCACCTGTCATATGCCTTGAGCACCCATTGTCAATGTGCCACAGCTTTGACATTGATGGAGCACTCAGAGCCACCTGCAACACAATCAATTAGTGACAGGTACCCAATCCTTATTGGGTCCTTCATTGTTAGATTTATCTTCAGCAGGTTTTAATGATATCTCAGATTGCAAGAGGTTTTTAATATGGTACTTGCAATCCTTCAACCAGTGACCATCATTCTTGCAAAGCTTGCAAAAGGGAGGGTTCTTGGATCTTTCCCTTTGCTTCTCGGGAGATTTCTTCTTCTTCTGAGAAGGACCAACATCTTCAGAGGCTATAACAGCACTCTCAGAGGTGCCAACATCAGGAGGAGAAGCTATCTCTTTCAGAAGAGAGGGAGTGACAGGTTTCTTCTTCTTCTGGGGTTTATCACTTCCCAGAGGCAGCTTTTCCTTGCCTTTGGCTTTAGAGCCATGAGTAGGAGTGCTGAACTGTTTACACAGTTTTTCTTCTAACACTTTCATGTCAGAATAAACTTGAGTAAACTTAAGAAACTTGTCAGCCTCACTCTTGTCCAATTTCCTTTTCAGGTACTTGAACATACTATAGAGTTCTTCAAGAGAATCAAAGATATTTTGTTCAGAAGATATGTTTACCTCGGAATCATATGTAGCTTCAGGAGGTGCGGAAGTTTCTCCTGTGACATCTTCAGAAGTTGGCTCATCAATAGCCATAAAAAAAATCTGAGCTTGCTCTTCCTTTTCTTCAGGATCACTGCTGGTCTCAGAGTCTGACCATGCAGCCAGCATAGCTTTCTTGAACTTTTTCTTATCTTTCTTCAGCTCCGGGCAGTTAGGCTTAATGTGCCCTGGTTGCTGACATCCATAGCACACAATTGGCTTATTTTGATCTCTCTTGAACTTTTCACCAGAATCAGGAGTTTTCTTGTCAAAGCTCCTGAAAGGCTTCTTGTAGTTTCCACCTCTGCCTTTTCTAAAGGCCTTCTTGAACTTCCTGGTCAGCATAGCCAGTTCCTCATCTTCAGAGGATTCTTCAGAAGATTCTGCTTTCAGGACTACCCTTTTTCCTTCTGACCTTTCTCTTAGGTCATGATTCTTTAATGACATCTCATGAGTAATTAGAGACCCAATGAGCTCATCATACAAGTAATAGCTCAAATCCTGAACTTCTTCAATAGCAGTCTTCTTGGCTTGCCAAGACCTTGGTAAGCTTCTGACAATCTTCTTCACTCGATCAGATTCTTCAATGTCTTTTCCTAAACTCTTCAAGTCATTGACTATCTTGGTGAATCTAGAGTTCATATCTGAAATAGATTCTTTATCAAGCATTTCAAATAACTCATATTCTCTCATGAGTTGGTTGACTTTAGATTGCTTCACTTTTCCTGTTCCTTCATATGTGACTTCCAGCTTGTTCCAAATATCCTGTGCAGTTTCACAGGAAGAAACTTTGTTATATTCAGTAGCTGTAAGTGCACAATGCAACATATTTATTGCTGAAGCATTAGTTTGGAGTTTTTTCAGAATGTCATCTGTGTATTCTCTCTGAGGAATAACAACTTTCCCTAAACCTTGTTCCATTCTGGTAGGAATGAAATCACCATTAGTGATGACATACCAAGCACTCATGTTCTGAGCTTGGATGAAGTAGATCATCCTTTTCTTCCAGTATGAGTAGTTGTTGCCATTAAATAATGGAGGTCTAGTAGTGGAAGAACCTTCTGGAACTATGAAGTGAGAAGAATTCTCAGGCTGGTGTCTACTAGCCATCTCTATTGATTCTGATAGGATCTTACACTTAGATTGTTAGATCTTTAGTAAATATGCGAAGTGACCTTCGCTCTGATACCACTTGTTGGCCCTATCAAGAACAGAATCACCTAGAGGGGGGTGAATAGGTGTCAAAGTTGAAAACTGAAAATTTCTAAGTTTTTCGGGAAACTTAATTTTCAGAGTCAAATTTCCTCAGAGTCAGAAGCTAGCTTACAGAAGTTGCTTCTGAGGGAAATTCTGCCTAAACACAGTTAGACTGTTTTCAGCAACAGAAGTTCTGATTTGAAAACTTCTGGACAGTCTTCTAAACAAAGACAATGATACTTAGAGAAAATCTGTTTCAGCACTAAATATAAGCAAGTACACAGAAGCAAAAATAACAAGTATAAGAGGGAGAAAGAAGTTCAGGAGATCCTGATTGAACAATCCGATTTATCCAAGTTCGCCACAGAAGTCCTGTGACTACGTCTTGTCCCCTAAGGTCGCAGCCTACAGAGATTTTATAAATCCACTATTCAGAACTTTTATGGCAAGTTCAGAAGCTCCTTTACATCAACAAAACTTAAGCTAATTTCTCACTTAGTTCTGACTAGCCTAAAAAGAGTTAAAGGATTTCCACCAGAACAAACAATACTCTGTTTTCTGGATTTCTCACCCAACTCTAATCTCAACTAGATTTCTCTCTTTAAATCTAACTGAATATCACAAACGATATCAGTTTACAAGATTCCTATTATAAACTTGTTTTTCTTCACTCTCTCACTTTAACTAAGACTATGCTAAGAAAGATTGAGAATGGGAAGTGTTGCTCTGTTTTTCTTGTTAAAACAGTGCGTTGAGATTTTGCTCGATAATCGCGCGTGTGTTGATGCTTTGGAGCTAGGCTACTATTTATAGTGAATGAAGATGACCGTTGGTGAGTTTGATTCTTCAAAAGAGATGACATCAGTTGTTGTAGCCGTTAATTTGTCAAGTCTTCAAACGGTCTTCAAACACTTTGATTCCGTTATCCTTGTTCTTTAACTCAATCCGGTAACTGATTTGAAATGAAAGATGAGGTTGACTGGAATCATTCTTCAATTGGATCAACAAAGGGTAGACAAGGAAATTCTGGTTTCTTTTGAACAGACAGGCGCGCTCCATCAAAACAGCTTTTTGAACTTTTGGCGCCTTGCATTAAATGCACTTGTCAGAGCATTAAATGCTATCCAGAACCCGTGACTAAGCTTCTGATCAAATTGGTAAAAGATCTTCTGATTGCAAAGAACATCTGAGGAGAGCTTTAGCAGACTTCGGCTTCAGAGCGGAGCATCCAGCTTCTGAATTATCGAAACTCTGACTTCAGCAAACAGATCTTCTGAGTCCTTTAGGCAATCCAGAAATGATTCATTCAGCACCTGTTGAGTAACTTACACATAGACTAAGTAGAAAAAACATATTAGTCAACAAAAAACTATATGTAAGAGAGTATTAAGTTTTCATCTTCTGAAACGTTTGGACATAATCAAAACACATAGGGTTCATCACAAAGAATCTGGGCGATAAAGATAGTAAAGTACTCGCACCCACAATCTTCAGGACCCTTACCCTCACCAGGAATCCTAAGGGTCTGTGTACTCAACCAGAGGAAGAATTCACTTAACGCCACAATAGTATCCCTATTAACTATCATTCCGCTCTTTGACTTCTTCAACAGGGGAAAAGAGGGAAATGGGGGCGGAACGAGTTTACTCATATCAAAATCGGCTCCTGCATCTGCAACATCCCTAAGGTTGGTAAACTCAGGGGGCGGAAATCCATCATTTGCCAAAGATGCCGAATTCCCGTCATCGTGGTCATCAACCATCCTATTTACCTCATCAGATATAGTCCGACCACTGGTAGAAGGGCTCGACATCATGGATAGAGAAAGATGAACAAGGTTAAGTGAAAACCAAAAATCCTAACTTACATTAAGATAGTAGATTCGGGAAAGATGAAGAACGAAGATGAAGAGATAGAAGATCCTCGAAATGCAGAAACCAATTTGAGCAAAGACGAAATAACAGAAAGTTATTGAAACGCAGAAACTAAGCCAAAGTGAACGAAGAAGAAGAATCATAATTTAAACTGAAATGAGGAAGAAGAAGGGATGAAGAAATCTCTCAACAGAGAGTCAGAGAAAGTGAAGAGTCTTAGCGTTTAAACTCTGAAATAAAAATGAGTAGGAAGCGCAAAGAGTTATATTTAAATCCTTTAAAAAGGCTTTTATGAGCCTAAGGGGGAGGCATCTGATAACCTACTAATAAGTTATCAAAAATGGGTTGGAACATAATTGCAAATAAAAGGCCCAATAAGCCTAAATAAGCAAGTTCAACCCACTAAAATACCAAAGCTAGCCGACATAAATAGGGGGAATAACTGCTCTCATGCAGTTGTTTCACCATTGCCCATGATCTCTATAACATAACTCTCATTCTACAGCTACAAAAGGGAAAGAAAACAGAGATAAAATGTTAGACACTCATAAGATACAAAATATAATTTCTTTCCTTAAAATCTTATTGACTTGATCGTTGGAGTTTTACCCGGAGACTCCATCTCCAGCATTGTTTTGCAGGTCACTCATGATTCAAAGGAACAAGAAGGTTGATTCCAAAGAAGATGTTATTCGTAAGAATATCAAATTCAAATGATTGTTACTGAAAATAAGTCAAAATATACTTGACGCTAGAGTTCAAGAAAAACTTGATCGCACAAGCTTTGCACAATTTCAAAACATGATAGAATTCTAATGTAACGACAAATATGTGAAAACGATTATGTCTCACTTTGAAAAGGATGGCAAGTTTACTTTTGGTGATCATAGTTTGTACTTAGGTTTGGAAGATATATTCTACATATCTGGTCTTCCAGTTGATGGTGACCCTATTGTCTCAACAAAGATTGATAATTATTCGGCGTTTATCCATGAGATGTTAGGGAGTGATGACCCTAAAAGAATAAAAACCTCTCAATTTTTTAGAAAAACGTGGTTGTTAGATACATTCAGGAAGGTTCCAAAGGAAATTACATCTGAGGATGAGAAATTAAATTGGTATGTGAGGGCATATACATTCTTTTTATAATTGGGACAATTTTGATCCCTAAAACCCGAAAGGGTACAATTTCTATGGTCTATTTGCATCTCTTAAAGGATTTGAGTGCAAATTCTATAAACAAGAAAACATGGGGTACTGATGTCCGTGCAAAGCTTCAGGCATCATTTAAGGATGATAAGTGTACAGGCCGAGGCCGGGCGATTTGGATCTTGGAGATATATTCCAAAACCAATTTCCATTATTTTTAGGTTTTCTTTAATGAAAATTAGTCTTTTATTGTTTTGCAAATATTTATCTTGGAACATATTCCCCTCATTCACGAGGCTTTTAGAGATTTATTCATATAAGCCTCGTGAATGAGGGGAATACGTTCCAAGATAAACATCTGCAAAAAAAATAAAAGACTAATTTTCAATTAAAGAAAACCTAAAAATAATGGAAATTGGTTTTGGAATTTACCTCCAAGATCCAAGTCGCTCCGCCTCGGCCTGTACACTTATCATCCTTAAATGATGCCTAGCTTTGCAAGGACATCAGTACCCCCATGCTTTCTTGTTTATAGAATTTGCACTCAAATCCTTTAAGAGATGCAAATAGACTATATATATTGTACCCTTATGGTTTTTATCAAAATTGTCCCAATTGTAAAAAAAATGCATGCCCTCACATACCAATTTAATTTCTCATCCTCAGTTGTAAATTCCTTTGGGACCTCCCTAAATGTATCTAACAACCTTGTTTTTCTAACAAATTGAGAGGTTTTTATTCTTTCAGGATCATCACTCCCTAACATCTCATGGATAAACGCCGAATAATTATCAATCTTTGTTGAGACAATAGGGTCACCATCAACTGGAAGGCTAGATATATAGAATATATCTTCCAAACCTAAGTACAAACTATGATCAACAAAAGTAAACTTGCCATCCTTTTCAAAGTGGGACATAATCGCTTTCACAAATTTGTTGTTACATTTGAATTCTGCCATGTTTTGAAATTGTGCAAAGCATGTGCGGTTAAGCTTTTCTTGAACTCTAGCGTCTGGTATATTTTGACTTATTTTCAGTAACAATCATTTGAAATTGTGCAAAGCATGTGCGGTCAAGCTTTTCTTGACTTATTTTGTTTTTGACTTATTTTCAGTAGCAATCATTTGAATTTTGCATGTTTTAAGTTCAATTCAGCAATTTCACTTCAGTTCAACAATTTCAGTTCTATTGAGCAATTTTAGTTCAATTTCAATTTTTTTCAGCAATTTCGGTTTTGTTCAGCAATTCCACATCCGCCTGAAGGCAAAAATATATTTATTAAATTGGACTTCCGTAACAGACTAGTCATTAATTCTAATTCTTTTTATAGGAAAATATTATTTGGTGGATTCGGGATATCCAAATATTCATGGATATTTGTCCCTAATTAGATATGCGAAAACTAGATATCATATGCCAGAGTTTAGGCATGGAAGCCATATGGTAATGGAAGAAAAATACAACCATTTGCATTCTTCCTTGAGAATGAAAGTGAAAATGTTTGGAAGAAAATTACAACCATTTGCATTCATCCTTGAGAATCAAAGTGGAAATGTCATTTGGACAATTAAAGAAAAGGTGGAAATTGCTCAAAAATATGCCTCAAATGTCATGTTGGCCCTAACAATATCAGAATCACCTAGAGGGGGGTGAATAGGTGTCTAAGCGGAAAACAAAAAAATTTAAGTTTTTAGGGAAACTTAATTTCTCAGAGTCAAATTTCCTCAAAGTCAGAGGCTAGTTTAATGAAACAGCTCCTGAGGGAAATTCTGCCTTTACACAGATGAACTGCTTTTAGCAACAGAAGCTCTGAGTTAGAGAACTTCTGGTCAATCTTCTGAACAAAGACAATGATATAAAGAGTAAATCTATTTCAGCACTAAACAAAAGCAAGTACGCAGAAGCAAAAATAACAAGTACAAGGAAGGGAGAAAGAGATTCAGGAGGTCCTGATGAACAATTCGATTTATCCAGGTTCACTACAGAAGTCCTGTGACTACGTCCTGTCCTCTGTGATCGCAGTCACCAGAGATTTTAAATCCATTATTCAAAACTTTTATGGCAAGTTCAGAAGCTCCTTTACATCAACAGAACTTAAGCTAATTTCTCATTTAGTTCTGACTAGCCTAGAATGAGTTAAAGGATTTCCACCAGACAAACAACAATCCTGTTTTCTGGAATTCTCACCCAACTCAAACCTTAACTAGATTCTCTCAAATCTAACTGAGTATCACAAATGATACCAGTTTACAAGATTCCTATTATGAACTTGTGTTTCTTCACTCTCTCACTATTACAAAGCCTAAACTAAGAAAGATTGAGAATGGAAAAGATTGCTCTGTGTTGCTCGTTAAAACAGTGCATTAAGATTTTGCTCGTTAATCGCGTGTATGATGCAATGGAGCTTGGCTATTATTTATAGTGCTTTGTAGATGACCGTTGCTTGAATTTGAATTTTCAATAGATGACATCAATTGTTGTAGCCGTTAATCTGTCACTTCTTCAAACGGTCTTCAAACACTTTGATTCCGTTAACCTTGTTCTTTAACTAAATCCGGTAAGAGATTTGAAATCAAGCATAAGGTTGACTGGAATTTTACTTCATTTAGATCGGCAAAGGGTAGACAAGGAAATGCTTGTTTTGTTTCAGGGAGACATGCGCGCTCCATCAAACAGCTTTTTGAACTTTTGGCGCCTTGGATTAAATGCAGAAGTCAAAGCATTAAATGCTAGATAAGACTCCTGACTAGTGCTTCTAAGTTCCTTAAAATTTTGTCTAAGCCTCTGATCGAAATGGAAGGACTTCTGATTGCTTCTAATCCTCTGAGGAGAGCTTCAACAGTCTTCAAAAAATTTTTAGAGCGGAGTATCCAACTGCTGAGCTTTAAACTTCTGTCTTCAGCTATTCTTCTCTTCTGAGTCTTCAAGGCAATCCAGAATTTCTTCATTCAGCACCTGCTGAGAAACTTATTCAATACTTAATAAGAAGTGTTAGTCAACATTGAAAAGTATATAAGTAAGAATTGAATTTCATCTTCTGAAACGTTTGGACATAATCAAAACATGTAGGGTTCATCATTCTCCCCCATTTTGGTTATGGACAAACCGTGGTCCAGAAGGTAAAGTTACTTAAATAAAACATAGAGTTTAGAAAGCAACTTCCTGTTTGTTTTGTTTTTAAGAACTCTGATAGAAATAACTCCCCTATTTTAGTGTAAAAGGTGAACTCCAACAATCTGTATTAACTTAAGAAAGGCTTGAGATCAAGTTGTTAGATTTAGTGGGATAAGAATCAGAGCAAAAACAAACAACATAATTATAAGAGTACACTGTGGTGTTAGTAAAGGGGTTCAGAGACAATGAGATGGATAATTCAATGAATATTAAAATAGTCAGAAGATATACAGGATAATATCAAAACAGTAAACAAGGAAAAGCAACAAAGTCCTAAGACAAGCTACCCAACCCAGAACCTATAGCTAAGAAGCTTAAGTCCTATGGTCTTTGAGTTTGATCATCTGGTTTATGTTTCTTCTGAGTATTTTCAGAACCATCTCCTTCATTCTGTCTCTTCACACCAGAACCAGGACCACCCTGTTGTGCAGTCTTCTCCCCCGTTTGGCCAAACCGAATGCCCAGAGCACCTTGTCTCCTCAAATTCTCTTGATTCTTCACAGCAGCAGAGAATTGAGTTTGACTTGGTCGCACAAAATGAACTAATTCCATGCTTCTTCTGACATGGGACGCACGGACGGTCAACAATATCACCTGACATGGGACGCACTTTATTTGCATCTTGAATCAGCAGCTTAATGGCAAGATGATTGGCATACATAGCTTTGGTACGAGCAAACCTATAAGCATTGTGCAGAATTTTCTCTTGTTCCTTAGCTTGATCATGCAAAATCTTCAGAAACTCAGTCAGTTCAGCAATCTGAGCATTCTGTGCCTTAACAGATGATTCAATGCTCTCAAGTCTGTTGTTGAGATCAGGACTGATGTCATAGCCAATTCGAGAAGCTCCAAAAGATGATGAACCTTGAGCAGAAGATTTCACTTCTCTCAGAATATGATTAGCAGTGCTTTGCAGGTCATCAAGGTCTCATTTGCTTCCTTGACTTCTTGTGTCAGAATTTCTATAGACTCGTTGACATTCTTGGTAGAAGTAAGAGCGATGTTCTCCAGAGTGGGAAAAGTCAGAGCCAACTGTCTTAACTTGTAAAGTTCATCATATGCAGCAAGATGAAGTGTGGAGAGATTGCTAATGTACACAGAGGGATCTTGCATTCTCAACAGAGACATGAGTTGCCAGTTCTGAGACTTCAATTGTTGAAGCTCTTGCATCACAGCAACTTGAGCAACCATATCAGGAGTAGAAAATCTCTGTCCCATAGAAGCAAATCTTCCAAACACATCATCAGAGCCACCCTGACTCATTCTTCTTAACTCTTCAACAGAAGGAGTAGCAACTCCTGAGACATTAGGGTCTCTGCCAATGAATCCCTTACCTCCAAAATAGGATTCTTTCTCATGTTGATTCATCAGGAAACTAAGGAAATCATAGTTTGATGAAAGACCAGCAAAAGAAGAAGTAAAAATCGAAGAGGTTAAAGGATCAGACAAAGGAGGTGCAGATCCAGAAGTTGAAGGAGGAGGTATAGTAGTAGTGGAAGAAGGAGCAGAGGTTGTGTGAGTAGAAGGTATGGTAAAGGAAGAAGTAGTAGAGGGAAAAGAAAAAGTGGATGAAGTGTTGAGAGAGGGGGCAGTGAATGTAGTTGCGGAGTCTGAGAAAATAGGCGTAGTGGAGAAATGAACTTCTGAATAGGATCCAGAAGATGGAGTAGTTCTAGGAGGTATAACTTTAGAGGTTGAAGTTGTAGTAGGGATGATAGTTTTAGAGGCATCAACTTCTGTGACAGAAGGAGATGTAGAAGTATGTGGTGGAGGAGGAGGAGAATTATGTTCAAGAGATGGAATAACCTGTTCAGGAGCAGTGAGAAGAGTATCTTCAGGAGCAGAGAATTGTACATTCTCAGCAGCGTTAGGATCAAAAGAAGCCAGAGGTTCAGCAAATAAATGTGCCATTCTGTCAACAACCTCTACGGCATTCCTATTCCTTTCTTCACTTCTGCCCTGTCCAAGAAGGACATCTCCATGAAGTGCTCATTATCAACATTCTGAGCAAAAACTCGAGCACCTTCCAGCACATTCTCTGGATCTTCATGCTCAGGAGATGAGTCATCAGAGACATTTTCAAAGACAGGAGCACCATCATCATTGAAATGTTCCTCATCATCATCCAAGTCAGTATCTTCCTCATCACTCACAATTTTACCTCGTACTGCTTCTCCAGCTTCAGCAGTCTCATCCTCAAGATTGGGATCAGGATGGATCTCAAAATCAGATCTCCTCATAGGCTTTCTCATTGCAGCAGAGGACTTAGTTCTGTAAGTCCTTTTCCTTGACAGAGGAACATCTTCTTCAGCATCCTTAGCTCTCTTGTTCATGTCGACATCAGCTCTCTTGTTCATGTCAACATTAGCTCTCTTATTCATGTCAACATCGGCTTTCTTATTCATCTCAACTTGCTGAATCACAGCATTGAGCTTTACAGCCATGAGCTCTTCTTCTATCTCTTGTGTTGTCTTCTCAGCAGCCTCACTAGGCCTCTCAGCACATACCTTCCCAGAAGGGGCAATACTAATCTTAGTTTGCACTAAGTTAGGTACAGCTTCATCAACAGGGTTATTCTCAACAATAAGTTCAGTTGTACTTCTGACCTTCTTCTTACCCTTTCCCTTCTTGGAAACCTTCTGATCAACTTTCACAACATTCGTGTGAACTTTCTTAATCACCAGAGGAGCAGAAGTTGCAGCCTTCTTTGATGGCAACTGATCAAAAACTAATTTGCTCAGAGGACCAAAAGTAATAGGGACACTTCTACTTCTGATGGCATCTGCTGGAACAACCACACCAACAGCCTCAAAAACTCTTGTCAGCAGGGAACTATAAGCTAAGGTTCCATTGGGTTTCAAACTCTTCATCTGTCTAAGTATCATTGCTGATAGAATAATCTTCTTCTCATTCATCAGATGATACATGAAAACCCTCTCCCTCTTGGAGACACAATTTACTTGTTGACTTCTGGAGTACACTAGCAAGTATACTAGGTTTGTACGTAGTAATGGTGAAGTCCAAGTGTCATTCCCACGAGGATTGGAGCAAGGTTTTACTGAAAGTTGTTACCAACCAGTCTGTTTGATGTATCAAGTGACAAATATTTGAAGTTCTTTGAGGTTGATTGTGTTTAATGAAAACAAAGTAATATTGAAATATGATTTTTGAAAGAATTATGGAAAAGTACAAGCCCAACCAACCTGTTTGCTAGTGATCTACGTACTATTTCTCTTATTATTAATGCATGTTATTCAATCTTCATGCCAAGGTTTCTACTCCATATTCACTTGAAGTCAGTTTTCACATGTTCTTAAGATCCTAAGAATTGATTGCACAAAGATGCACCTAAGTGTAATTATTCTTGCATTAAGCTGAGTAGCATCCCAAAGATATGAGAACCCTTGGTATAAAATCAGACAAGTATCCTTAGAAGATAATATATGTATAATGGTAGTTACATGCAATGGAAATTAGCTTCCCAACTTCCAAATGCACTAAGATACGAAGTATTAATTACTCCAACCATAGGCATTCCATTATACACGATGAAAGATTGAAAACATACACTACTAATAAAGAGAAAAGTATTAGTGCCCACCAGCTTAGGCTGGTTAAACTTGAAAGGTGACTACTCACTCATAATGTAAGCAAACAGTCTAAAGGAAACTGAAAACTTCATTAAAGAAGAGAAAAAATCTCTTAACAGAATTACAGAAACAAACTATAATTGATAAGAACTGAGTTCTGGAATGATTGTTCAACAACGAAAGCTACAGCCATTATATAGGCTGGAAATCAAAGAAAGAGTTAAAATTAACTAGCAAACAAACTGCAGAAATACAATAAACGAGATTAACTACACATTAAACTAAGTCTTCAGCTGATTCTGCCCTTAAAACATGCTCCACTCTCATCCCCCAAGCTTGCATCCGTGATACTACAGTCCAAAAGCACTTTTCAACACGTTTTGTCTCATTCTTCTCTTGTCTTTTAGCTGTAAAAGGCTGTTTCTGTCCAGAATTCTTGTTGTTACCCATAAACATGATATCTGCTACACTTTGATCATTATTAGAACAATCTTATGCAAATTTAATTGATTTAGCCCGGAATACTTATGAAAATACAAAGGAAAATATAGTCAAATATGGACTCAACATATTACCTCCAACTTAGGCATTTGCTTGTCCCCAAGCAAAGACTCAAAGACTAAGAAAATTTCCCAAGTTAAGACTCAAAGAAAAAGAAAAACACTTAAGCTAACAACTACAACAGCAACTATTAGAGAAGGGTGCAAAATGTGATTAGGCTAGATTCCATCATTAAAGCAGAAGTTCTTCAAAGCATATGACAATAAGTTCAAAATTCAACAACTTTAGTTTTTTATAAACTGCCTCACAAGGGAATAATTTGAACTCTAACACTCAGTGGCAAGTGTGCCATAAGGGTAAGAATTAACACTCTTCAGCTTGAATACATAGAAACACGAGGCATTTTGAGATGCTTGTTTCTTAAGAGAGCACAGTTTGTTTGAACTTTTCACTTAATACTGAACAGCTTGTTTCCTTGATGCAACCCAATTTGATACAACTTTTTTTTCATTTTTATTTTTTTTTCATCAGGCTTTTTGAGATGCTTGTTTCTTTTGACAATTTGAGGCAAACAAGATGTTTGAGAATTATTTGGGCAATAAATTAGGTTGTTCAAATAGTTTAATTTCCTGAAATCTTTCTCAAAATAGGCAACCATGACAACCTCTACCTAAGTGTTCTTATGTATAAACCCACTCACAAGAAATTTTGCATTTTCATGCTACACTACAAGAAATTAAGCATTTTATGACGTTGAAATTTTGTCATAAAAACGTAGTTTTGTGTCACAATATATCAACAATGACGCAAATAGAGCGTCACAACGAGCATCACGGCAGGACCGTCGTCTTAGGTATATATGACACATTATTTCACTTGTCATGATTGAATTACTTTTCTATGACATGTAAGAAAATGTGTCACTCTATTATTTCTTTTAGTCATGCTTTGTTTGTCACTGTTAGTATAAATATTTTGTCATTTAAGCTTAATGTCGTCACAAATAAAGAATACTAAAATGACGTTATTCAAAATTCGTCATCTAAATATATTATTAAGATGACGAATATTAACACAAGATTGAAATTGTAGTTTTGTCATGACGATATAATCGTCACCAATTTTGTCATGTAACATTACATTTTGTCACAAAAACTAAATCTCAAATTTTGTCACTAAAGTTTTTATTTAATGTGATGAAACAATATACCAGTTCGAAGTTTCTTACGTTTAGTGACAATATAACAATCATATTACTTGTCACAATATAACAAACTGGATAAAAAAAAAAGGCAACCCATAATCATAAACATATAATATAATGTTCCAAACTATTAAAATTCAACATGTTTTAATATAAGGAATATAAATCTTCATGCTTTATTATAGACGATTAGCCACATCTTTTAGAAAAGCATCCTGCATGAAAACATATACGGCTATGAGCTTTTAGATATTAATTCTAATAATAAAATTCAAATTGTAATAATTAAATTAATTACCTCATATGTTAATTCCATTAGCTTCCATACATGCTATTAGCTTTTCAATACTAGCACCTTGTGAACTTAATTGATCTTTCATGTTAGCCACATAATCTTTAAGATGCTCCACTTCAGCTTGAGAATTTTTTAGTTGCTCTTGTGCATGACGATACTCTTTTTCTAATTGTTGCCTATCAAAATCATGTGAAGTGTGTCGACTAGGAGGTTTAGGACCATATCCCAGACCTTTCATGTATCCAGATCCCCGACCAAGTACCTCTTCAACTATTTCGCCCTCGGTCTTGAGAATTTCCTCTGCGTTGTACTTAGCTTGTTTTTCTTTCATCAAATTCTATTGAGAAATTCAAAAATAAATGTTGATGGTTAAGATATAAATAAATCTTAAAATAGTAATGACTTTTCCAACTAAGAAATAAGTTATTTATTAATTAAATCGAAAAAAAGTTTTAAATTGATTACCCTATTATCTTCAGCAGTTGCGGATGACCAACCCTTCTTCTCGGAATAATGTGTACGCTTGTACAATTCAATTCTATCACAGGGCTCTCCGTTCAACTCTTTTTGAATCTAATTAATACAATGAAAAATTCTTTAACAATATGTATATATAATTAAAATAGGTCATTTCAATATTTTGTTTTAGGTTTAAAAAGTTATCAAACTGTGATACACTCACAATTTCATTTTGAAGAACAGTGAATGATTTTCTTCCTGTCACATGTGGAGCTTTGACATATTTTCTATTTTCAGAATTCTTGGCACTTGCCTTCTGTAAAAGTCAATCAAATGCAACATCAATTAGAACCAACCAAAATCATATACTTTTAAGTTAATACAAGAAATTAGTTTATAGAAAAATTCATAAAAAATAACCTTAAATTTATCTGATGCAAAATAGTCGCATAATGATTCCCAATTATTTTGATCGGAACAGAAAGTTGGCTTATTTCTCTTAGCCTCTTCAAGCGTTGCAAACTTTTTAAAATGCTGGCCCAATTTATAACGCTTATTTCGAATACTAATTTGCAACCTATCAACCACAATATCCATGTGAATCTAATTAAATTTAAGAAATATATAAATTAGAAAAATCTTAAGTAAAAAAAATATATCTCAAGTTCATTTGAGGTTTAAAAGCTTACACCAAGGTGATCAAAGCCTACACCCAAATCCTTTTCTTTATCCACTTCTTTCCACCTAATAGGAATCGAAAGCACATCACGCGTAACCACACCAATTTGGCTAGCAAGTTTAGCAGATTCCTCTGTGTCTTTAGGTCTACCTATTGATGGGTTAACAGTAATTTTTAACTTACTGCCAGATGCATGAAATGTCTTCATAATGTCTTTTTCCATAGTGATGCCACGACTTCTTTTTCTTGAATTATTTTCTACAATAAAAACACATGATTAAATTAATAAACAATGATGGTTTATAGATATGAATACCAAATAAACATATTATATGATACTGACACACATATATATGACATTTAATTGATTTTTTGTTTTAAATATATCAATTTCATTTCACAAATATTGTATGATATTGACACATATAACATGCAAAATAAATTTGTATTAATTAACTGAGTTTGATTAGAGAAATAATATTACATGGCATATATATTACATACTATGTGATTGAGATATTTTAAAATCGGATGACATAAAAAGAAATTGAACATGTATGAATTGATTCATCTTGCACAGATTCAGATGATTGGATTTGATTGAGTTCACGCAATTGTGAAACATTTTCATTTGAAGAAATCGGTGACAATGTTGGATTGTTTTCTTCACTTCTATTTGTTTGGTCATGATTTTGTGTGCTTTTTGCTCGGTTATGAAGCCCTTGTATTCCTTTCTCAATAGGTGAGTTATGATTTGGGCAATTTGTTGAAGAAAATAAAGGACTTTGAGAATTATTATTTTCAAATCCCCTTTTCTTATTTCTCAAGCCGCCAAGAGCCATTTTCTGTTCATCGAACAATGAAAATATATTCAAATCAATTAGATGGACAAACAATGCTGGAAAAAAAAAATTCAAGAAAAAATGAAAATTCCTTTCAAATATTTCATCCAACAATACAGTTTTTGTTTGTGGATGAATCATAAACTTGTAATTTAGATGGTAAATTAGAATGAAACTATATGCAGAATAAACGTACCTATAACAAGAGTTATGATTCTGAAAAAATCTGTAGAGTCCAATTGAGAAGATGAGTGAATATATATTTTATAAATTAAAAAAAGAGTGGGAAAATAATTGTGAATCTTGTAGTATCTCGCCAAACAAATTTGCAAGCCTAATTCTATGTTTTGATAAGTATGCACATTAAAATCTCAAGCAAATATAAATGGAAAGTGTTGACAAATTATTCTGCCGTTTATAATTAGGAATCCTAAAGTTACGCTTAGGAGAGAAAAAGGTGGAGTAGTATGACTAATATTATAGTAGTATATATCTTCCGTGAGATTTACTCCTATGTTAGAAGATATATATATATATAAGTAATTATAATATATGTTCAGTCAAATTTATAATTAAATAAATATTTATTATGTGTTTATTGTATATCATCCAGTAAAAGTGATGTAGTGGTAAGTTTGCTTCTAACTTAAAGGATTAGCTTCGAACCCCACCCACTATAGAATTTTTAGCTTTTAATTAAATGTTGGAAACTTATTATCAGACTGTATACCCACAAACACAATATATACTGATTCTTAGACAAATATCTTTATAAATTTCAACTAAAACTTGCGGTCTGTAAGTTTTCAAGTTCCCAAAACCTGCATCACTACAACTCCAAATAGCAAGATTAAAGAGACAATAACATTCATTTTGGCATCCAAAAGAAACAAGATCTAATTGTCGTCATCGCTGCCAGCTTCAGAATTTTTACGTCTTTCGGAATCATCATCACTATCACAGTAATCAACTAATGTGTCATCAATCTCATCTTCTTTTTAGCCTCATAGTACGTGTTTGGAAGTGTGTCTCCATCCGGGAAGCTTAATTTCAACAATTGCAATATCATATCCATTGTTTTGTCACTCAATTTCTTATATGCTTTTATGTGGAGTAGCCGGATGATAAATGATAACCTTGAGATCTTCTTGCAGCCGGGGTATAATTCTGTCTTAGCATCTTGTACAAGAGCCTCAAGGTATGAAGGCAAGTCACTAATATCATCGACGTCGTCATCACTAGGTAATTCGTTTGACTGGATGTATTTCTCCCCAAGTTCAAATATCATGTCATGAACTCCATCAGTATCTTCGTCGTTACCATCATCTTCTTCTATATCATTACCATTAGATTGGTTTCCCAAATTCGTAGAAGTGGAAGCTTCACCATGATAGAACCATGAAATATACCCGGGATCTATTCCATTATGCAAAAGATGACTTTTCACTACTTTTTGAGCATGAAATAATAAATTCAAACAGCCCTTACACGGACATTGAATCTCACACTCTGAGCCAAGCTTACATTGAGCAAACTTCATAAAATAATCCACCCCTTCCATATATGTTTTAGTCCATTTAGTAGCTATCATCCAAATCTTGTCCATTTTTACTGCAAATAAAATTAATAAAATTAATTAATATATAATGTTCTTTTTAAAATATGCTTAATTTAGTCAAAGTAAATATGGAGAGGCGCCTAAGAGATTATTTGAAATCACCAAATAGTTGTGTTGTAGTGCTTATTTCTTAGTCAAATATTGGAATACTAAGAAGACTTATATTATATTATATACTATAATAGTCTAAAGATTAAACTTTACATCAAAGTACTCTTGCAGCTAAGAAAGTTAGTAAAGTTATTTAAGTATGGTTATTTCCTACACCTACAACTTCCTTATATCCTGGAGTTCCTACGGTAAATAGAGCACAACCTTCATTAAAAAAACCATCACAAAAATACATATTACCCTGTCATTATTCATTTATCAGAAACTAGTGAATACATATCATTTTGTTCACATTACCCATTCTCTTAATCAATTATTCATTTGCATCCATTTTATATAATCTGTTGAAAGACAAGTTAGACCAAAAAAGAACCCTGCATCAGGACTTGGATCCACATTCAAAAATTTGAATCTCCTCCAAGCAGATTGTCATAAGACCAGATGCTTGTAAAATACCAAGTATTTCTTCCAATTATCTTTAGTGGTTTATATTGACTTGCGGTGGCTCCATTTTTCAGTTCCATTTGTAATACTAAAATCGAACTAAAGCTACCAGGCGTTACAATAGATACTATTAGAGGACCAATATCACCCCTATCATTGTGCATCTTGTACAGACCTTCCAGGCCGTTATCTAGAGAGGAACAACAACTCTTAAAATATTCCATTGATTCTTGCAATTTCTAAATGCTCTAATTATAGCACATGTGGCAGCAATTCCATCTACTAAATCATAATAGTTCCTAAGAGAAGTAATGCAAGAGTTGTAAAACATAACCTTGATAAACTAACGTTTAAGTGAGACTAGACACAGACAAGAAGGGCTACTGTTGAGAAACTCAACTTAAGAAATAACGAAATTGAAGAATAGAAGGAAAAAGAAGAATTACTCAAATATATAAATAAGAATTACTCAAGAACAATAAAGGAATTCCAAGGCCTAGCCCTCTCTCTAGCAACAAGCTAAGAGCCAAAATCGAATACCAATATTTCCTTCTATAATTAAGCTACACAACCTTCTTTAAATAATAAAGACAAACCGACTTACTAATCTTAACAATCTAAGGACAATTAATTATTCTTAATCAAGCCTCTTCTAGAATAAACCTTCCATTCTTTTGGGCGTTTACTCTGTTGGCCCTATCAAGAACAGAATCACCTAGAGGGGGGTGAATAGGTGTCAAAGTTGAAAACTGAAAATTTCTAAGTTTTTCGGGAAACTTAATTTTCAGAGTCAAATTTCCTCAGAGTCAGAAGCTAGCTTACAGAAGTTGCTTCTGAGGGAAATTCTGCCTAAACACAATTAGACTGTTTTCAGCAACAGAAGTTCTGATTTGAGAACTTCTGGACAGTCTTCTGAACAAAGACAATGATACTTTAGAGAAAATCTGTTTCAGCACTAAATATAAGCAAGTACACAGAAGCAAAAATAACAAGTATAAGAGGGAGAAAGAAGTTCAGGAGATCCTGATTGAACAATTCGATTTATCCAAGTTCGCCACAGAAGTCCTGTGACTACGTCTTGTCCCCTGAGGTCGCAGCCTTCAGAGATTTTATAAATCCACTATTCAGAACTTTTATGGCAAGTTCAGAAGCTCCTTTACATCAACAAAACTTAAGCTAATTTCTCACTTAGTTCTGACTAGCCTAAAAAGAGTTAAAGGATTTCCACCAGAACAAACAATACTCTGTTTTCTGGATTTCTCACCCAACTCTAATCTCAACTAGATTTCTCTCTTTAAATCTATATGAATATCACAAACGATATCAGTTTACAAGATTCCTATTATGAACTTGTTTTTCTTCACTCTCTCACTTTACTAAGACTAAGCTGAGAAAGATTGAGAATGGAAAAGTTGCTCTGTTTTTCTTGTTAGAACAGTGCGTTGAGATTTTGCTCGATGATCACGCGTATGTTGATGCTTTGGAGCTTGGCTACTATTTATAGTGAATGAAGATGACCGTTGGTGAGCTTGAATCTTCAAAGGAGATGACATCAGTTGTTGTAGCCGTTAATTTGTCAAATCTTCAAACGGTCTTCAAACACTTTGATTCCGTTATCCTTGTTCTTTAACTCAATCCGGTAAGTGATTTGAAATCAAAGATGAGGTTGACTGGAATCATTCTTCAATTGGATCAACAAAGGGTAGACAAGGAAATTCTGGTTTCTTTTGAACAGACAAGCGCGCTCCATCAAAACAGCTTTTTGAACTTTTTGGCGCCTTGCATTGAATGCAAGTGTCAGAGCATTAAATGCTCAAACAGAACCCGTGACTTAGCTTTCAGAAGCTGATTTCCAGTTGTCTAGACTTCTGATCAAATTGGCAAAACTTCTGATTGCAAAGAACATCTGAGGAGAGCTTTAGCAGACTTCGGCTTCAGAGCGGAGTATCCAGCTTCTGAGTTATTGAAACTCTGACTTCAGCAAACTGATCTTCTGAGTTCTTTAGGCAATCCAGAAATGATTCATTCAGCACCTGCTGAGCAACTTACACATAGACTAAGTAAACAAAAATTATTAGTCAATAGTAAACTATATGTAAGGAAATATTAAGTTTTCATCTTCTGAAACGTTTGGACATAATCAAAACACATAGGGTTCATCATTCTCCCCCATTTTGGTTATGGACAAACCGTGGTTAGAAGGTAACAGAAAACATGAGGTTTAGTAAAAGACTTCCTGATGCATATGTTACATTACTTCTGAGTAAATTAACTCCCCCATTTTAGTGTAAATGGTGAACTTCAGCAATCTGTAAAAAACTTAGAAATGACTTAAGATCAAGTTGTTAGAGTTCAGTGAAGTATAATTTACTAAGTCAAAAGGAAACATAAGCAAAAAAAAATAAGAAGTCAGAGACACAAGAAAGTATAAGAAAGATTCAGTGTATATAAGTTCATCAGAGGACAACATAAGAAACAAAATAATCAGAAGAGCAGAAAAAGTCCTAAGACAAAAACTACCCAACCCAGAACCTACTAAGAAGCTTAAGTCCTAAAAGATTACAAGTTTCTAGGTTTCTTCTGAGGAGGAGGAACAACACTAGAACCTTCAGCAGCACTTGATCTCTTCTGACCAGACTTCTCCCCCGTTTGACCAGAACCAAGAGCAACACCCAGAGCACCCTGAGATTTCAATTTTTGCTGAACATTCAGTGCAGTCTGATATTGCTGAGGAGTTGGTCTCACAGTATTGAGCATATCCATTCTTCTTCTGAAGTCATCATCAATGGTCTTCATATGATCAAAGGTCTGACCAGACATAGGTCGCTGTCTCTGAACGTCTTCCAGAAGGAGCTTGATCAACCTATTGTTAGCATACACAGCAGCAGTAAGATGCTCATTCTGAATATAAGTCTGTCCTCGAACAAACCTATAACAATTGTGAAGAGTCTTCTCTTGTTCTCGTGCTTGAGTGTGCATAACCTTCAGAAGTTCAGTAAGCTCAGCAATCTGTGCGTTCTGAGCAGATACAGCAGACTCAATGTTGGAGAGTCGATTGTTGAGATCAGGAGTGATGTCATATACAATCTTAGCAGCCCCGGAAGATGATGAACCTAGAGCAGAAGATTTCACTTCTCTCAGAATGTGATTGGCAGTACTTTGTAGGTCATCAATCTTACTTGGGAGCATCTTCTCATGAGCCTCATAATGCTCGTTTGCTTCCTTGACTTCTTCTGTCAATATCTCCAAATTCTCATTGACCTTCAGAGAAGAAGCAAGAGCAATGTTATCCAGTGAAGGAAGAGTCAGAGCTAATTCTCTCAATTTGTACAGCTCTTCATAGGTAGCTAGATGAAGTGTAGAAAGATTGCGTATGTAAACAGAAGGGTCCTGCATTTGAAGCATAGTCATGAGCTGCAGGTTCTGAGCTTTCAAAGAATGTAATTCTTGCAGCACAATGCCCTGAGCATACATGTCAGCAGCAGAAGTCCTTTGCCCCATACCAGCAAATCTATTCAGCAGTTCATCAGACCCACTCTGACTCATTCTTCTCAACTCCTCAACACTAGGAGCACCACCAGCTTCAGATACACCAGAAGCTCTGCCCATGAACCCAAAACTACCAAACCTGGTATCCAAATCATCCTGATTCATGTGTTTGCGTAGGAAGTCATAGTTGGATGACAACCCAGCAAAACAAGAAGTAGTGGAGGAGGTAGTTAAGGGATCACACACAGGAGGTGCATGTCCAGAGGTTGAGGGATGAGGGATAGAAGTGGTTGAGGTAGGGATAGTATGAGTGGTTGAGATGGGAGGTAGGGTGGATGGTAGTGAGAAAGATGGAGCAGTAAATCCAATTGATGGACTTACAGAGGAAGTAGTGGATGTGGCTATGGAATCTGTGAAGATGGGAGCAGTGTTTAGATTCACTTCTGAAAAGGATCCAGAAGGAGGAATAATTGGAGGAGGTACAACCTCAGAAGTTGAAGTTGTAGGAGGAATGGAAGTGTGAGAATCACCAACTTCTGTGACAGAAGGTAGTGAAGGAGATGGATGAGGATTAAGAGTGGGAGATGAGATAACCTGTTCAGAGGCGTTTGGATTAAACATAGAAATGGGCTCAACAAAGATGTGAGCCATTCTGATCAGCGTTTCAGAGGCATCCCTATCACCAGGGTTTCTTCCTTGATTCAGAAGATTGTTGTCAATGAAATTTTCATCATCAACATTCTCAACAAACTGTCTAGCATCCTGAAGAACCTCTTCATCATCTGGTTCACTCTCTTCTGACAGCTCTTCAATCAGAGGAGCATCAACATTCTCTTCATCAGACATCTCTGACAAGTCTTTATCAGCATCTTCCGGTTCCTGAGTAACAGGATCCTCTAATTCAGCACTGGGGGCAACAACGAAGTCCTTTTTCCTCAGCGACCTTCGTTTTGCAACAGCCTTTTTCCCAATCCTGGTAGAGAGAGAGATATTCTCAAGTATCCGAGAGGACAGAGAGATATTCTCAAGATTCTCTCCTTCTTCTGAAGCCTCAACTTCCTTTGAGAACTCCGCATCCTGAAGTTCAGCAGCACATGCTATAAGTCTTGCATCGGCCTTAGCCTTTGCAGCAATTTCTCTTTCAGCAGCTAACTGATCCTCAGCTTCCTTCTTCTTTCTTTTCTCTTCAGCAAGAGCCACAACCCTTGCAACTTTTTCAGCTTCAGCAGCCTTCTCTTTTTCAGCAAGGCCTGCGTCCTCAGCATCCTGAGCTTCCTTCTCAGGAACATCCTTTGGCTTCTCAGCAACAATCTTGCCAGAGGGTTCAACACTGATTGTTGTTTGAACCATCGTGGGAAGAGGTTCTGAGACAACCACCTTCTCAACAGTGAGGACCAACTTACTTGATCCCTTCTTTCCCTTGCCCTTCTTGGCAGCATTCTTTCCTTTCTGAACAACGGCCTCAACACTTTCCTTCTGAGCAATACTCACAGAGGAGCCCTTCTCATTCTTCTTCGGAGTCACACCAAAGCTAAGGTTCCTGAAGGTATGCATCTTCAGGACCGTACTCCTGCTTGTAACACCTTCTCCTGAAATCACAACAGAGGCTGCCTCAAACAACCTAGTCAGGAGTGAGCCATATGCTAATGCACTCACGGTAGTTACATTTTTCATCTGCCTTATCAGCATGGCAGGTAAGTTGATCTTCTTCTGGTTGACCAAATGCCACATAAACACCTTTTCCCTGTTGGAAACACCATTAACTCCTCCAGCCTTCGGAAGGAAAACATTAGTTGTCAAATAGTGTGCCCACCTCTGGTGCTGAGTGAGCCAGGTGGCATATGTTTCCTTGGCACTTAGATCTGGTCTAGCCCAGTTTGCTTCTGTAAAACCATCTGCTGAACCATCATCACCAATGACGATTCCTTCATCATTAATACCAATCACTTGAGAAATAGAAGCCCTGCTGACCTCAATCTCAACTTCCCCGATTACTGAGTGTAGAACATCCTCCTCATTTGAAAAGAAATGGAGGTTCTGATAGAATTCGGTGACTAACTTAGGATAGATAAATTCATCGAGAGAAACGAATGAATTCCAGTTTTGAGCACTAAGCCATTTGGAGATAGGTTCAGTGGATTTAACTTCATCATCTAGGAACCTAGAGGTGAATACCCTAGATTCGCTAACTTTCTTTTTGGATTCAGTGGTAAAGATGTGAGTGACAGTGATTTCTTGAGCCATTTTTGAAGATATAAGAAATTAGGTTAAGATTTTAGAGAGAAGATAACACAGAAAATCTATGGAAATTCTAATAGCAAAGAAAATGAGAGTAAAAACTTCTAAGTATGGAAAACCCCTATTTATACCCAAACAAGAAACCGTTCCAATTCAAAAAGCAATTACACACCGTTTAAAAGGGAACAGATAACCGTTAACCACAGAACAGCGCCGTAAAAATACAGTAGATAACACATGCTTAAATGTCAAATCATGATTAGAATTAATTATCACTAGATTATCTTAAACGATTAAACACTTAAGATGCACAGAAATAATTAAACTAAGTTATTGAAGTGGATAAGTCATACCAATGCCTTCTCGTAAGTTGCTGAAAGAATTACCAGCCAGAGGCTTAGTAAACATGTCAGCAAGATTCTCTTCAGAGGGAACATGAGTAATGATAATATCCTTCTTCAGAACATGATCTCTCAGAAAGTGATGCCTAATATGAACATGCTTCATCCTGCTGTGCAGAATAGGATTCTTTGAAAGATCAATTGCACTCTTGTTATCACAGTAGATTGTAATTGTTCCAGGGATGACTCCATAGTCAGCAATTTGTTGCTTGATCCAGAGCATCTGAGAAACACAACTTCCAGCAGCAACATACTCAGCTTCAGCAGTTGAGAGAGCCACAGAGGTTTGCTTCTTACTATGCCAGGAGACTAAGCACTCCCCCAGAAAATGACAACCACCAGAAGTGCTGACTCTTTTCAATTTATCTCTACCATAGTCAGAGTCTGTGTATCCTATAGGAGTAAAATCAGAACTACAGGGATACCACAAACCAGCTTCTGGTGTGCCTTTAAGATATCTGAGAATTCTTTTGACAGCAAGATCATGAATTTCTCTTGGCTTTGATTGATATCTAGCACAAAAACACACAGCAAAATGTATATCTGGCCTGCTGGCTGTTAGGTATAAAAGAGAACCAATCATACCTCTGTAGGTTTTTATATCTACAGATTTACCAGCTTTCTCTTCATCATCAATGTCTTTGCTGACATCCATTGGAATATCAACAGCATTAGAGTCCATCATGCCAAATTTCTTCAGCACTTCTCTAGTGTACTTGGCTTGATTGATAAACACACCATCATTACTTTGCTTGATCTGAAGTCCTAAGAAGAAGGTTAATTCTCCCATCATAGACATTTCAAACTCAGCCTTCATGTGGTCACTGAACTCTCTGCACAAAGATTCATTAGTAGCACCAAATATCATATCATCAACATATGCCTGAGCTATAAGGATGTCCTTGTTCTTCTTCAGAGTGAACAGAGTTGTATCAACACAGCCTCTGACAAATCCCTTAGACAGAAGGAACTTTGTCAGTCTCTCATACCAAGCTCTGGGAGCTTGTTTCAGTCCATACAAAGCTTTCTTCAGCTTAAACACATGATCAGGAAACTTAGGATCTTCAAAACCAGGAGGTTGAGACACATAGACTTCCTCATCAATGTAACCATTCAAGAATGCACTTTTCACATCCATTTGAAAGAGCTTAAAACATTTGTATGATGCAAAAGCACATAAGATTCTAATGGCTTCTAATCTTGCAACAGGAGCAAAAGTTTCACCATAATCTATGCCTTCTTGCTGACTGTAACCTTGAGCAACAAGTCTTGCCTTGTTCCTCACAACATTTCCAAATTCATCAAGCTTGTTCTTCAGAACCCATCTAGTTCCAACAACCTTTATGTTGTTAGGTCTGGGA
The DNA here is from genome assembly GCA_028411795.1 of Euphorbia peplus. Classification (NCBI taxonomy): domain Eukaryota; kingdom Viridiplantae; phylum Streptophyta; class Magnoliopsida; order Malpighiales; family Euphorbiaceae; genus Euphorbia; species Euphorbia peplus. The sequence continues at coordinate 25,241,114 of CP110840.1, forward strand.
ACCAAAGTCCAAACTTCTGACCTTTTGAACTGGTCAAGTTCTTCTTGCATTGCCATTAACCAGGAGTCATCATCAGCAGCTTCATAGAAGTCCTTGGGTTCCAGAAGTGACACAAAAGCCACATTCCCCATGTATCTTCTGAGCTGAGCTCTGGTCATGACAGGATTATGAACATAGTCAATTATGTTCTCTAAGGAATGATTCCTATGAGTTCTAACTTCTCTTGGTACATCCAATGAGTCTTCTGAAACCTGTTCATCATTTGTTGAATCATAAATAGGAGCATCTTCTGGAAGGAAGTAGACTTCTGGAGTAGGATTCTCATCTTGAGCTTGTTCAGCAACAGGAGGAACCACTTCAGCAGCTCTGGGAGAAACATCTTCTTCTTCAACAGGAGATGTAACTTCAGGAGCTTGAACTACATCTTCATCAGGAGCTCTACTATCTGCAGGGTTAGTCTCATCAAACTGTACATGAACAGATTCATCTAAAGTTTGAGTCCTCTTATTAAAAACCCTATATGCTTTACTATGTGTTGAGTAACCAAGAAAAATAGCCTCATCTGCCTTTGAATCAAACTTTGAAAGATATTCTTTTGTATTCAAAACATAACACTTACAACCAAAGGTTCTGAAATTGCCTATTTTAGGCTTTCGACCTTTCCAGAGTTCATAAGGGGTCTTGTTCAGAATGCTTCTGATTAGCACTCTATTCAGAACATAGCAAGTTGTGTTCACAGCTTCTCCCCAAAAGTACTTAGGAAGTCTTCTTTCATTGATCATAGTTCTGGCTATCTCAACCAGAGTTCTATTCTTCCTTTCAACTACCCCATTTTGTTGAGGAGTTCTGGGAGCAGAAAAGTTATGATCAATTCCCTTGGTTTCACAGAACTCTTCAAACCTAAAGTTTTTGAATTCTCCACCATTATCACTTCTGATATGAACAACCTTTTCATTCCTTTCATTCTCAAGTCTCTTTATCAGAACTGAGAAACATCCAAGTGACTCACCTTTGCTAGACAGCAAGATGACCCAAGTGAATCTTGAATAGTCATCTATAATGACAAAGGCATACTTCTTTCCACCCATGCTCATTGGTTGAACAGGGCCAAAAAGATCCATATGAAGTAATTCCAAAGGTCTTTTAGTTGAAATGACTTTCTTAGTTTTAAAAGAGCTTCTGGATTGTTTACCAGATTGGCAAGCATTGCATAAATGATTCTTTTTAAAACTAATTTCAGGCAGACCCTCAACCAATTGATTTCTAGCTACTTTGGCCAGAAGGTCCATGCTCACATGAGCAAGTCTTCTATGCCAGAGCCAGGAGGTATCCTCTTTGGACATCAAGCATATATTTTTGCAAAGATTCTCAAGATTCAGCATGAAAACATTTTCAACTCTAGGAGCAGTTAGAATAACTTCCCTTGACTTACTGTCCAAGATTTTACATCCAGAGGAGCTGAAGACAACATCCCTACCTTTATCACACAGTTGTGCAACACTTAGGAGATTGAACTTCAGGCCTCTGACTAGGGAGACATCTTCGATCGGAGGATTAGTTCCTATGGATCCAGAACCAAGTATCCTTCCTTTCTGAGCATCTCCAAAGCTGACTTTTCCACCTCTTTTAGGATCAAATGTGATGAATGCTTTTTCATCACCTGTCATATGCCTTGAGCACCCACTGTCAATGTACCACAGCTTTGACATTGATGGAGCACTCAGAGCCACCTGCAACACAATCAATTAGTGACAGGTACCCAATCCTTATTGGGTCCTTCAGAGTTAGATTTCTCTTCAGCAGGCTTTAATGATATCTCAGATTGCAAGAGGTTTTTAATATGGTACTTGCAATCCTTCAACCAGTGACCATCACTCTTGCAAAGTTTGCAAAATGGAGGGTTCTTGGATCTTTCCCTTTGCTTCTTGGGAGATTTCTTCTTCTTCTGAGAAGGACCAACATCTTCAGAGGCTATAACAGCACTCTCAGAGGTACCAACATCAGGAGGAGAAGCTATCTCTTTCAGAAGAGAGGGAGTGACAGGTTTCTTCTTCTTCTGGGGTTTATCACTTCCCAGAGGCAGCTTTTCCTTGCCTTTGGCTTTAGAGCCATCAGCAGGAGTGCTGAACTGTTTACACAGTTTTTCTTCTAACACTTTCATGTCAGAATAAACTTGAGTAAACCTAAGAAACTTGTCAGCCTCACTCTTGTCCAATTTCCTTTTCAGGTACTTGAACATACTATAGAGTTCTTCAAGAGAATCAAAGATATTTTGTTCAGAAGATATGTTTACCTCGGAATCATATGTAGCTTCAGGAGGTGCGGAAGTTTCTCCTGTGACATCTTCAGAAGTTGGCTCATCAATAGCCATAAAACAAATCTGAGCTTGCTCTTCCTTTTCTTCAGGATCACTGCTGGTCTCAGAGTCTGACCAGGCAGCCAGCATAGCTTTCTTGAACTTTTTCTTATCTCTCTTCAGCTCCGGGCAGTTAGGCTTAATGTGCCCCGGTTGCTGACATCCATAGCACACAATAGGCTTATTTGGATCTCTCTTGAACTTTTCACCAGAATCAGGAGTTTTCTTGTCAAAGCTCCTGAAAGGCTTTTTGTAGTTTCCACCTCTGCCTTTTCTAAAGGCCTTCTTGAACTTCCTGGTCAGCATAGCCAGTTCCTCATCTTCAGAGGATTCTTCAGAAGATTCTGCTTTCAGGACTACTCTTTTTCCTTCTGACCTTTCTCTTAGGTCATGATTCTTTAATGACATCTCATGGGTAATTAGAGACCCAATGAGCTCATCATACAAGTAATAGCTCAAATCCTGAACTTCTTCAATAGCAGTCTTCTTGGCTTGCCAAGACCTTGGTAAGCTTCTGACAATCTTCTTCACTCGATCAGATTCTTCAATATCCTTTCCTAAGCTCTTCAAGTCATTGACTATCTTGGTGAATCTAGAGTTCATATCTGAAATAGATTCTTTATCAAGCATTTCAAATAACTCATATTCTCTCATGAGTTGGTTGACTTTAGATTGCTTCACTTTTCCTGTTCCTTCATATGTGACTTCCAGCTTGTTCCAAATGTCCTGTGCAGTTTCACAAGAAGAAACTTTGTTATATTCAGTAGCTGTAAGTGCACAATGCAACATATTTATTGCTAAAGCATTAGTTTGGAGTTTTTTCAGAATGTCATCTGTGTATTCTTTCTGAGGAATAACAACATTCCCTAAACCTTGTTCCATTCTGGTGGGAATGAAATCACCATTAGTGATGACATACCAAGCACTCATGTTCTGAGCTTGGATGAAGTACATCATCCTTTTCTTCCAGTATGAGTAGTTGTTGCCATTAAATAATGGAGGTCTAGTAGTGGAAGAACCTTCTGGAACTATGAAGTGAGAAGAATTCTCAGGCTGGTGTCTACTAGCCATCTCTATTGATTCTGATAGGATCTTACACTTAGATTGTTAGATCTTTAGTAAATATGCGAAGTGACCTTCGCTCTGATACCACTTGTTGGCCCTATCAAGAACAGAATCACCTAGAGGGGGGTGAATAGGTGTCAAAGTTGAAAACTGAAAATTTCTAAGTTTTTCGGGAAACTTAATTTTCAGAGTCAAATTTCCTCAGAGTCAGAAGCTAGCTTACAGAAGTTGCTTCTGAGGGAAATTCTGCCTAAACACAATTAGACTGTTTTCAGCAACAGAAGTTCTGATTTGAGAACTTCTGGACAGTCTTCTGAACAAAGACAATGATACTTTAGAGAAAATCTGTTTCAGCACTAAATATAAGCAAGTACACAGAAGCAAAAATAACAAGTATAAGAGGGAGAAAGAAGTTCAGGAGATCCTGATTGAACAATTCGATTTATCCAAGTTCGCCACAGAAGTCCTGTGAATACGTCTTGTCCCCTGAGGTCGCAGCCTTCAGAGATTTTATAAATCCACTATTCAGAACTTTTAATAGCAAGTTCAGAAGCTCCTTTACATCAACAGAACTTAAGCTAATTTCTCACTTAGTTCTGACTAGCCTAAAAAGAGTTAAAGGATTTCCACCAGAACAAACAATACTCTGTTTTCTGGATTTCTCACCCAACTCTAATCTCAACTAGATTTCTCTCTATAAATCTAACTGAAGATCACAAACGATCTCAGTTTACAAGATTCCTATTATGAACTTGTTTTTCTTCACTCTCTCACTTTACTAAGACTAAGCTGAGAAAGATTGAGAATGGAAAAGTTGCTCTGTTTTTCTTGTTAGAACAGTGCGTTGAGATTTTGCTCGATGATCACGCGTATGTTGATGCTTTGGAGCTTGGCTACTATTTATAGTGAATGAAGATGACCGTTGGTGAGCTTGAATCTTCAAAGGAGATGACATCAGTTGTTGTAGCCGTTAATTTGTCAAATCTTCAAACGGTCTTCAAACACTTTGATTCCGTTATCCTTGTTCTTTAACTCAATCCGGTAAGTGATTTGAAATCAAAGATGAGGTTGACTGGAATCATTCTTCAATTGGATCAACAAAGGGTAGACAAGGAAATTCTGGTTTCTTTTGAACAGACAAGCGCGCTCCATCAAAACAGCTTTTTGAACTTTTTGGCGCCTTGCATTGAATGCAAGTGTCAGAGCATTAAATGCTCAAACAGAACCCGTGACTTAGCTTTCAGAAGCTGATTTCCAGTTGTCTAGACTTCTGATCAAATTGGCAAAACTTCTGATTGCAAAGAACATCTGAGGAGAGCTTTAGCAGACTTCGGCTTCAGAGCGGAGTATCCAGCTTCTGAGTTATTGAAACTCTGACTTCAGCAAACTGATCTTCTGAGTTCTTTAGGCAATCCAGAAATGATTCATTCAGCACCTGCTGAGCAACTTACACATAGACTAAGTAAACAAAAATTATTAGTCAATAGTAAACTATATGTAAGGAAATATTAAGTTTTCATCTTCTGAAACGTTTGGACATAATCAAAACACATAGGGTTCATCATTCTCCCCCATTTTGGTTATGGACAAACCGTGGTTAGAAGGTAACAGAAAACATGAGGTTTAGTAAAAGACTTCCTGATGCATATGTTACATTACTTCTGAGTAAATTAACTCCCCCATTTTAGTGTAAATGGTGAACTTCAGCAATCTGTAAAAAACTTAGAAATGACTTAAGATCAAGTTGTTAGAGTTCAGTGAAGTATAATTTACTAAGTCAAAAGGAAACATAAGCAAAAAAAAATAAGAAGTCAGAGACACAAGAAAGTATAAGAAAGATTCAGTGTATATAAGTTCATCAGAGGACAACATAAGAAACAAAATAATCAGAAGAGCAGAAAAAGTCCTAAGACAAAAACTACCCAACCCAGAACCTAGCTAAGAAGCTTAAGTCCTAAAAGATTACAAGTTTCTAGGTTTCTTCTGAGGAGGAGGAACAACACTAGAACCTTCAGCAGCACTTGATCTCTTCTGACCAGACTTCTCCCCCGTTTGACCAGAACCAAGAGCAACACCCAGAGCACCCTGAGATTTCAATTTTTGCTGAACATTCAGTGCAGTCTGATATTGCTGAGGAGTTGGTCTCACAGTATTGAGCATATCCATTCTTCTTCTGAAGTCATCATCAATGGTCTTCATATGATCAAAGGTCTGACCAGACATAGGTCGCTGTCTCTGAACGTCTTCCAGAAGGAGCTTGATCAACCTATTGTTAGCATACACAACAGCAGTAAGATGCTCATTCTGAATATAAGTCTGTCCTCGAACAAACCTATAACAATTGTGAAGAATCTTCTCTTGTTCTCGTGCTTGAGTGTGCATAACCTTCAGAAGTTCAGTAAGCTCAGCAATCTGTGCGTTCTGAGCAGATACAGCAGACTCAATGTTGGAGAGTCGATTGTTGAGATCAGGAGTGATGTCATATACAATCTTAGCAGCCCCGGAAGATGATGAACCTAGAGCAGAAGATTTCACTTCTCTCAGAATGTGATTGGCAGTACTTTGTAGGTCATCAATCTTACTTGGGAGCATCTTCTCATGAGCCTCATAATGCTCGTTTGCTTCCTTGACTTCTTCTGTCAATATCTCCAAATTCTCATTGACCTTCAGAGAAGAAGCAAGAGCAATGTTATCCAGTGAAGGAAGAGTCAGAGCTAAGTCTCTCAATTTGTACAGCTCTTCATAGGTAGCTAGATGAAGTGTAGAAAGATTGCGTATGTAAACAGAAGGGTCCTGCATTTGAATCATAGTCATGAGCTGCAGGTTCTGAGCTTTCAAAGAATGTAATTCTTGCAGCACAATGCCCTGAGCATACATGTCAGCAGCAGAAGTCCTTTGCCCCATACCAGCAAATCTATTCAGCAGTTCATCAGACCCACTCTGACTCATTCTTCTCAACTCCTCAACACTAGGAGCACCACCAGCTTCGGATACACCAGAAGCTCTGCCCATGAAGCCAAAACTACCAAACCTGGTATCCAAATCATCCTGATTCATGTGTTTGCGTAGGAAGTCATAGTTGGATGACAACCCAGCAAAACAAGAAGTAGTGGAGGAGGTAGTTAAGGGATCACACACAGGAGGTGCATGTCCAGAGGTTGAGGGATGAGGGATAGAAGTGGTTGAGGTAGGGATAGTATGAGTGGTTGAGATGGGAGGTAGGGTGGATGGTAGTGAGAAAGATGGAGCAGTAAATCCAATTGATGGACTTACAGAGGAAGTAGTGGATGTGGCTATGGAATCTGTGAAGATGGGAGCAGTGTTTAGATTCACTTCTGAAAAGGATCCAGAAGGAGGAATAATTGGAGGAGGTACAACCTCAGAAGTTGAAGTTGTAGGAGGAATGGAAGTGTGAGAATCACCAACTTCTGTGACAGAAGGTAGTGAAGGAGATGGATGAGGATTAAGAGTGGGAGATGAGATAACCTGTTCAGAGGCGTTTGGATTAAACATAGAAATGGGCTCAACAAAGATGTGAGCCATTCTGATCAGCGTTTCAGAGGCATCCCTATCACCAGGGTTTCTTCCTTGATTCAGAAGAATGTTGTCAATGAAATTTTCATCATCAACATTCTCAACAAACTGTCTAGCATCCTGAAGAACCTCTTCATCATCTGGTTCACTCTCTTCTGACAGCTCTTCAATCAGAGGAGCATCAACATTCTCTTCATCAGACATCTCTGACAAGTCTTTATCAGCATCTTCCGGTTCCTGAGTAACAGGATCCTCTAATTCAGCACTGGGGGCAACAACGAAGTCCTTTTTCCTCAGCGACCTTCGTTTTGCAACAGCCTTCTTCCCAATCCTGGTAGAGAGAGAGATATTCTCAAGTATCCGAGAGGACAGAGAGATATTCTCAAGATTCTCTCCTTCTTCTGAAGCCTCAACTTCCTTTGAGAACTCCGCATCCTGAAGTTCAGCAGCACATGCTATAAGTCTTGCATCGGCCTTAGCCTTTGCAGCAATTTCTCTTTCAGCAGCTAACTGATCCTCAGCTTCCTTCTTCTTTCTTTTCTCTTCAGCAAGAGCCACAACCCTTGCAACTTTTTCAGCTTCAGCAGCCTTCTCTTTTTCAGCAAGGCCTGCGTCCTCAGCATCCTGAGCTTCCTTCTCAGGAACATCCTTTGGCTTCTCAGCAACAATCTTGCCAGAGGGTTCAACACTGATTGTTGTTTGAACCATCGTGGGAAGAGGTTCTGAGACAACCACCTTCTCAACAGTGAGGACCAACTTACTTGATCCCTTCTTTCCCTTGCCCTTCTTGGCAGCATTCTTTCCTTTCTGAACAACGGCCTCAACACTTTCCTTCTGAGCAATACTCACAGAGGAGCCCTTCTCATTCTTCTTCGGAGTCACACCAAAGCTAAGGTTCCTGAAGGTATGCATCTTCAGGACCGTACTCCTGCTTGTAACACATTCTCCTGAAATCACAACAGAGGCTGCCTCAAACAACCTAGTCAGGAGTGAGCCATATGCTAATGCACTCACGGTAGTTACATTTTTCATCTGCCTTATCAGCATGGCAGGTAAGTTGATCTTCTTCTGGTTGACCAAATGCCACATAAACACCCTTTCCCTGTTGGAAACACCATTAACTCCTCCAGCCTTCGGAAGGAAAACATTAGTTGTCAAATAGTGTGCCCACCTCTGGTGCTGAGTGAGCCAGGTGGCATATGTTTCCTTGGCACTTAGATCTGGTCTAGCCCAGTTTGCTTCTGTAAAACCATCTGTTGAACCATCATCACCAATGATGATTCCTTCATCATTAATACCAATCACTTGAGAAATAGAAGCCCTGCTGACCTCAATCTCAACTTCCCCGATTACTGAGTGTAGAACATCCTCTTCATTTGAAAAGAAATGGAGGTTCTGATAGAATTCGGTGACTAACTTAGGATAGATAAATTCATCGAGAGAAACGAATGAATTCCAGTTTTGAGCACTAAGCCATTTGGAGATAGGTTCAGTGGATTTAACTTCATCATCTAGGAACCTAGAGGTGAATACCCTAGATTCGCTAACTTTCTTTTTGGATTCAGTGGTAAAGATGCGAGTGACAGTGATTTCTTGAGCCATTTTTGAAGATATAAGAAATTAGGTTAAGATTTTAGAGAGAAGATAACACAGAAAATCTATGGAAATTCTAATAGCAAAGAAAATGAGAGTAAAAACTTCTAAGTATGGAAAACCCCTATTTATACCCAAACAAGAAACCGTTCCAATTCAAAAAGCAATTACACACCGTTTAAAAGGGAACAGATAACCGTTAACCACATAACAGCGCCGTAAAAATACAGTAGATAACACATGCTTAAATGTCAAATCATGATTAGAATTAATTATCACTAGATTATCTTAAACGATTAAACACTTAAGATGCACAGAAATAATTAAACTAAGTTATTGAAGTGGATAAGTCATACCAATGCCTTCTCGTAAGTTGCTGAAAGAATTACCAGCCAGAGGCTTAGTAAACATGTCAGCAAGATTCTCTTCAGAGGGAACATGAGTAATGATAATATCCTTCTTCAGAACATGATCTCTCAGAAAGTGATGCCTAATATGAACATGCTTCATCCTGCTGTGCAGAATAGGATTCTTTGAAAGATCAATTGCACTCTTGTTATCACAGTAGATTGTAATTGTTCCAGGGATGACTCCATAGTCAGCAATTTGTTGCTTGATCCAGAGCATCTGAGAAACACAACTTCCAGCAGCAACATACTCAGCTTCAGCAGTTGAGAGAGCCACAGAGGTTTGCTTCTTACTATGCCAGGAGACTAGGCACTCCCCCAGAAAATGACAACCACCAGAAGTGCTGACTCTTTTCAATTTATCTCTACCATAGTCAGAGTCTGTGTATCCTATAGGAGTAAAATCAGAACTACAGGGATACCACAAACCAGCTTCTGGTGTGCCTTTAAGATATCTGAGAATTCTTTTGACAGCAACATCATGAATTTCTCTTGGCTTTGATTGATATCTAGCACAAAAACACACAGCAAAATGTATATCTGGCCTGCTGGCTGTTAGGTATAAAAGAGAACCAATAATACCTCTGTAGGTTTTTATATCTACAGGTTTACCAGCTTTCTCTTCATCATCAATGTCTTTGCTGACATCCATTGGAATATCAACAGCATTAGAGTCCATCATGCCAAATTTCTTCAGCACTTCTCTAGTGTACTTGGCTTGATTGATAAACACACCATCATTACTTTGCTTGATCTGAAGTCCTAAGAAGAAGGTTAATTCTCCCATCATAGACATTTCAAACTCAGCCTTCATGTGGTCACTGAACTCTCTGCACAAAGATTCATTAGTAGCACCAAATATCATATCATCAACATATGCCTGAGCTATAAGGATGTCCTTGTTCTTCTTCAGAGTGAACAGAGTTGTATCAACACAGCCTCTGACAAATCCCTTAGACAGAAGGAACTTTGTCAGTCTCTCATACCAAGCTCTGGGAGCTTGTTTCAGTCCATACAAAGCTTTCTTCAGCTTAAACACATGATCAGGAAACTTAGGATCTTCAAAACCAGGAGGTTGAGACACATAGACTTCCTCATCAATGTAACCATTCAAGAATGCACTTTTCACATCCATTTGAAAGAGCTTAAAACATTTGTATGATGCAAAAGCACATAAGATTCTAATGGCTTCTAATCTTGCAACAGGAGCAAAAGTTTCACCATAATCTATGCCTTCTTGCTGACTGTAACCTTGAGCAACAAGTCTTGCCTTGTTCCTCACAACATTTCCAAACTCATCAAGCTTGTTCTTCAGAACCCATCTAGTTCCAACAACCTTTATGTTGTTAGGTCTGGGAACCAAAGTCCAAACTTCTGACCTTTTGAACTGGTCAAGTTCTTCTTGCATTGCCATTAACCAGGAGTCATCATCAGCAGCTTCATAGAAGTCCTTGGGTTCCAGAAGTGACACAAAAGCCACATTCCCCATGTATCTTCTGAGCTGAGCTCTGGTCATGACAGGATTATGAACATAGTCAATTATGTTCTCTAAGGAATGATTCCTATGAGTTGTAACTTCTCTTGGTACATCCAATGAGTCTTCTGAAACCTGTTCATCATTTGTTGAATCATAAATAGGAGCATCTTCTGGAAGGAAGTAGACTTCTGGAGTAGGATTCTCATCTTGAGCTTGTTCAGCAACAGGAGGAACCACTTCAGCAGCTCTGGGAGAAACATCTTCTTCTTCAACAGGAGATGTAACTTCAGGAGCTTGAACTACATCTTCATCAGGAGCTCTACTATCTGCAGGGTTAGTCTCATCAAACTGTACATGAACAGATTCATCTAAAGTTTGAGTCCTCTTATTAAAAACCCTATATGCTTTACTATGTGTTGAGTAACCAAGAAAAATGGCCTCATCTGCCTTTGAATCAAACTTTGAAAGATATTCTTTTGTATTCAAAACATAACACTTACAACCAAAGGTTCTGAAATTGCCTATTTTAGGCTTTCGACCTTTCCAGAGTTCATAAGGGGTCTTGTTCAGAATGCTTCTGATTAGCACTCTATTCAGAACATAGCAAGTTGTGTTCACAGCTTCTCCCCAAAAGTACTTAGGAAGCCTTCTTTCATTGATCATAGTTCTGGCTATCTCAACCAGAGTTCTATTCTTCCTTTCAACTACCCCATTTTGTTGAGGAGTTCTGGGAGCAGAAAAGTTATGATCAATTCCCTTGGTTTCACAGAACTCTTCAAACCTAAAGTTTTTGAATTCTCCACCATTATCACTTCTGATATGAACAACCTTTTCATTCCTTTCATTCTCAAGTCTCTTTATCAGAACTGAGAAACATCCAAGTGACTCATCTTTGCTAGACAGCAAGATGACCCAAGTGAATCTTGAATAGTCATCTATAATGACAAAGGCATACTTCTTTCCACCCATGCTCATTGGTTGAACAGGGCCAAAAAGATCCATATGAAGTAATTCCAAAGGTCTTTTAGTTGAAATGATTTTCTTAGTTTTAAAAGAGCTTCTGGATTGTTTACCAGATTGGCAAGCATTGCATAAATGATTCTTTTTAAAACTAATTTCAGGCAGACCCTCAACCAATTGATTTCTAGCTACTTTGGCCAGAAGGTCCATGCTCACATGAGCAAGTCTTCTATGCCAGAGCCAGGAGGTATCCTCTTTGGACATCAAGCATATATTTTTGCAAAGATTCTCAAGATTCAGCATGAAAACATTTTCAACTCTAGGAGCAGTTAGAATAACTTCCCTTGACTTACTGTCCAAGATTTTACATCCAGAGGAGCTGAAGACAACATCCCTACCTTTATCACACAGTTGTGCAACACTTAGGAGATTGAACTTCAGGCCTCTGACTAGGGAGACATCTTCGATCGGAGGATTAGTTCCTATGGATCCAGAACCAAGTATCCTTCCTTTCTGAGCATCTCCAAAGCTGACTTTTCCACCTCTTTTAGGATCAAATGTGATGAATGCTTTTTCATCACCTGTCATATGCCTTGAGCACCCACTGTCAATGTACCACAGCTTTGACATTGATGGAGCACTCAGAGCCACCTGCAACACAATCAATTAGTGACAGGTACCCAATCCTTATTGGGTCCTTCAGAGTTAGATTTCTCTTCAGCAGGCTTTAATGATATCTCAGATTGCAAGAGGTTTTTAATATGGTACTTGCAATCCTTCAACCAGTGACCATCACTCTTGCAAAGTTTGCAAAATGGAGGGTTCTTGGATCTTTCCCTTTGCTTCTTGGGAGATTTCTTCTTCTTCTGAGAAGGACCAACATCTTCAGAGGCTATAACAGCACTCTCAGAGGTACCAACATCAGGAGGAGAAGCTATCTCTTTCAGAAGAGAGGGAGTGACAGGTTTCTTCTTCTTCTGGGGTTTATCACTTCCCAGAGGCAGCTTTTCCTTGCCTTTGGCTTTAGAGCCATCAGCAGGAGTGCTGAACTGTTTACACAGTTTTTCTTCTAACACTTTCATGTCAGAATAAACTTGAGTAAACCTAAGAAACTTGTCAGCCTCACTCTTGTCCAATTTCCTTTTCAGGTACTTGAACATACTATAGAGTTCTTCAAGAGAATCAAAGATATTTTGTTCAGAAGATATGTTTACCTCGGAATCATATGTAGCTTCAGGAGGTGCGGAAGTTTCTCCTGTGACATCTTCAGAAGTTGGCTCATCAATAGCCATAAAACAAATCTGAGCTTGCTCTTCCTTTTCTTCAGGATCACTGCTGGTCTCAGAGTCTGACCAGGCAGCCAGCATAGCTTTCTTGAACTTTTTCTTATCTCTCTTCAGCTCCGGGCAGTTAGGCTTAATGTGCCCCGGTTGCTGACATCCATAGCACACAATAGGCTTATTTGGATCTCTCTTGAACTTTTCACCAGAATCAGGAGTTTTCTTGTCAAAGCTCCTGAAAGGCTTTTTGTAGTTTCCACCTCTGCCTTTTCTAAAGGCCTTCTTGAACTTCCTGGTCAGCATAGCCAGTTCCTCATCTTCAGAGGATTCTTCAGAAGATTCTGCTTTCAGGACTACTCTTTTTCCTTCTGACCTTTCTCTTAGGTCATGATTCTTTAATGACATCTCATGGGTAATTAGAGACCCAATGAGCTCATCATACAAGTAATAGCTCAAATCCTGAACTTCTTCAATAGCAGTCTTCTTGGCTTGCCAAGACCTTGGTAAGCTTCTGACAATCTTCTTCACTCGATCAGATTCTTCAATATCCTTTCCTAAGCTCTTCAAGTCATTGACTATCTTGGTGAATCTAGAGTTCATATCTGAAATAGATTCTTTATCAAGCATTTCAAATAACTCATATTCTCTCATGAGTTGGTTGACTTTAGATTGCTTCACTTTTCCTGTTCCTTCATATGTGACTTCCAGCTTGTTCCAAATGTCCTGTGCAGTTTCACAAGAAGAAACTTTGTTATATTCAGTAGCTGTAAGTGCACAATGCAACATATTTATTGCTAAAGCATTAGTTTGGAGTTTTTTCAGAATGTCATCTGTGTATTCTTTCTGAGGAATAACAACATTCCCTAAACCTTGTTCCATTCTGGTGGGAATGAAATCACCATTAGTGATGACATACCAAGCACTCATGTTCTGAGCTTGGATGAAGTACATCATCCTTTTCTTCCAGTATGAGTAGTTGTTGCCATTAAATAATGGAGGTCTAGTAGTGGAAGAACCTTCTGGAACTATGAAGTGAGAAGAATTCTCAGGCTGGTGTCTACTAGCCATCTCTATTGATTCTGATAGGATCTTACACTTAGATTGTTAGATCTTTAGTAAATATGCGAAGTGACCTTCGCTCTGATACCACTTGTTGGCCCTATCAAGAACAGAATCACCTAGAGGGGGGTGAATAGGTGTCAAAGTTGAAAACTGAAAATTTCTAAGTTTTTCGGGAAACTTAATTTTCAGAGTCAAATTTCCTCAGAGTCAGAAGCTAGCTTACAGAAGTTGCTTCTGAGGGAAATTCTGCCTAAACACAATTAGACTGTTTTCAGCAACAGAAGTTCTGATTTGAGAACTTCTGGACAGTCTTCTGAACAAAGACAATGATACTTTAGAGAAAATCTGTTTCAGCACTAAATATAAGCAAGTACACAGAAGCAAAAATAACAAGTATAAGAGGGAGAAAGAAGTTCAGGAGATCCTGATTGAACAATTCGATTTATCCAAGTTCGCCACAGAAGTCCTGTGACTACGTCTTGTCCCCTGAGGTCGCAGCCTTCAGAGATTTTATAAATCCACTATTCAGAACTTTTATGGCAAGTTCAGAAGCTCCTTTACATCAACAGAACTTAAGCTAATTTCTCACTTAGTTCTGACTAGCCTAAAAAGAGTTAAAGGATTTCCACCAGAACAAACAATACTCTGTTTTCTGGATTTCTCACCCAACTCTAATCTCAACTAGATTTCTCTCTATAAATCTAACTGAAGATCACAAACGATCTCAGTTTACAAGATTCCTATTATGAACTTGTTTTTCTTCACTCTCTCACTTTACTAAGACTAAGCTGAGAAAGATTGAGAATGGAAAAGTTGCTCTGTTTTTCTTGTTAGAACAGTGCGTTGAGATTTTGCTCGATGATCACGCGTATGTTGATGCTTTGGAGCTTGGCTACTATTTATAGTGAATGAAGATGACCGTTGGTGAGCTTGAATCTTCAAAGGAGATGACATCAGTTGTTGTAGCCGTTAATTTGTCAAATCTTCAAACGGTCTTCAAACACTTTGATTCCGTTATCCTTGTTCTTTAACTCAATCCGGTAAGTGATTTGAAATCAAAGATGAGGTTGACTGGAATCATTCTTCAATTGGATCAACAAAGGGTAGACAAGGAAATTCTGGTTTCTTTTGAACAGACAAGCGCGCTCCATCAAAACAGCTTTTTGAACTTTTTGGCGCCTTGCATTGAATGCAAGTGTCAGAGCATTAAATGCTCAAACAGAACCCGTGACTTAGCTTTCAGAAGCTGATTTCCAGTTGTCTAGACTTCTGATCAAATTGGCAAAACTTCTGATTGCAAAGAACATCTGAGGAGAGCTTTAGCAGACTTCGGCTTCAGAGCGGAGTATCCAGCTTCTGAGTTATTGAAACTCTGACTTCAGCAAACTGATCTTCTGAGTTCTTTAGGCAATCCAGAAATGATTCATTCAGCACATGCTGAGCAACTTACACATAGACTAAGTAAACAAAAATTATTAGTCAATAGTAAACTATATGTAAGGAAATATTAAGTTTTCATCTTCTGAAACGTTTGGACATAATCAAAACACATAGGGTTCATCATTCTCCCCCATTTTGGTTATGGACAAACCGTGGTTAGAAGGTAACAGAAAACATGAGGTTTAGTAAAAGACTTCCTGATGCATATGTTACATTACTTCTGAGTAAATTAACTCCCCCATTTTAGTGTAAATGGTGAACTTCAGCAATCTGTAAAAAACTTAGAAATGACTTAAGATCAAGTTGTTAGAGTTCAGTGAAGTATAATTTACTAAGTCAAAAGGAAACATAAGCAAAAAAAAATAAGAAGTCAGAGACACAAGAAAGTATAAGAAAGATTCAGTGTATATAAGTTCATCAGAGGACAACATAAGAAACAAAATAATCAGAAGAGCAGAAAAAGTCCTAAGACAAAAACTACCCAACCCAGAACCTAGCTAAGAAGCTTAAGTCCTAAAAGATTACAAGTTTCTAGGTTTCTTCTGAGGAGGAGGAACAACACTAGAACCTTCAGCAGCACTTGATCTCTTCTGACCAGACTTCTCCCCCGTTTGACCAGAACCAAGAGCAACACCCAGAGCACCCTGAGATTTCAATTTTTGCTGAACATTCAGTGCAGTCTGATATTGCTGAGGAGTTGGTCTCACAGTATTGAGCATATCCATTCTTCTTCTGAAGTCATCATCAATGGTCTTCATATGATCAAAGGTCTGACCAGACATAGGTCGCTGTCTCTGAACGTCTTCCAGAAGGAGCTTGATCAACCTATTGTTAGCATACACAACAGCAGTAAGATGCTCATTCTGAATATAAGTCTGTCCTCGAACAAACCTATAACAATTGTGAAGAATCTTCTCTTGTTCTCGTGCTTGAGTGTGCATAACCTTCAGAAGTTCAGTAAGCTCAGCAATCTGTGCGTTCTGAGCAGATACAGCAGACTCAATGTTGGAGAGTCGATTGTTGAGATCAGGAGTGATGTCATATACAATCTTAGCAGCCCCGGAAGATGATGAACCTAGAGCAGAAGATTTCACTTCTCTCAGAATGTGATTGGCAGTACTTTGTAGGTCATCAATCTTACTTGGGAGCATCTTCTCATGAGCCTCATAATGCTCGTTTGCTTCCTTGACTTCTTCTGTCAATATCTCCAAATTCTCATTGACCTTCAGAGAAGAAGCAAGAGCAATGTTATCCAGTGAAGGAAGAGTCAGAGCTAATTCTCTCAATTTGTACAGCTCTTCATAGGTAGCTAGATGAAGTGTAGAAAGATTGCGTATGTAAACAGAAGGGTCCTGCATTTGAATCATAGTCATGAGCTGCAGGTTCTGAGCTTTCAAAGAATGTAATTCTTGCAGCACAATGCCCTGAGCATACATGTCAGCAGCAGAAGTCCTTTGCCCCATACCAGCAAATCTATTCAGCAGTTCATCAGACCCACTCTGACTCATTCTTCTCAACTCCTCAACACTAGGAGCACCACCAGCTTCGGATACACCAGAAGCTCTGCCCATGAAGCCAAAACTACCAAACCTGGTATCCAAATCATCCTGATTCATGTGTTTGCGTAGGAAGTCATAGTTGGATGACAACCCAGCAAAACAAGAAGTAGTGGAGGAGGTAGTTAAGGGATCACACACAGGAGGTGCATGTCCAGAGGTTGAGGGATGAGGGATAGAAGTGGTTGAGGTAGGGATAGTATGAGTGGTTGAGATGGGAGGTAGGGTGGATGGTAGTGAGAAAGATGGAGCAGTAAATCCAATTGATGGACTTACAGAGGAAGTAGTGGATGTGGCTATGGAATCTGTGAAGATGGGAGCAGTGTTTAGATTCACTTCTGAAAAGGATCCAGAAGGAGGAATAATTGGAGGAGGTACAACCTCAGAAGTTGAAGTTGTAGGAGGAATGGAAGTGTGAGAATCACCAACTTCTGTGACAGAAGGTAGTGAAGGAGATGGATGAGGATTAAGAGTGGGAGATGAGATAACCTGTTCAGAGGCGTTTGGATTAAACATAGAAATGGGCTCAACAAAGATGTGAGCCATTCTGATCAGCGTTTCAGAGGCATCCCTATCACCAGGGTTTCTTCCTTGATTCAGAAGAATGTTGTCAATGAAATTTTCATCATCAACATTCTCAACAAACTGTCTAGCATCCTGAAGAACCTCTTCATCATCTGGTTCACTCTCTTCTGACAGCTCTTCAATCAGAGGAGCATCAACATTCTCTTCATCAGACATCTCTGACAAGTCTTTATCAGCATCTTCCGGTTCCTGAGTAACAGGATCCTCTAATTCAGCACTGGGGGCAACAACGAAGTCCTTTTTCCTCAGCGACCTTCGTTTTGCAACAGCCTTCTTCCCAATCCTGGTAGAGAGAGAGATATTCTCAAGTATCCGAGAGGACAGAGAGATATTCTCAAGATTCTCTCCTTCTTCTGAAGCCTCAACTTCCTTTGAGAACTCCGCATCCTGAAGTTCAGCAGCACATGCTATAAGTCTTGCATCGGCCTTAGCCTTTGCAGCAATTTCTCTTTCAGCAGCTAACTGATCCTCAGCTTCCTTCTTCTTTCTTTTCTCTTCAGCAAGAGCCACAACCCTTGCAACTTTTTCAGCTTCAGCAGCCTTCTCTTTTTCAGCAAGGCCTGCGTCCTCAGCATCCTGAGCTTCCTTCTCAGGAACATCCTTTGGCTTCTCAGCAACAATCTTGCCAGAGGGTTCAACACTGATTGTTGTTTGAACCATCGTGGGAAGAGGTTCTGAGACAACCACCTTCTCAACAGTGAGGACCAACTTACTTGATCCCTTCTTTCCCTTGCCCTTCTTGGCAGCATTCTTTCCTTTCTGAACAACGGCCTCAACACTTTCCTTCTGAGCAATACTCACAGAGGAGCCCTTCTCATTCTTCTTCGGAGTCACACCAAAGCTAAGGTTCCTGAAGGTATGCATCTTCAGGACCGTACTCCTGCTTGTAACACATTCTCCTGAAATCACAACAGAGGCTGCCTCAAACAACCTAGTCAGGAGTGAGCCATATGCTAATGCACTCACGGTAGTTACATTTTTCATCTGCCTTATCAGCATGGCAGGTAAGTTGATCTTCTTCTGGTTGACCAAATGCCACATAAACACCCTTTCCCTGTTGGAAACACCATTAACTCCTCCAGCCTTCGGAAGGAAAACATTAGTTGTCAAATAGTGTGCCCACCTCTGGTGCTGAGTGAGCCAGGTGGCATATGTTTCCTTGGCACTTAGATCTGGTCTAGCCCAGTTTGCTTCTGTAAAACCATCTGTTGAACCATCATCACCAATGATGATTCCTTCATCATTAATACCAATCACTTGAGAAATAGAAGCCCTGCTGACCTCAATCTCAACTTCCCCGATTACTGAGTGTAGAACATCCTCCTCATTTGAAAAGAAATGGAGGTTCTGATAGAATTCGGTGACTAACTTAGGATAGATAAATTCATCGAGAGAAACGAATGAATTCCAGTTTTGAGCACTAAGCCATTTGGAGATAGGTTCAGTGGATTTAACTTCATCATCTAGGAACCTAGAGGTGAATACCCTAGATTCGCTACCTTTCTTTTTGGATTCAGTGGTAAAGATGTGAGTGACAGTGATTTCTTGAGCCATTTTTGAAGATATAAGAAATTAGGTTAAGATTTTAGAGAGAAGATAACACAGAAAATCTATGGAAATTCTAATAGCAAAGAAAATGAGAGTAAAAACTTCTAAGTATGGAAAACCCCTATTTATACCCAAACAAGAAACCGTTCCAATTCAAAAAGCAATTACACACCGTTTAAAAGGGAACAGATAACCGTTAACCACATAACAGCGCCGTAAAAATACAGTAGATAACACATGCTTAAATGTCAAATCATGATTAGAATTAATTATCACTAGATTATCTTAAACGATTAAACACTTAAGATGCACAGAAATAATTAAACTAAGTTATTGAAGTGGATAAGTCATACCAATGCCTTCTCGTAAGTTGCTGAAAGAATTACCAGCCAGAGGCTTAGTAAACATGTCAGCAAGATTCTCTTCAGAGGGAACATGAGTAATGATAATATCCTTCTTCAGAACATGATCTCTCAGAAAGTGATGCCTAATATGAACATGCTTCATCCTGCTGTGCAGAATAGGATTCTTTGAAAGATCAATTGCACTCTTGTTATCACAGTAGATTGTAATTGTTCCAGGGATGACTCCATAGTCAGCAATTTGTTGCTTGATCCAGAGCATCTGAGAAACACAACTTCCAGCAGCAACATACTCAGCTTCAGCAGTTGAGAGAGCCACAGAGGTTTGCTTCTTACTATGCCAGGAGACTAGGCACTCCCCCAGAAAATGACAACCACCAGAAGTGCTGACTCTTTTCAATTTATCTCTACCATAGTCAGAGTCTGTGTATCCTATAGGAGTAAAATCAGAACTACAGGGATACCACAAACCAGCTTCTGGTGTGCCTTTAAGATATCTGAGAATTCTTTTGACAGCAACATCATGAATTTCTCTTGGCTTTGATTGATATCTAGCACAAAAACACACAGCAAAATGTATATCTGGCCTGCTGGCTGTTAGGTATAAAAGAGAACCAATCATACCTCTGTAGGTTTTTATATCTATAGGTTTACCAGCTTTCTCTTCATCATCAATGTCTTTGCTGACATCCATTGGAATATCAACAGCATTAGAGTCCATCATGCCAAATTTCTTCAGCACTTCTCTAGTGTACTTGGCTTGATTGATAAACACACCATCATTACTTTGCTTGATCTGAAGTCCTAAGAAGAAGGTTAATTCTCCCATCATAGACATTTCAAACTCAGCCTTCATGTGGTCACTGAACTCTCTGCACAAAGATTCATTAGTAGCACCAAATATCATATCATCAACATATGCCTGAGCTATAAGGATGTCCTTGTTCTTCTTCAGAGTGAACAGAGTTGTATCAACACAGCCTCTGACAAATCCCTTAGACAGAAGGAACTTTGTCAGTCTCTCATACCAAGCTCTGGGAGCTTGTTTCAGTCCATACAAAGCTTTCTTCAGCTTAAACACATGATCAGGAAACTTAGGATCTTCAAAACCAGGAGGTTGAGACACATAGACTTCCTCATCAATGTAACCATTCAAGAATGCACTTTTCACATCCATTTGAAAGAGCTTAAAACATTTGTATGATGCAAAAGCACATAAGATTCTAATGGCTTCTAATCTTGCAACAGGAGCAAAAGTTTCACCATAATCTATGCCTTCTTGCTGACTGTAACCTTGAGCAACAAGTCTTGCCTTGTTCCTCACAACATTTCCAAATTCATCAAGCTTGTTCTTCAGAACCCATCTAGTTCCAACAACCTTTATGTTGTTAGGTCTGGGAACCAAAGTCCAAACTTCTGACCTTTTGAACTGGTCAAGTTCTTCTTGCATTGCCATTAACCAGGAGTCATCATCAGCAGCTTCATAGAAGTCCTTGGGTTCCAGAAGTGACACAAAAGCCACATTCCCCATGTATCTTCTGAGCTGAGCTCTGGTCATGACAGGATTATGAACATAGTCAATTATGTTCTCTAAGGAATGATTCCTATGAGTTCTAACTTCTCTTGGTACATCCAATGAGTCTTCTGAAACCTGTTCATCATTTGTTGAATCATAAATAGGAGCATCTTCTGGAAGGAAGTAGACTTCTGGAGTAGGATTCTCATCTTGAGCTTGTTCAGCAACAGGAGGAACCACTTCAGCAGCTCTGGGAGAAACATCTTCTTCTTCAACAGGAGATGTAACTTCAGGAGCTTGAACTACATCTTCATCAGGAGCTCTACTATCTGCAGGGTTAGTCTCATCAAACTGTATATGAACAGATTCATCTAAAGTTTGAGTCCTCTTATTAAAAACCCTATATGCTTTACTATGTGTTGAGTAACCAAGAAAAATGGCCTCATCTGCCTTTGAATCAAACTTTGAAAGATATTCTTTTGTATTCAAAACATAACACTTACAACCAAAGGTTCTGAAATTGCCTATTTTAGGCTTTCGACCTTTCCAGAGTTCATAAGGGGTCTTGTTCAGAATGCTTCTGATTAGCACTCTATTCAGAACATAGCAAGCTGTGTTCACAGCTTCTCCCCAAAAGTACTTAGGAAGCCTTCTTTCATTGATCATAGTTCTGGCTATCTCAACCAGAGTTCTATTCTTCCTTTCAACTACCCCATTTTGTTGAGGAGTTCTGGGAGCAGAAAAGTTATGATCAATTCCCTTGGTTTCACAGAACTCTTCAAACCTAAAGTTTTTGAATTCTCCACCATTATCACTTCTGATATGAACAACCTTTTCATTCCTTTCATTCTCAAGTCTCTTTATCAGAACTGAGAAACATCCAAGTGACTCATCTTTGCTAGACAGCAAGATGACCCAAGTGAATCTTGAATAGTCATCTATAATGACAAAGGCATACTTCTTTCCACCCATGCTCATTGGTTGAACAGGGCCAAAAAGATCCATATGAAGTAATTCCAAAGGTCTTTTAGTTGAAATGACTTTCTTAGTTTTAAAAGAGCTTCTGGATTGTTTACCAGATTGGCAAGCATTGCATAAATGATTCTTTTTAAAACTAATTTCAGGCAGACCCTCAACCAATTGATTTCTAGCTACTTTGGCCAGAAGGTCCATGCTCACATGAGCAAGTCTTCTATGCCAGAGCCAGGAGGTATCCTCTTTGGACATCAAGCATATATTTTTGCAAAGATTCTCAAGATTCAGCATGAAAACATTTTCAACTCTAGGAGCAGTTAGAATAACTTCCCTTGACTTACTGTCCAAGATTTTACATCCAGAGGAGCTGAAGACAACATCCCTACCTTTATCACACAGTTGTGCAACACTTAGGAGATTGAACTTCAGGCCTCTGACTAGGGAGACATCTTCGATCGGAGGATTAGTTCCTATGGATCCAGAACCAAGTATCCTTCCTTTCTGAGCATCTCCAAAGCTGACTTTTCCACCTCTTTTAGGATCAAATGTGATGAATGCTTTTTCATCACCTGTCATATGCCTTGAGCACCCACTGTCAATGTACCACAGCTTTGACATTGATGGAGCACTCAGAGCCACCTGCAACACAATCAATTAGTGACAGGTACCCAATCCTTATTGGGTCCTTCAGAGTTAGATTTCTCTTCAGCAGGCTTTAATGATATCTCAGATTGCAAGAGGTTTTTAATATGGTACTTGCAATCCTTCAACCAGTGACCATCACTCTTGCAAAGTTTGCAAAAGGGAGGGTTCTTGGATCTTTCCCTTTGCTTCTTGGGAGATTTCTTCTTCTTCTGAGAAGGACCAACATCTTCAGAGGCTATAACAGCACTCTCAGAGGTACCAACATCAGGAGGAGAAGCTATCTCTTTCAGAAGAGAGGGAGTGACAGGTTTCTTCTTCTTCTGGGGTTTATCACTTCCCAGAGGCAGCTTTTCCTTGCCTTTGGCTTTAGAGCCATCAGCAGGAGTGCTGAACTGTTTACACAGTTTTTCTTCTAACACTTTCATGTCAGAATAAACTTGAGTAAACCTAAGAAACTTGTCAGCCTCACTCTTGTCCAATTTCCTTTTCAGGTACTTGAACATACTATAGAGTTCTTCAAGAGAATCAAAGATATTTTGTTCAGAAGATATGTTTACCTCGGAATCATATGTAGCTTCAGGAGGTGCGGAAGTTTCTCCTGTGACATCTTCAGAAGTTGGCTCATCAATAGCCATAAAACAAATCTGAGCTTGCTCTTCCTTTTCTTCAGGATCACTGCTGGTCTCAGAGTCTGACCAGGCAGCCAGCATAGCTTTCTTGAACTTTTTCTTATCTCTCTTCAGCTCCGGGCAGTTAGGCTTAATGTGCCCCGGTTGCTGACATCCATAGCACACAATAGGCTTATTTGGATCTCTCTTGAACTTTTCACCAGAATCAGGAGTTTTCTTGTCAAAGCTCCTGAAAGGCTTTTTGTAGTTTCCACCTCTGCCTTTTCTAAAGGCCTTCTTGAACTTCCTGGTCAGCATAGCCAGTTCCTCATCTTCAGAGGATTCTTCAGAAGATTCTGCTTTCAGGACTACTCTTTTTCCTTCTGACCTTTCTCTTAGGTCATGATTCTTTAATGACATCTCATGGGTAATTAGAGACCCAATGAGCTCATCATACAAGTAATAGCTCAAATCCTGAACTTCTTCAATAGCAGTCTTCTTGGCTTGCCAAGACCTTGGTAAGCTTCTGACAATCTTCTTCACTCGATCAGATTCTTCAATATCCTTTCCTAAGCTCTTCAAGTCATTGACTATCTTGCTGAATCTAGAGTTCATATCTGAAATAGATTCTTTATCAAGCATTTCAAATAACTCATATTCTCTCATGAGTTGGTTGACTTTAGATTGCTTCACTTTTCATGTTCCTTCATATGTGACTTCCAGCTTGTTCCAAATGTCCTGTGCAGTTTCACAAGAAGAAACTTTGTTATATTCAGTAGCTGTAAGTGCACAATGCAACATATTTATTGCTGAAGCATTAGTTTGGAGTTTTTTCAGAATGTCATCTGTGTATTCTTTCTGAGGAATAACAACATTCCCTAAACCTTGTTCCATTCTGGTGGGAATGAAATCACCATTAGTGATGACATACCAAGCACTCATGTTCTGAGCTTGGATGAAGTACATCATCCTTTTCTTCCAGTATGAGTAGTTGTTGCCATTAAATAATGGAGGTCTAGTAGTGGAAGAACCTTCTGGAACTATGAAGTGAGAAGAATTCTCAGGTTGGTGTCTACTAGCCATCTCTATTGATTCTGATAGGATCTTACACTTAGATTGTTAGATCTTTAGTAAATATGCGAAGTGACCTTCGCTCTGATACCACTTGTTGGCCCTATCAAGAACAGAATCACCTAGAGGGGGGTGAATAGGTGTCAAAGTTGAAAACTGAAAATTGCTAAGTTTTTCGGGAAACTTAATTTTCAGAGTCAAATTTCCTCAGAGTCAGAAGCTAGCTTACAGAAGTTGCTTCTGAGGGAAATTCTGCCTAAACACAATTAGACTGTTTTCAGCAACAGAAGTTCTGATTTGAGAACTTCTGGACAGTCTTCTGAACAAAGACAATGATACTTTAGAGAAAATCTGTTTCAGCACTAAATATAAGCAAGTACACAGAAGCAAAAATAACAAGTATAAGAGGGAGAAAGAAGTTCAGGAGATCCTGATTGAACAATTCGATTTATCCAAGTTCGCCACAGAAGTCCTGTGACTACGTCTTGTCCCCTGAGGTCGCAGCCTTCAGAGATTTTATAAATCCACTATTCAGAACTTTTATGGCAAGTTCAGAAGCTCCTTTACATCAACAGAACTTAAGCTAATTTCTCACTTAGTTCTGACTAGCCTAAAAAGAGTTAAAGGATTTCCACCAGAACAAACAATACTCTGTTTTCTGGATTTCTCACCCAACTCTAATCTCAACTAGATTTCTCTCTATAAATCTAACTGAAGATCACAAACGATCTCAGTTTACAAGATTCCTATTATGAACTTGTTTTTCTTCACTCTCTCACTTTACTAAGACTAAGCTGAGAAAGATTGAGAATGGAAAAGTTGCTCTGTTTTTCTTGTTAGAACAGTGCGTTGAGATTTTGCTCGATGATCACGCGTATGTTGATGCTTTGGAGCTTGGCTACTATTTATAGTGAATGAAGATGACCGTTGGTGAGCTTGAATCTTCAAAGGAGATGACATCAGTTGTTGTAGCCGTTAATTTGTCAAATCTACAAACGGTCTTCAAACACTTTGATTCCGTTATCCTTGTTCTTTAACTCAATCCGGTAAGTGATTTGAAATCAAAGATGAGGTTGACTGGAATCATTCTTCAATTGGATCAACAAAGGGTAGACAAGGAAATTCTGGTTTCTTTTGAACAGACAAGCGCGCTCCATCAAAACAGCTTTTTGAACTTTTTGGCGCCTTGCATTGAATGCAAGTGTCAGAGCATTAAATGCTCAAACAGAACCCGTGACTTAGCTTTCAGAAGCTGATTTCCAGTTGTCTAGACTTCTGATCAAATTGGCAAAACTTCTGATTGCAAAGAACATCTGAGGAGAGCTTTAGCAGACTTCGGCTTCAGAGCGGAGTATCCAGCTTCTGAGTTATTGAAACTCTGACTTCAGCAAACTGATCTTCTGAGTTCTTTAGGCAATCCAGAAATGATTCATTCAGCACCTGCTGAGCAACTTACACATAGACTAAGTAAACAAAAATTATTCGTCAATAGTAAACTATATGTAAGGAAATATTAAGTTGTCATCTTCTGAAACGTTTGGACATAATCAAAACACATAGGGTTCATCATACTCCTTTGGGCTAACATAGGTATATTTTTAACTTGTTCTTCATCAGCTACCATAGACAAATGTCCTTGCAACATTGTCTGATTCACGCATTTTCAGGAAAGGGTAAGAGGAGGCAGCCAAATCCTTGAACGTTCTCTGGAATCATCAGCAGCATATAGAAACAATAGGATAATATTTTGCATACGGCATTGGTTGAATCAAGCTAGATTAATGAAGTTCAAATCCCAATCCCAACAAAAAGCTATAATCCCAATTAAAGAACAAGCTGCACATACCGAAAGCATAGAAAAAAAAGCAAGAACAAGCACATATTAAACCAAAAAATTACAAGTAAGCTTACATGAAAGACAACGAATTGGAGTCTTAGATGAAAAACAAGAGGAAGCTTCAATTTGATAGGAGAGAGGCAAGCATAGGGCATGGAAGAACACAATAAGATTTAACTCAGATTTGGTAGGAGAATTGAAATTGGGATATATAGGTATTCAAATTTAAAGGAATTAAGAAATTTTCAATTGTATAGGAAAAGAATTAGAGGAACCAGGAGATGGAATTTCTAGCTTAGTAAATTGGGGAAAGTTCCTACATAAAAAAGGAGTTCTATCTTTTCAACCTAAACTTTTTTCTTTATTTAATAAAGCCTATGACAAAACGAAGCCGTTTTAGTAAAGAATTTTGAAATTAAAAAAGATATGGTGCCAAGAATTGATCACTAGTTTTCAATATTGTGGCATTATTAGAATTTTAATGATATAATTATTTAAAACATTTTCATTGCTTTTATTGGAAAGCATCTATTTTTACAAAACACTATTGATATAATGTATAATTAATTTTA
Source organism: Euphorbia peplus (assembly GCA_028411795.1). NCBI lineage: Eukaryota > Viridiplantae > Streptophyta > Magnoliopsida > Malpighiales > Euphorbiaceae > Euphorbia > Euphorbia peplus. The sequence goes on from CP110840.1 coordinate 25,267,563, forward strand.
TTCTTCAAACCTAAACTTGTTGTTCCAAGAGAATTTTTCTTCAAAAAAATATGACACACTTAAATAATTGTCATTATAATCAACAAAATATTACAGTTTATTCATACCGTCACTATAACAAACAAGTTATGACGCCATTTAATATTCGTCATTTTAAATCAGTCATTTATGACGACAAAAAAGTATCACAATAATAATTATATGTTATGACGATACAATGGGTCATTAATTGACATTAATTTGTGGCTGTTTATTTGACTGTCAAAAACAACATTCAAATAAATAACAATATTTGAGGATTGTCACAATAAAAATAACAATGCATGACAAATTATATCTTATCATATTTTGCAAATTATTTATTACGCCCTACAGTCGTCATCTAATGATTATCTCCAATTACAAAATACCAATTGTCACCGATAAAAATAATAGTGTTACTAAATCATTTTATTTCTCAAATAAAGTTTCATGAAAAATGTTATAGTGACAAATCTTCATATATTGTCATAATAGTATCCCATATCAAGACGATATTTAAATATGTCGCAAAAGAAAATAAGTAAATGACAACATTTGTTTTGTTACTATTTGTTCAAATTGAATTATGACAAATATAAAATATCATATAAAACATCTTCATATAATGATGACCAAATCGTCATCCAAAATCATTAATTTGTCACGAAAACATATTCCCGCCAGATTTATTTTCCTAATTTTTACCTCCATACATTTAGGTGACAATAATTATGGTATTGTCATAAAATATATTTAATAGTGACGAAAGAGTACAAAAATGGAGACGTTTGTAAAACTTGTCATGAGAAAATTACAAAAAATGACGAAATGTAAAATTTGTCATGTTTAGGCTATATTTTATGACAAAATTTTGATCGTCGATTAAAAAATTGTCATAAAATGTCATATTTCTTGTAGTGCTAATTTAGGCTCAAAATCTCACATGGGTTATTTGCAGTTTATTGTTGAACTTCAATTTCCAGAACTTCTAATCTTCTAGGAAAAACTAGATTCATCACACATTTGCAAAACAAAAACAATTTAAGTTCTAATTGCTGCTATACACTAAAGACTCTAACTAACTGATTTTGACTCAAGACACAAAAATATAAATATTTTGGGCTAATCATGCATAATTCAATTGTATGTGCACATCAAAAATATCAAGTTTATACTGGTTGTCTTCCTACCTTGCACCCCCAACTTGGAATGTGCATTGCCCTCATGTACAAGAGCATAAGGCAAAATAATAGGAAAGACAACAAGGGCATTAAACAACAAGAAATGTGGCAAGGGCTAACTGAGGTGAAGAGAGCGAGCTGTTTTCTCATGTGGAAGGGGTTGCAGAGGATTCTCCCTCCTCCTCCACTGGTTCTTTGGCAGGAGTAGTGGTGACATCCTTCTCTGAGGTTGACATTGGATCTTTTGTAGAAGTGCACTCATAAATCTTGATTCCAGAGACATTGGCACGAGGTGGGGTCTTTTGAATCTTCCCTACTGGTGGAATAAGGTGACCAGCAGCTTCAAACATGCTCTTCATCTGGGCTAACTCCAACTGCATCATCTCATTCTCCTTCTTCAACTGCTTGATGGCTCTCTTCATTCAAATTACACTTGTGAAACACTTCCTTAAAGCGCAGCATAATCTCCTCAGGGGTAAGTTCAGCACACTTCTTGTAAATTCAGCATTTTTGGGACCATCAGAGTAAGAATTCTCCTCTGAAGAAATGCTTATAGTGGGTTCTGCCTTTCTCTTCTTGTGCTTGCTCTCCTCAATCTTCTGTGCTTCATGAAACAAGTACCATTTTCCTCCGGTCTTCTTGCAAATTTGCATGTACTGCAGAGCTTGAAGGTCTAGCTTCTCAGGGTAGTTCTCCAGGGTCAATTTGTGCTCAGTTGGACGAAAAAGTCAAATTGCCTCGGCTATCCTTGTGATAAGGGATCCACAAAAGATACCAATCATGTGCTTGTCCTTGAAAGCTGTCATATACTCTCCAAACCAGTAACCTAGATTCATCCTCCTTCCAGTAGTCATGCTCCATAGGGCTGTCAAATCTGCTTGTGGAACTGTAGCTTGGTTGGCTCTGGCGAACAGGGTGTTTGCTATGATTTTGTGCATGTACCTCAAAGAATAATCAGCAATGGCAGAGGACTTGGATGCACTGCCATCATAATTGTCTTCTCCACTAATTCCATGCCAGAACTCTTGCATATCAAAATCTTTGGGGACCTCCGTGAATTGGGAGTTATACTCTTCAGAATTGATGTTTTCATCATCAATGAACCCTAGAAGTTGGTTCAGATTGTTCAGAGATGGGGTTTGGAAGTGACGCATGAGTCTGAAACTGTACTTTCCTTCTTTGTTAGGATCCACGACCTTCTTGTTGCGTGAAAAAGTCGCCAAAAACTCAAGAGTGAGTTCTCTGTAGGCTGGTTCCTCGATCTCAACCAACTTTGCTAAGCCTCCATTCTCCATATACTTCCTTGCTCCTGCTCCCATTTGCAATGTCTTCAATGCATTCCAACACATTGTCCTCATGGCTCCAAAGTGCATCTTTGAATACTCATCGAAATTCCTTTGGTGCTCAGGATTGGCGAAAGTTGATAGCTTTTTCACCAATTTAGGATCAGTGGCTGGGACAACCGTCTTGGTTTTCTTCTTTCCAGATTCCTTGGCCTCAATTTTGACCATCTTGGCACCGGTTCTGGTTTTCATTCTGTAAATTGGACTTAGAAAAATTCTTGCGAGTAAAAGTTAGGGTTGGATTAAAGCATGAACTGAAAAGAGTTTGAGTTGGAGTTAAAAAGAAAAAGAAAGAGAGGTTATTGGGCAGTTAAACAAGGCGTGGGTGAGAGAAGTGGGGAACGGTTTTGGAAGCCAAAAAGCAAGTGGAGAAAACTGCCTTATTTTGCCACATGGCAGGCGGTTTTCTTCCCAAGCTAATCAACTTCTTACCGTTACCTCTCTCTTAAGCATGATTTATCCTTGTTTAAATTTTTGATTTGCAAAAATTAAGTTCAATTTTGTGGCCCATTAACTCCTCTTAACTCAGCTTGAAGATTATTTAACACTTAGACAAAAAAACACACTCTCATTTTACTTAGCAAAATTTCAAAACTCAAGACCTATGAAAAGAAATGTAGAGTTTTGATTCTTTGCACGACAAAATTAGAGAATAAAACTAACACACTGAAACTAAAAATGAAAACACACTAAAACAAAATGAAAATCTAACTAAGGGATAGAATGCTTGGGATTTCCAAGACTTTTGCTGCAATTGGTGTTTGCAGCGAACACCTTGTTCGGTTCAACTTATGGTGGCTCAAAGAGGTGAGTGACCTGAGTCATCACTATGGAATCCTTGGCTAAGTATGGCTTAAGCCTCTGGCCATTTACTTTGAATGGTTCACCTCCTGGCTTGGTTATCTCAACTTCTCCATGAGCAAACAATCTAGTCACTGTGAATGGACCTGACCACCTTGTTCGAAGTTTTCCTGGAAAGAGTCTCAGTCTAGAATTGTACAACAAGACTTGTTGTCCTTCATGAAACTCCTTGGACTGGATCTTTCTATCATACCACTTCTTGGTCTTTTCTTTGTAATGCATGGCATTCTCATAGGCAAACAGCCTAAACTCCTCCATTTCACTCAATTGAAGCTTCCTTTGCTCACCTGTAGCTTTTTCATCAAAATTCAGAAAGGTTAAAGCCCAATATGCTCTATGTTCTAACTCTACAGGCAAGTGACAAGCTTTTCCAAACAATAGTCTAAATGGGGACATGCCAATTGGTGTTTTATAAGCTGTTCTGTATACCACAATGCATAATCTAGCTTGTTTGACCAGTCCTTCCTAGAATTGCTCACTGTCTTTTCAAGAATTCTCTTAATCTCCCTGTTTGAGATTTCAGCTTGCCCATTTGACTGGGGATGATAAGGTGTAGCAATTCTATGAGTGACTCCAAACCTACTAAGTAGTTTTTCAAACTGGGCATTTCTAAAATGAGTACCTTGGTCGCTAATGATGACTCTAGGCACACCAAAACGAGCAAACAGCTGCTTCAGAAACTTAACTACAACTTTTGCATCATTGGTAGGGCTAGCAATTGCTTCTACCCATTTACTTACATAATCAACAGCAACAAGTATGTATTTATTACCATTTGAAGAGGGAAAAGGACCCATGAAATCTATGCCCCAAATATCAAAGATTTCACAAACTATTATGTTGTTCAAGGGCATAGCATTTCTGGCTGAGATGTTACATGTCCTTTGGCATTCCTCACACCTATTTACAAACCTCTGTGCATCTTTGAAAATGGTTGGCCAATAGAAACCAGCTTGCAGGACTTTTGCAGCCGTCCTGTTTCCTCCATGATGGTCTCCAGCTTCTTGATTGTGGCAATGGTTCATGATCTGCTCTCCTTCCTCCTGTGTTACACACCTTCTAATGACTTGATCTACACATAACCTGAAAAGAAAAGGTCTTCCCAAAAATAGTATTTGAGTTCAGCAAAGAACTTCCTTGTTTGGTTAGTGGATAAACCTGGTGGTTTTATAAAAGAAACAAGGTAATTAGCAATATCACCAAACCATAGGCTAGATTGCACATCATATAAGTTCTCATCAGGAAAATTCTCACAAATCTCAGGCTGTTTGGTACTTCCTGAGATTCGAGACAAGTGATCTGCTGCAATATTCTCAACTCCTTTTTTATCAAGTATCTCTATATCAAACTCCTACAGCAATAACAACCATCTGATCAATCTTGATTTTGCATCCTTCTTGGCAAACAGGTACTTGAGAGCTGCATGGTCAGTGTAAACAGTCACTTTAGAAAGGACTAAGTAGGATATGAATCTTGGTTTCGGGTTGTTATCTAGGCGAATATTTCTTTATAGTTTTGGTTGATTTAACTACTCCTAAACTACAACACACAAGTACTTTCCATATTCCTTAGTATGAAATGATGATGGTAAGTTTATATAACAAATAGAGATAAAATAGTCTTAAGATTAATCAAAATATCATACCTAACTTTTTATGATGTTTATTAACACGTATGAACTTATAATAACACACTTATTTAATCCTATGATTTCAAGGTTAAGTGTCTCCAATGGATTTAGAAACTAAGGCCCTTTAAGTTCCGTGATGTTGTCAATATCTACGGTTTCCGGCTTGTCACTTTCGATGGGGGCAACACCTATATAAATCCTATAGAAATGTTAAGTTCATATCAAGTATTTATAAATAAACATAAGAGAAGCATATGATGATGATAAATCAAATATTCTAATTTATACAAACTTGTTGTATAAACTATGAAAAGAAACAAGATGATACTACCAAATCTAGCACATAGACGGGTCGCAACTAGTTTAACAAGATAAAGGATTAGCTACTCCCTTTTACCGTGCTACACCGGACACACGATCGTCGCTTATGATCTCGGAGAGGAACTCTTTACCAACTTGTAGATTTGAATAGAATGGATGAAAAATGGAGGAAATATTTAGTAACTTTGTATTGATGGAACATAAATAGATTACAAGTTTACAAAGAGGGGAAATGGAATACGGATTGTACTCGGATCACCTCTTTAAGCAACTAAATGGAGAGAATTACAACTAAATGAAAAATTAACACAAGTAAAGAGAGATGATTTTCTGGCTAGAGAACCCCCCTATTTATACAGAAAAGTTGGCTTTGTGAACAAGTGTGAATCCTCAAAACACAGGCTTGAAAATCTCATCAAAGTGTAAAATAAATCTTGACACGGGTCGTGTCACATTAATTAGTCGACAAGTTGGATTTTTGCTAATTAAAACGCCGCGCAAACTAAGTGTATCCTTTTTGACGCGGAGCATGTCCCACTTGACACGGAGTCGTGTCCTTCAGTAAACGTGTGAACACGCCCTCAAAATCAACCAGTGTGGACCTTTTAGGCGCGAGACGGACCGTGTGGAATGAGGACACGAGTCCGTGTCAAGAGTAATTTCTGGGCAGTTTGGCTTTTTCTTTGAATTATTTGCAAATCTCTTTGTCTCATAGCTCTTTATTAGCACAAAAACACCTCTTATCATGTCTCGAAGTTGTCTTTCACCATGGATAATTTTAATCTTTAAAGTGAAACCTACAAACAAAATAAACATGAGTTACTTTGACGGTTTTCGGTGAAAATAGTGTTTTTACGGAGATAAATTCATACTAAGTGATTAAGAATTAATTTGTTCACAAAGTATAATAAAAAGGCTTAAAACTATACTAAAAGTAATAAAACAACATTTAATTACACCGTAAATAACCCGAAAAGATAGGCATATTTCATCCCTATCAACCTCCCCACGCTTAAAGCTTTACTTGTCCTCAAGTAAATTCAAAAACCGTAATACGACTCAAACTCCCGAGTTTGGTAGAACCCCTAAAGCATGGAAAATAAATTCATAAAAAAAGAAAATTTAATAAGTAAATCCTAATTGACTAGTTCATTGATTAATTTAAAGCGGCATGCTCAATAAAACGCATTTACTCATGGAAGAAAGTCATCGACACCTCGCTATGGTAGTTCACTCAATCACTCATGATTTGGCGACTTGGTGTTTACTCTCGACTTTGACACTAAATCATGATTCACGTTGAGTTTGCATTGTCATCCAAATATTAGCTAAAAACTCTAACATTATCAAAAATTTCGTTGTTAAAAGGGTTGTAACTTGGTTAGGGTACGGGTATGTAAGTAGTCTATTTTGGTCAAGTTTAGCAGTCAACAAATGACCTAATTGTGACAAAAGAGATGAATAAATTTAATAGCTCGTAGCCAATAAGTTTGAGTCTTTTTCTTGAAGTCCTTTTTGGGAAGATAATCGAGGTGATCATGAAACTGAAACTTTGAGAATTTCATCATAATTTTTTTTTTTTTTTCTTTTTTTTTTCTCTTCAACCTTTCTTCTCTAATCTTTCTTTCTTTGATGAAAAGTTTTGAATCATTTGAGTACAAAGTGAAAGATTTGAGATTAATAAAACCCATTTTAGAAGTATCAAGCTATTTATCAAGTGCCTTCTCTTTTGTCGACTTGCCACAATTATTGCTAAACAAGGTTAGTTGAAAATTTAGTGTGTTAAAGTGTTAAGGCTACTAAAGTGTTTGGTGAGTTAGTAACAAAGAGTCGTTAAAAGAAAACCTAAAAGGAACTTCATCGTCTAATATTAGTTATATTTTTAGCAAAGAAAGTTATTCGGTATTAGATGCAAACTCCATGACTCGGAAATTTAGTGAAAGTTTCACACAAAAACCTATCTAAGCTTTTTGATGTTTGCTTAGTCGTTTGGCTCTAAAATCTCACATTCGGGTTTTGGTGTGTTTTCAAACTTTTCTTCCTATCAAATCCATTTTATTGTTCATGCCATTTAAATTAATTAAGGAACTAGTTAATTACAATCAACTTAGCAAATTTAGTCTAATACATTGGTGAAAAATCTTAACTTCTCGGGTTCTCACTTAAACTAGGTGTTTAAGTTCGAAAGATGAAAATTTATTTTATATGAGGTAAGTATGAAAACTGTTGTGTACAAATGAGTGGATGACACTAGCAAGTGCACTAGACAAGTAATAAAGTGATAAGTTATCGTCTCTACAGGGATAGAACAGTTTCAAGCTAGTCTCTTTATTGAAATAGAACAGTCGGGTGGTTGATCTTACTTTGATTGATTAATTTTAAATTAACTATATCTATTATTAAACTAAAGTTGTCACTGAGCATGAAAATAAATTAAGAGATATCAATAATAAAGAAGCAGGTGTAAAGCACAGCCAGAACTGATGGCACACAAGCACACATTCCCTTTATATAAATCCACCATGTTTATTATAAGTCTAAGGTATCTTCACTAGAATCACTCAAGTCAGATGGTGACATGTTCCCAAGATTCTTTATACTTATGCAAAATTAGTTTCCATTAGATTACACAAGCACAAGCGTTAAGCACAGGAAGCATCTTATAAATAAGAACCCTTAGCACACATTTTATCCTTATTGGTCCCGAAATAAAACATGTGTTCAATCAGTTTATCTATTGCTTGATCCGAGTTGGTCCCTACAACATCAAACAACTGAAAATACAAGTTAGCTAGACTTATATATGAATGGAGATTCTATTGAACAAGCTGAATAAACATGATTTCATTGAATAAAAGGAAAGTGACGCTTACAAACCACCAGCCAGAAGGCTGGCTTTCCACCTTGAGTGACTACTCACTCATTGTCATGCTTAAAATCCAAAATAAGAAAAGTACGAACAAGCTGCTGCCTGGTCTCAGAGAGACCTTACATTACTACTACTGAAACTGAAACTAAACTACTACTAATGTGTTAACTAATTGATAATCTGAAAGCAATACCCATGCAAGGGTATTTATACAAGAAAAGAAATGATAAACAAATGAAGATGCTCCTTGGAATCTGGCTGTTCTCGGGCAGACTGTTCTCAGCAAAAAAGGACAACTGCATAGTAAGACAAAGCAACCTGCAGAAAAGACAAAAGCACAAGAAGACAACTCCAAACCCCAAAGCCTTCCACAAACCTCCAAAAACTCTACTTTTTCACTTCCCCACATCACAAAACTGAGACCATGTGATGTAAAGGCATCTTTGACTTGATTTCTGCAGATTCAACCCTTATTACAAGCTGTTCAGACTCAATTGGGCACATGCAGACTATTCGGGAGCATAGGCTGAACTTGTGCACTAAAGAACAATCTCAGGCTGTTCGAAACACAATTTAAGCACAAAAACTCTATAGAAAACCCTTGATTTTATAGGCACAAATCACACTCAACAAAAACTTAAATTTGGGAGAGGTAGATTAAATAACAATGTAACTAAATAAAATTCTTTTTGTATTACTTGATTTTCAACTTCATTTTTTTGGTATTTTGACATTTTTCGATACAATAATAAAAACTAGTCTAGAAAACGTAAAAATTTATACTAGAAAGCTTATAAAGTTAAACTAGAAAGCGATTAAAATCTATACTAGAAAGCAATTAAAGATAGATCGGGAGTGCTTTCGCCCTTCCTCCGCTCTTAAAATGCAATTACTCCCAAAATTACATTAAAGTAAAAGGCGAAAGGAAAAAGAAAACTCCCTCAAACCGCCAGAGGAGATGGAGGTGGTGGTGGATAAGGCCATTGATTTTGGCGACAATAATAGGAAGCAAAATTTTCAAGTTGTCAAATCAGGAATTTGCTTGTTGTTGCCATTGTAAAATTTGCTCGTTTTGAGCAAATAGTTGCTCATTTGTCGGACCTTGTTGCCATGGCCTCCATCCTCTCGCATCGGCTTCATCCCATTGATTTGGACCGATTTGGTGAAATTGTTGGGGTGTGTGTTGCTCATGTTCGCCCCCAACTTCTTCATTTTGTTCTTCATAATCATCCGCCGGTTCCACCATATTTGTAACCGGACCACCAAAAGTAGTTCCTTTAATGGAATCTTTGTTAAGAGCACGTGGTCGAACTACAACACCTTCATGATTTAACACATTAGGAGAAACATTGCTTGCAATAATCGTAACAATCCACCCAAGCCCTATATTAGCTTTAGCACGCTTATTCATACCGACTAACTTCCTCCACAAAAACGAACCAAGATCATATTTCATTTGTTTACGAATGCAATACAACATAATGAGTTCATCGGCGGATACCTTATTTGCTTCCGTTTTACCGAAAAAATTGAAGGAAATAAACCGGTGAAGCCACCACATAACCGGATCTTGGATATTACGTGAGCGGAGGTCGGTAATTGTGAAGCCAGTGTCGTTAGAAATTGAGTGCCAAAAATTAACTTGATCATATTCTTCTTCCACAAATTCATTAACCCCATGGAGTGTATGCGGAACCACTTGATTAAAAGAGTCACATGGTAATGTATACACTTGATTCCCTAAAGAAAAAGAAAGAGCTCCTTCATTTAAAGATAATGTGGAGAAGAATTCAATACATACTCTCGGGTGGACGATATATTGTTGATCTTGCAATGCGAGCCACCCCAAAACATCAAATGGCGCCCGAACTTGGGCACCCCACGGGACCGTGGTTAGGTACATGAGATCGAAAACTAGGAAGGCGAGACAACCTAATTCCCGCAAGAGTTGAAAGCGTCGACCTTGTTCCACCGTCATTAAATTAAACCAAGCCCCCAATTCTTGACTCCTTTGGTTGAGAACGTGGTTTCCTTCTTCGGCATTGGGAGCTTGGCGAGAACTTCGACCGCGGACGGGACGGCGGGGCGGTGGTGTTGTCATTTTTTTTGGCGAGCCATATAGAAAAAAGAAAAACGGGATGAGTATTTTTGGATTCGGGGTAAAAATAGAAAATAAAAATGGGAGCAAAATGACTCAAAGAAGTGAAAATTTGCTAGAGAAAATAGTTAGAAGGAAGATGAGAAGTGGTGTGAATATTTTGGGGTGAAAATGGGGTATTTATAACCCCAAAAAGTCACCCCAACGGTCAAAAAACAGCTAGTTTTTAAAACTAGCCGTTCTAGAGGCGCGACACGGACCGTGTGGACTGAGTAACACGGTCTGTGTCGAATCTAACCGTTGGAATTTACAACGGTTAGATCCTCACACGTGGCGTGTCAACCGGGGACACGGAAACGTGTTGAACCAGGAAGGTTAATTTGAAAGCACACGGTGTGTCATCAGGGGACACGCCCGTGTCGACTATTTTTATTAAATCCTATAAAAACTAAATAATGGGCACGGCGTGTCAAAGGGGGACACGCCCGTGTCGACTATTTTTAATAAATCCTAAGAAAAACTAAATAATGGACACGGCGTGTCAAAGGGGGACACGCCCGTGTCGACTATTTTTAATAAATCCTAAGAAAAACTAAATAATGGACACGGCGTGTCAAAGGGGGACACGCCGTGTCGTAATAAAATAAAAATAAGTTAGTCAGGTCTTGGGCCGTGTCGTTTGACACGGGGAGTAACACGTGCCGTGTCCCTAAGTCAAAGGGCCTAAAATAAGTCAACAAATCGACACGGAGCGTGTCACACTAGGGACACGGCGTGTCAAGGTATCAACCCCTCTAGAAATTGCATTTTGGACGTATACTGAATTAATTAAATTGGAGGGGCGTGTCCAACAACACGTGTTCCACACGCCCCGTGTCACAGGTCAACAATACAAATGTTGGTCAAACTTGGGACACAGCCCGTGTCAAGCCTGGGACACGGCGTGTCAGGGCTTAAACAGCTCAGAATTCACCGTTTTGACTCCAAAATAAAAGGTTAATCGTTACTGAGGTCGAACATCCGACCAGGAGGAGGTTATTTAACCAATCGATACTTGATACAACCGTAGTGGTATCATTTATAGGTTGGGTAAAAACCTCACCTCGTAGAGATTTCACAATGACACGAGCAAGCACCAAATTACGCGGAGTTCGAGTGATTGTGAGATCTCCAAAGAAGTCGACGACTCTACAAAAACTAAGAAAAATAAAAAGAAATATGACAAGCAGCAAAAATAAAACACAAAATATAGAGTTAATCAAAACAAAAAAGAACGAGAAAATCAAACCGAAGCTATGTTTATAGTCGGAATAGCTCGACTTTCAAGTGTTCGGAGATGATCAAGGGTCTCTTAGGTGGGTACAATCGTTTTCTTTGGCGAAGTCGCCTCCGAAATAAAGCTTAAGACGATGCCCATTCACATGTTGTCTTATACCCATAGAATCCTCGATTTCAACCATCCCGGAGGGATATGCCTTACGAACCACAAAGGGGCCGGTCCAACGACTCTTGAGTTTTCCGGGAAATAGCCTCAAACGAGAATTGTACAAGAGAACATGATCTCCTTCATTGAATTGCTTGTGTTGAACATGCTTGTCGTGTAATCTCTTCGTCCGCTCCTTGTAAAGCTTTGCATTCTCATAGGAGTTCAATCGAAGTTCATCAAGCTCATTGAGTTGCATCAAGCGACTTTCACCGGCTACATTGTCATCAAAATTAAGAAATTTCAGTGCCCAATAAGCTTTATGTTCAAGTTCAACCAGCAAGTGACAAGACTTTTCGAAAACCATTTTATAAGGGGACATGCCAATAGTGGTCTTAAAAGCGGTTCGATAAGCCCAAAAGGCGTCATCCAAATGCAAACTCCAATCTCTCCTAGACGCACCTACGGTTTTCTCTAGGATTCGTTTTATCTCCCTATTAGATACTTCAACTTGGCCACTAGTTTGCGGGTGATATGGTGTTACAACCTTATGAGCTACGCCATACTTACGAAGCAACGACTCAAACAATCTATTACAAAAATGGGAACCCCCATCACTTATGATGGCTCTAGGGGTTCCAAAACGTGTTAAGATGTTTTTCTTTAAAACCTTAATCACCACTCGAGAATCGTTAGTAGGTAAAGCAACGGCTTCCACCCACTTGGACACATAATCAACCGCAACAAGAATATAAAGGTTGTTATGCGACTTAGGGAAAGGTCCCATAAAGTCTATGCCCCAAACGTCAAATAGCTCGCAAACTAGTATTCCTTGTTGAAGCATTTCGTGTCTCCTGTTGTGTACAAATGAGTGGATGACACTAGCAAGTGCACTAGACAAGTAATAAAGTGATAAGTTATCGTCTCCACAGGGATAGAACAGTTTTAAGCTGGTCTCTTTACTGAAACAGAACAGTCGGGAAGTTGATCTTAATTTGATTGATTGAATTTAATCTAACTAAGGCTATTATTAAACTAAGGTTGTCACTGAGCATGAAAATAAATTAAGAGATAACAATAATAAAGAAGCAGGTGTAAAGCACAGCCAGAACTGATGGCAAACAAGTACACATTCCCTTTATACAAATCCACCATGTTTATTATAAGTCTAAGGTATCTTCACTAGAATCACTCAAGTCAGATGGTCACATGTTCCCAAGATTCTTTATACTTATGCAAAATTAGTTTCCATTAGATTACACAAGCATGAGCGTTAAGCACAGGAAGCATCTTATAAATAAGAACCCTTAGCACACATTTTATCCTTATTGGTCCCGGTATAATACATATGTGTTCAATCAGTTTATCTATTGCTTGATCCGAGTTGGTCCCTACAACATCAAACAACTGAAAGTACAAGTTAGCTAGACTTATATGTGAATGGAGATTCTATTGAACAAGCTGAATAAACATGATTTCATTGAATAAAAGGAAAGTGACGCTTACAAACCACCAGCCATAAGGCTGGCTTTCCACCTTGAGTGACTACTCACTCATCGTCATGTTTACAGCGTCTGAAGGAATGAAAAGACTAAGAACAGGTTCTGCTTGGCCTCGGATGAGACTTCCACAGAAAACTGCTATATCTACTAAACTGAAAGTGAAACTAATGTCTACTAAACTAAGATAATCTGAAGCTTGATAAACAATACTCTCGCAGGAGTATTTATACAAGAAATGAAAGGAAATAAACAAAAGGGAAGATGCTTCTCGGAATCTAGCTGTTCTTGGGCAGGTTGTTCTCCAGCAGAAGAAGACAACTGCATAATAGGACAAGTCAACCTGCAGAAAGAGACAAATGCACAAGAAGACAACTTCACATCCCAATGCCTTTATAAACCTCCAAAACATTGCTTTTTCTCTTCCCCACATCACAAAACCGAGAACATGTGAGGAGAGGGTATCTTTGACCTGATTTTCTGCAGATTCAACCCTAAATTCAAGCTGTTCAGACTCAACTAAGCACAGGCAGACTAACTGGGAGCACAGGCTGAACTTGTGCCTTAAAGAACAATCTCAGGATGTTCGAAACACAGTTTTGGCACGAAAATACTATGGAAAACCCTTGATTTTATAGACACAAATCACACCCAACAAATACCCCCAAAATAGACTTTGCTTGTCCTCAAGCAAAAGAAAAGAAAGGAAAAGAAAAGAAACGAAGAAACGAACTAAAAAGACACAAGGACAGACTGGACTAGACTCAAAAGACTCGGACTGGTCAGAAAAAGAGATAAGAACGAAGAAACGAAACAAAAGACACGAACAGACACGACTCTAAAGGTCAATTGCACCAATCTTTTCAACGTTTAGTTAGAGAACAGTTAAAATCAAAGGTTGAACAGGTTTGAACTGGTTTGGGGCAAAACAGGGTTGATTTTGGGTAAGGGTGAACTACCAATTTTTGATACGTAATGAGCTAGGTTTCTTGATGAACAACCACAAAAAGTATAGAACAGCCAGTAAATTTATTTTTAACTTTATTCTTTTTATTTTTTTTATTTTTTTTTAATACTGGCTGGGTAAATTGAACAGTGGTCTGATTATTCTAGTTCAATTTGAAGTTAATTTTATTTGGTAGTTGGGTTTAAAAGGGGTAAAAAGGACAATTTGATCAGGGAAATTGTGGTGGTGAACACGGTAGGCTATTTGGGTGGTAACACATATATACAAGCGAAGGTTGGTTAAAAAGGGTTGTTTGGGTATGGAACAGTGAAACTTTTGGTAAACTGATCATCTATTGGCTTTTAGGTGCTTGATTTTCTGGTGCATGCAAATTTACTTCAAATTTTTGACCTTATCTACACACATATTTACAATTTGGAAACAGAACAGGGACACTAACTAGACAGAATATCCTAGAGATTTAGGTTGTTTGGACAAACATTCAACAAATTAAAGCACAGCATAAGAGACCCCCAAAATAAGACTAAGGCATCCCACCCCCAACAAAAATCTGGAATTGTCCTCAATGCACTTAAGCAAAAGCAACCTAAACTAAGACTTGACTTGACACAGCACAGACACAGAATAGACAGACCTATGAACAACTTGAACTATCAGGATTGGTTTAGATAATACCTCATCAGGCCAAAGCTGCGCTGGATCACTTCTTAGGTGTCTTAGCAGGGGTTTCAACCTTCTTCCCTGCTGCTACATCTTCTTCCAGCTCCTCCTCAGTGTCTGGTGCTTGTTCCTCCTCCTGCTCCTCTTCACTGTGCTCTTCAGGCTGTTTAACATTCAGATCAGCCTGAAACACTTCCTCAGCTCGCTTCACTTCTCCTTCAGCACACCTCAGTGCCTCCTCAATCTCCTCAGATAACTTCTCAGAATCAGACTTGGTCTTCTCAGGCTGCTCCTCAACCATTACCATTTTACCACTGTTCTTCTCCTTCCTGGGCTTGGATGATGCACTCTGATAGGATGCTTCTCCACCAGCTTTCTCAGGACTCTTGGGACGAATCATGGAAATTGGTTGCACCATGCACAACCTCCTCAACAGACTAATCTCTTTATCCTGCTGCTTGGTCTTCTCCTCCAGCTCATTGTTCTTGTCAAATAACTGAGCCAAATATCCCATCACTTGCCTCATTGTAACATCAGCGGCATCAGGGACAAAGTGAGCATCAGTGAACAAGTGGCGCTTGGATGCAGGCACACTTGACTCAGGCAGAGCACTTTCATCTTGCTTTCTCTTGACAGTAGTTGCAGCAGATCGTGGCTCAAGTACTTTCAAGGACCAAGTATTCCCAGTTTTGGAGCATATCCCCAACTTTCCCATGGCAGCACAGTCAAATTTCTCCGTCTTGCATGCAAGGGTCAAAGTGTGGATCTGGGGATTGAAAATACCCATGGTCTTGGCCAATTTGGTGATGAAGGATCCTGCACAAATGTACTTTGAAGTTGTGCTCTCCTTGTTGTTCAAGTATGTAGCAAGCCAATGTCCAACATTGATCGGCTTCTTGTTCAGCATGCACCATACCACAAATAGATCATTCTTTGGCATGTTACTCTGGCTATACCTGGCAAACAGGCTGGAAGCAAGGTACCTTTGGATGAATCTCATGGAATGGGTCTGGAGAAAAGTGGACTTGGAATCACTAGCATTGTATTCCTTCTAACCAGTCAGCTCGGTCCAAAATGACTTGGCTTTGAACCTAGGATCAAAATCTCTCGACCTGCTCTGAAACTCAGGTTTAGCAACATCCTTGGAACTGACAATGCCCAAGTACACATTCAGGTTGTTCAAGGAGATACTCATGTCAATCCCCATGAGCCTGAACTTATACTTCTTCGAATCGGCAGGATCCTTGATGGCAGCATCGATCTTGAAGGTGGACAGAAATTCGAGAGTACATTCACGAAAAGCGATCTCATTGATCTCAGAGAACTCCAACAAACCATCATAAGCTTCGGAAGCCGACTTTCGGAATAAATCACCTCCGGCCGCGGAATCTACAATAGCACGATTATTAGGAGTTAAACCATGATAAAAAGTACTTACCAAAGTGTTCTTAGGGATATCATGATGGGGACAATTCCGCAACATTTTTCGAAAACGACCCCAAGCTACATGAAGGGCCTCGTTCTCAAATTGGCGGAAGGATATGATCTCATTTCTCAACATCACCATCTTAGATGGCGGAAAATAGTATGATAGGAATGCCCTCTCCAAACCTTCCCATGAATTAATAGAATCGGATTCCAAGGAGTGGAACCATTCTAATGCTTGCCCCGTCAAAGAGAACGGAAACAATTGGAGACGGAGGGTATCTTGGGGCACCCTATTAATACGGGTGGTATTGGCACACATGAGAAATTTATCAAGATGTTCGTTTGGATTTTCATGCATTTCTCCACCAAATTGGCCACTACTTTGAACAAGTTGAATAATACTCGTTTTGAGTTCAAATGAGTGGGCCTCAATACGTGGAGGAATAATAGCGGAGCGATTTTGAGGGCGGTGAGGAGCCAAAATCTCCAACATAGAGCGTTCGTCATTACCACCACCATTTCGCCCCACATTCCTAGGCGGGTGTTGTCGGATAGGCATAACCGGTGGAGGTTCTACCACGGGTGGTTCTTCATTGAATCCAAGTATAACACCATCATTGAAATTTGCCATCTCTTCCAACCACCTAGTGTAGCAATTCCGATTCCTAGAAAGAAAACGTTCAATTTTGGGATTAGTAGGAATCAAAGAATCACTTTTTGATCTAGTATGCATAAATATAAAGAAAAATAAAAGAATAGAAAATTTACCCGCTTAGTTTAACAATGAAACACTTGGTTTAATAGTTATTAGAAGATAAGTCCCCGGCAACGGCGCCAAAAACTTGATGCGCCTGGAGCTAGTGCTACAAAAAGGCGACAATAAAAGGACAAGTGTACCCTATTGTTATCAAGTAATAAAATCTGGGGTTGAAGTCCGGGTATCGAATCCACGAGATTTATACCAATAAGTATTAAACTACTCGGTTTCGGGTTGTTATCTAGGCGAATATTTCTTTATAGTTTTGGTTGATTTAACTACTCCTAAACTACAACACACAAGTACTTTCCATATTCCTTAGTATGAAATGATGATAGTAAGTTTATATAACAAATAGAGATAAAATAGTCTTAAGATTAATCAAAATATCATACCTAACTTTTTATGATGTTTATTAACACGTATGAACTTATAATCACACACTTATTTAATCCTATGATTTCAAGGTTAAGTGTCTCCAATGGATTTAGAAACTAGGGCCCTTTAAGTTCCGTGATGTTGTCAATATCTACGGTTTCCGGCTTGTCACTTCCGATGGGGGCAACACCTATATAAATCCTATAGAAATGTTAAGTTCATATCAAGTATTTATAAATAAACATAAGAGAAGCATATGATGATGATAAATCAAATATTCTAATTTATACAAACTTGTTTAACAAGATAAAGGATTAGCTACTCCCTTTTACCGTGCTACACCAAACACACGATCGTCGCTTATGATCTCGGAGAGGAACTCTTTACCAACTTGTAGATTTGAATAGAATGGATGAAAAATGGAGGAAATATTTAGTAACTTTGTATTGATGGAACGGAAATGGAATACGGATTGTACTCGGATCACCTCTTTAAACAACTAAATGGAGAGAATTACAACTAAATGAAAAATTACCACAAGTAAAGAGGGATGATTTTCTGGCTAGAGAACCCCCCTATTTATACAGAAAAGTTGGCTTTGTGAACAAGTGTGAATCCTCAAAACACATGCTTGAAAATCTCATCAAAGTGCAAAATAAATCTTGACACGGGTCGTGTCACATGAATTACTCGACAAGTTGGATTTTTGCTAATTAAAACGCCGTGCAGACTAAATGTCTCCTTTTTGACACGGAGAGTGTCCCACTTGACACGGGGTCGTGTCCTTCAGTAAACGTGTGAACACGCCCTCAAAATCAACCCGTGTGGACCTTTTAGGCGCGACACGGACCATGTGGAATGAGGACACGGGTCCGTGTCAAGAGTAATTTCTGGGCAGTTAGGCTTTTTCCTTGAATTATTTGCAAATCTCCTTGTCTCATATCTCTTTATTAGCACAAAAACACCTCTAATCATGTCTGGAAGTTGTCTTTCACCATGGATAATTTTAATCTTTAAAGTGAAACCTACAAACAAAATAAACATGAGTTACTTTGTCGGTTTTCGGTGAAAATAGTGTTTTTACGGAGATAAATTCATATTAAGTGATTAAAAATTAATTTGTTCACAAAGTATAATAAAAAGACTTAAAACTATACTAAAAGTAATAAAACAACATTTAATTACACCGTAAATAACCCGAAAAGATAGAGATATTTCATCTCTATCAATAACAAGTATCATCATTGACATTAGCATATCTCAAGGCTTCATTCATTTTGAAAACTATCTTCTCCTCATTAACATGCAAACTGAATTCTTTGTCCTTAACTCTAATCACTGCATCTCCAGTAGCTAAGAATGGTCTTCCTAATATGATTGGTACATGCAAGTCTTCCTCTATATCCATGATAACAAAATCAGCAGGCAAAATGAACTTACCTATCTTTACAAGCACATCTTATACTATTCCTCTAGGATAACAAACAGATCGGTCAGCTAATTGAATTGACATTCTAGTAGGCTGAGGTTCTCCTATCCCTAACTTTTTGTACACAAAATATGACATCAAATTTATGCTAGCACCTATATCATAGACTGCATTATCAATATCAAGCGTGCCAATCAAGGGATAGAGAAACTTCATGGATCTTTCATTTTCTTAGGGAGTTGTTGCTTGTTCTTCAAGATGGATGAGAAATCTTGATTCAGTTGAACCACAGTCACACTCTCAAGCTTCCTCTTGTTGAACAACAGATCTTTGAGAAATTTGGTGTAATTTAGCATTTGAACTGTTGCATCCAATAGTGGGATGTTGATATGTAACTTTGAGAGGGTATCAAGGACTTTAGCATAATCCTTCTCCATCTTGTATTTGATTAACCTCCCAGGGTAGGGTGTTTTTGGTACATAGGCTGGAGGTGGAACATACTTCTCCTTGGTTTGGATTTGAATAGGCTCATCTTGTGATTTTTCATTGGGGCAAACAACTTGTTCCCCTTGAGTTTCTTTGATTGTACCTGCATCATCAGAAATCATGTTAGGATTAATAGGGTCAGTAGTTGCTTTACCACTCCTGGTTGTGATTGACATAACATCAGCCTTAGGATTTGGCTCGGTGTTGCTTGGTAAAGTTCCTTTGGATGTGGTTCCTGCTGCTAACTGATGTATCTGAGTTTCCAAATTCTTGATGGATCCTTGTGTCTGCTTCATGAACTGCATTATCATTGTCTTCAAATCTGGTTCTGCTTCATCTTTTGACAGAACAATCTGTTTGAACTGTTGTTGTGGTTGCACTTGGTATTGTCCTCTTGGTTGTTGCTGCAAAGGTGTTTGTGTCTGCTGGTTGTCTTGATTTCTCCAGGAAAAGTTTGGATGATTCATGGTTCCAGAGTTGTAAGTGTTGGAATATGCATTTGGTGGGTGTCTCTGGTGGTAACCATCGTAGTCACACTGCTCTTGGTTAGCTTTTCCTGTTTTCACTCCTGGGCAGTTGATGTTTCTGTGGGGACCACCGCAAAAGTCACATGCATCAGCTTCTGAGGTCTCAGCATGGATAGATGAGACATTCATCTTGCCAATTTGCTTTGCAAGTTGCTCTACTTGTGTGGTGAGCTTGGAAACAACCTCTGATTCAGGGAAATCTGCAAGTTTTCTGCCATCACTCCTTACTGAGTGCCAATTATAACTTGTATTGACTACCCTTTCAATAAGATCATATAAAGCTTGAGGCTCTAAGTCCTCTGAGTTGCCATTTGCTACAGATTCAATTTGGATTTTATGGGCATTGGTGACTCCATTGTAAAAGTTCTGCACTTGCATCCACATAGGAATGCCATGGTTTGGTACTCGCCTGAGGAGCTCTTTGTAACGCTCCCTAGCTTCAGCAAGTGATTCGTCCTCCTCTTGAACAAAATGTGAGATTTCATTTCTGAGCTTGATAGCTTGTCTAGGTGGAAAGTACTTCATTAAGAAAGCACTAGCCATCTCTTCCCATGAGGTGATAGATCCAGGTTGAAGATTCTTCGACCAATTTCTTGCCTTATCCTTCAGAGAAAAAGGGAATAATGTTAGCCGAATAAGATCATGAGAGGCACCTCCTCTTGTTCTGAAAGTATTACACATGGTAACAAAATCTTGAATATGAGCATTAGGATCCTCATTATGATATCCTCCGAGCTAGACTGCTGCCTGAAGCATTTGAATCATAGATGCCTTGACTTCGAACAGGTTGTTTACGTTGTCTGGCAACACTATGCATGAAGAGTGTCCTTCGGTTGTTGGCCTCGAATAGTCTCTCATTCTCATGACAGGAGGGTTATTGTTTTCTCCTTCACATTCTGGTTGATTGCCTCCATTGTTGTTCACATTGTTATTGTTGTTGTTGCCACCATTCCCATTGTGTTCATTGTTACCGCCATTGTTTCCTCCATTTTGGTTCTCTCCACCGTTTGGTTGTTCTCCTTCCATCCTTCTCCTATGTCTTTGATTTGCTCTTCTAATAGCTCTCATGTTTTGTCTACAGGTTCTTTCTATCTCAGGACCAATTGGAAGTTCTGCAGATCCAGCCCTGCGCATAGACTACACAGAATACAAGAATAACTTTGGCTACACCACGAACAAACAGGTTAAAAACGTACTAATTTACACAAAATTTCAAATAAAACTTTAGCTTTGCCAATCCCCGGAAACGGCGCCAAAAACTTGTTGACTTCTGGAGTACACTAGCGAGTATACTAGGTATGTATGTAGTAATGGTGAAGTCCAAGTGTCATTCCCACGAGGATTGGAGCAAGGTTTTACTGAAAGTTGTTACCAACCAGTCTGTTTGATGTATCAAGTGACAAATGTTTGAAGTTGTTTGAGGTTGATTGTGTTTAATGAAAACAAAGCAATATTGAAATATGATTTTTGAAACAATTATGGAAAAGTACAAGCCCAACCAACCTGTTTGCTAGTGATCTACGTACTATTTCTCTTATTATTAATGCATGTTATTCAATCTTCATGCCAAGGTTTCTACTCCATATTCACTTGAAGTCAGTTTTCACATGTTCTTAAGATCCTAAGAATTGATTGCACAAAGATGCACTTAAGTGTAATTATTCTTACATTAAGCTGAGTAGCATCCCAAAGATATGAGAACCCTTGGTATAAAATCAAACAAGTATACTTAGAAGATAATATATGTATAATGGTAGTTACATGCAATGGAAATTAGCTTCCCAACTTCCAAATGCACTAAGATACGAAGTATTAATTACTCCAACCATAGGCATTCCATTATACACGATGAAAGATTGAAAACATACACTACTAATAAAGAGAAAAGTATTAGTGACCACCAGCTTATGCTGGTTAAACTTTAAAGGTGACTACTCACTCATAATGTAAGTAAACAGTCTAAAGAAAACTGAAAACTTCATTAAAGAAGAGAAAAAATCTCTTAACAGAATTACAGAAACAAACTATGACTGATAAGAACTGAGTTCTGGAATGATTGTTCAACAACGAAAGCTACAACCATTATATAGGCTGGAAATCAAAGAAAGAGTTAAAATTAACTAGCAAACAAACTGCAGAAATACAATAAACGAGATTAACTACACATTAAACTAAGTCTTCAGCTGATTCTGCCCTGAAAACACGCTCCACTCTCATCCCCCAAGCTTGCATCCGTGATACTACAGTCCAAAAGCACTTTTCAACACGTTTTGTCTCATTCTTCTCTTTTCTTTTAGTTGTAAAAGGCTGTTTCTGTCCAGAATTCTTGTTGTTACCCATAAACATGATATTTGCTACACTTTGATCATTGTTAGCACAATCTTATGCAAATTTAATTAAATTAAGCCCGAAATACTTATGAAAATACAAAGGAAAATATAGTCAAATATGGACTCAACATTACTCCTCTTGACTTAGGCAGGAACACATTAGTGGTGAGATAATGTGCCCACCTCTGATGCTGAGACAACCATGTGGCATATGTCTCTTTAGCAGTCAGGTCAAGTCTTCCCCATGTAGAATCATTAAAACCTTCAACAGACCCATCATCCCCAATGATAACCCCTTCATCAGCAGTACCAAGAATGGTAGCTAGAGAGGCTCTGGAGACTTCAACATCCACTCCAAGAACCACAGAACGAAGAACATCAACTTCATCAGAACGATGAAAGAAGTTCTTGTAGAACTCAGTGACAAGGACTGGAAAGATGACTTCATCCAACGAGGCGAATGAAATCCAGTTTTGTGTTGAAATCCATTTGGAAATAGGAAGGGTTGTAAGGCATTGTTCATCAAGAAATCTCGAGGGAAAAACCTTGGAGGGATTTCGAGAAACTTTAGACTCAAAGAGACGAGTGACAGTGATTTATTCTTGAGCCATTTGGGAATTTAGGTTTTTCGAAATGGAGAGAAAGAAAATAGAGATTGCAGACAAATTCTAGGGATTTCTAATGCAAAGGAAAAACTTGAGTAAGAGAATTTTTGCTAAGTTGTACTAGCTAGAGGCTTAAATTCTAGGGATTTCTAATTACACGCATGCATAAACCAATAATTAAATTACCATAATTATCTTTAATCATGCTTAAGAATCTCAAACATTTAGCATTTAAGAAAATAAAGCAGATAATTAAAGACAAGTTACTGAAGAGGGTTAGTCATACCTATGCCTTCATGCAGACTTCTGAAAGGTGTACTAGCTAGAGCCTTAGTAAACATATCAGCAAGATTTTCTTCAGAGGGCAAGTAGATAAGAATAATATCTTTCTTCAGGCCTCTGACTAGGGAGACATCTTTAATAGGAGGACTAGTTCCAATAGATCCAAAACCAAGAATCCTTCCTTTCTGAGCATCTCCGAAGCTGACTTTTCCACCTCTTTTAGGTACAAATGTGATAAATGACTTCTCATCACCTGTCATATGCCTTGAGCACCCACTGTCAATGTACCACAGCTTTGACATTGATGGAGCACTCAGAGCCACTTGCAACACAATCAATTAGTGACAGGTACCCAATCCTTATTGGGTCCTACATCGTTAGATTTATCTTCAGCAGGTTTTAGTGATATCTCAGATTGCAAGATGTTTTTGATGTGATACTTGCAATCCTTCAACCAGTGACCATCACTCTTGCAAATCTTGCAAAAGGGAGGGTTCTTAGATCTTTCCCTTTGCTTCTTGGGAGCTTTCTTCTTCTTCTTCTGAGAAGGTGTACTTTCTTCAGAGGCTATAACAACACTCTCAGAGGTACCAACATCAGGAGGAGAAGAGATCTCCTTCAGAAGAGAGGGAGTGACATGTTTCTTCTTCTTTTGGGGTTTATCACTTCCCAGAGGCAGCTTTTCTTTGCCTTTGGCTTTGGGGCCATCCGCAAGAGTGTTGAACTGTTTACACAATTTTTCTTCTAACATTTTCATGTCAGAATAGATTTGAGTAAACCTAAGAAACTTGTTAGCCTCACTTTTGTCCAATTTCCTCTTAAGGTATTTGAACATACTGTATAGTTCTTCAAGAGAATCAAAGATATCTAGTTCGTGAGAATTGTTTACCTCAGAGTCATATGTAACTTCAGGAGGTGCAGAAGTCTCTCTCGTGACATCTTCAGAGATTGGCTCTTCAATAGCCATGAAACAAATCTGAGCTTGCTCTTCCTTCTCTTCATGATCACTACTGGTCTCAGAGTCTGACCACGCAGTAAGCATAGCTTTCTTGAACTTTTTCTTATCTTTCTTCAGCTCTGGGCAGTTATGCTTAATGTGCCCTGGTTGCTGACATCCATAGCACACAATAGGCTTGCTAGGATCTCTCTTGGATTTTTCACCAGAATCAGGAGTCTTCTTATCAAAGCTCCTGAAAGGCTTCTTGTAGTTTCCACCTCTGCCTTTCCTAAAGGCTTTCTTGAACTTCCTGGTCAGCATAGCCAATTCCTCATCTTCAGAGGATTCTGCAGAAGATTCTGCTTTCAGGACTAATCCCCTCTTTCCTTCTGACTTATCTCTCAAGTCATGATTTTTCGTAGACATTTCATGGGTGATTAGAGAACCAATAAGCTCATCATATAGATAATAGCTTAAGCCCTGAACTTCTTCAATAGCAGTCTTCTTGGCTTGCCAAGACCTTGGTAAGCTTCTGATAATCTTCTTCACTCTTTCTGGTTCTTCAATATCCTTACCCAAACCTTTCAGATCATTGACAATTTTGGTGAATCTGGAATTCATGTCTCAAATTGATTCTTTCTCAAACATTTCAAATAACTCATAACTTCTCATGAGTTGATTGATCTGGGATTGCTTCACTTTGCATGTTCCTTCATAAGTTACTTCAAGCTTGTTCCATATATCTTTTGATGTTTCACAAGAAGAAACTTTGTTATATTCAGTAGCAGAAACTGCACAATGCAGCATGTTTATTGCTGAAGCATTTGTTTGGAGTTTCTTTAGGATATCATCAGTGTATTCCCTATGAGGTATTACAACATTCCCTAGACCAACTTCCATTCTGACTGGAATATAGTCACCGTCTGTGATAACATTCCAAGCAGTCATATTCTGGGCTTGAATGAAATACATCATTCTTTTCTTCCAGTAAGAGTAGTTATCACCATTGAACAGTGGAGGTCTAGTTGTGGAAGCACTGTGATAACCCGTAAAAAAATTTAATATTTTATTTTTATTAAACTAAAAGTATTTTGAATTTAAAATTTGGTTTTGTTAATGGTACTTATTTATTTAGTTATTTTTTATGTTAAAGGCTGTAAGTATTTCAAATTATATATTATTTTTATCCTTTCCTAAGCCTAATCCTCGTTTTACAAAAAAAAAACCTAATCTTCTCTTAGAACATCAGTTACTGCGTTCTTTTCCTTCCTCCAAAACAAATTGCCGCCCTTCTATCTAGCAATTTGTAATTCCTCAAGTCTTGAAGTATTCCTCTGTTGATTTTTGCTCTTTCTTGAGATTTCTATAGGATTGCAAATATTATACAAGTAAGTGGTCTTTATTGAGTGGTTTGATTTATTTATTTTTAATGCCTCTGGAATCTGTTTTGGGTTTAAAGATTTCATCATCAATTTGATATTTGTACTCTACTGAATATCATGGATTTCTTTTGTTATATGGTATGATAAAACAAAACCTATTCAAGTATTATATATATTTCTTTTAGTTTCAATCCAGATGTCAAACTTCTTTTTAGCTGTCTCTGCAAATCATTTGTTTGAAATAATAGTATAATAGTTATTTTGGTCAAATGGCTTTTACTTGCAACACATATATTTTTTTCAATTTTGCAAGTATTGAAACTCCTGTAAATGTTTTGTGTTTACAGTCTTCGTTCTTGTTATCCTTCAAACAGAAAGGTTTAATTGCTACTCTTCCCCTTAGATGTTAATTGGCTACATTAGTTAGATACGTGAGTTTAATTAATCCGTGGCTTCTCTATTCGAACGTGTTGGTAGTTTCGGTA
This sequence comes from Euphorbia peplus, assembly GCA_028411795.1. NCBI lineage: Eukaryota > Viridiplantae > Streptophyta > Magnoliopsida > Malpighiales > Euphorbiaceae > Euphorbia > Euphorbia peplus. Next base: position 25,293,462 of record CP110840.1, read on the forward strand.
ATCCTCGTGTTGATTGAGTTGCACTTTTGGACACGCTTTGCTTGGATTTCAGGTGAGTGGTAATTATGGTGCACGACACCTTTTGACTCTTCTATTTTTGTTAAGGTTTGTGTTGAGATTTATGATATCTTTTATCGAATTGATCAGTTTGAACCTTGTGTTTATTAAATGATCCTAGTACTAGAGCTTATCTTCTGGGGACAGGCCTTTTGAACTGTTTTGCTTGATTTAGTTACACCGAAGTTTATTGAGGTTTCCTGAGATATATATTTGTTTTCTAATAACTATATACATTTGGTTTCTGCAATATGTTTTGAGAATCTGAAGGTTTGTTTTAATCTATTTTGTTAAACTAAGATTTCTGATATATCGTTATTTATAAAATTATATGTTAATTGTTTTCAAACTGGTACATGTGCTCAGTATATCTGTATCTGTCTGGCCTCCCACCGATCTCATATCATTAGATGTTGCATTGTCTGAGTCTGAGTGTCAGTGTCAGTATCAGTTGTCATTTTTGTCGTCGGTCTGAGTCACATTAGGATCATGCATAGATCGGTGGAGGTATATATGTTATCTGTATTTGATTGGTAGCGCGCTTACCATTTTTTTGGCCCTAGTGAGCATTATCACCTTTCTGTTACACTGCACCATGGTTTTAAAGATCTGATTTACTATCTGACTATTTTGATATCAGTATTTGGTTCATCTGTTAGAAAAGTTTATTTCTTATTTAAAGGTTTTCCTTACTATCTTATTGTTTTGATATTGATATTCGACATATACTATATATATTATCTGAGAAATTATATGTTGTTTTGAAATTATGTTATCTGATATCTGGTAAATATTCCGAATACGTTTTATCTTATCAACTGTATATTCTGTTAAAAATTGCTATCAGCTAAATTGCCTATTCCCATCGTTGTGTGTTATAGTTGCTACTCACTGAGGTTTTCAGTCGTATAGACGAAAATCTCATACCACGTTGATTATTCTTTTTCAGATTAGCTTCTCTTTGGCGAAGTAGTTCCTTTCTGGCATTGAGGAAGACAACCTTAGTTTATAGCTTATTTATTGTTTAGAGACTTTTATTACCTTTTGAGGTTTAGACTTGTGTTATTTGATTATTGAGACATTTCTGATGTAATCGAATTGAGAACGTTATTCAGTTATTTGATTTACGAACTTCGTTTGTTTGCCTTTGAGGCTTGCATAGATTAACATATCTTAATTTATGCGCCGGTCACGGCCTAGTTTCGGGTCATGACAAAGTTGGTATCAGAGCTTAGGATTCGTTCCTTGGAAACGTACATTATAGGATTCAGTTGATTACCTGTCATTCCTTATTCTGAACATTTGTTCGTCATTCCGTGTTCATCACTCGTCGTATCTCTGCGAATTTGTTTTGTGATTCTACAATATAATTAGGTAGTCATGCCTCCTAGGAGAAGAAGAGCTGATACAGATCAACCAGCTCAGATATCTAACACTAACTTAGCTGCGGGTTTGCAAGGAGTCTTTCGAGCAGTTCAAAGGCTAACTGAATTTGTTGGGGGAAACAGGCAGCCTGGCAATGCAGGCAATGTTCTAGCTAACAATAGAGCCCAATTTCAAGATACTAGTGACTTCCTGAAGTTGCAACCTCCTAAGTTTTCTGGTGAAGATTCTACTGCTGATCCTATGGATTTTCTGGATGCTATGGACAAATGCTTTGAAGTTTTGGGGTGTACTAGTGCTAGAATGGTGGTACTTGCTGGGAATCAGTTAGAAGGAGTGGCACGTAGCTGGTATCGTTCTAGGAAGGAGAACAGAGCTGATGACCATATCCTTTGGCCTGAATTTCGTGAAACCTTCTTAGAGAGGTTCTTTCCTACAAGTGTGAAGGAGGCTAAGGCCTTAGAGTTTGAGCTGTTGAAGCAGGGAAGCATGTCAGTGAGTGATTATGAAATGAAATTCACTCGACTTGCTCGATTTGGTGAGCATCTTATTCCATCTGAGGAGAAGAAGGCTAGGAGATTTAAGAGAGGACTCCGAGATAGATTGCTAGACCGTATTGCTCCTTTGCGTTTGGCTAGTTTCGAGGAGGTAGTTGATCGAGCTAGACAGATGGAGATGTATGATGATCAACGGAGGACTCGTGAGCAGAACAAGCGTGCTAGATATGACAATCAGAGTGGTCAGTTTAGTAAGGGAAGCAGCCATTCAGGATCACAGGGGTCTCAGTTCTCATCTGGGCAATGAGGGCAGTACTCTAGGAATAATCAGAGACAGGGTCAGAAAGCACAGTCAACGGGCAGCCAGTATAGTCAGAGCGCCTCCAGGTCAACTTTTTCTGTTTGTACTCACTGTGGGAAATCCCATGGGAACTTTCCGTGTCATCGAGCTACTGGGGCTTGTTTTGGTTGTGGACAGATGGGGCACAAGAGGAAGGATTGCCCTGGCAGCACGGCGACTCCAACAGCAAGCCAGGACACCGTTTCTACTCCTTTCGCTGGCACTCAGTCAGCCTTTCAGTATGGTGGTAGGGGTCAGACATCAGGAGGACATGGTCAGGGTGGTCTAGGTTTTGGTGGGAGAGGTTCTAGTTCAGCTCCTAGTCATTCTTCAGCAGGTCGAGGTTAGGCTAGAGTCTTTGCTTTGACAGAGCAGGATGCTCAGGCATCCAATGCAGTTGTGACAGGTACCCTTTCTGTTTGTTCATGTGATGCTCGAGTTCTGATTAATTCTGGTTCCACACATTCTTTTGTTTCCCCATATTTTTCTATGAAATTTGGTGTACCACCCACTATGTTAGATTGTCCTTTGTCTGTTGCAACACCTTTGGGGGATTTTGTTGATGCAAATCTTGTATTTAAGAACTGTCTAGTGAAACTTGGGGTAAGGGAACTTCTAGCCGATCTTGTACTTCTTGATATTTGGAATTTGATGTAATTCTGGGTATGGACTGGTTAGCTTCATATCATGCTTCTGTGAATTGTTTCAACAAGTCCGTTACGTTCAAAATTCCTGGGGAGGTAGAATTTCTGTTTCAAGGAGATCACAATGTGGCTCCTTGTAATCTCATATCTGCTATTAGTGCAAAGAAGTTGTTACATAAGAAGTGTGAGGGGTTTATGGCCTTTGTGCAAGATACTCAAGCCAAGGGTACTGAGTTAGAGAAGGTCGATGTGGTGAATGAATTCGCTGATGTCTTTCCCGAAGATTTGACAGGTTTGCCACCGGAGAGGGTGATCGATTTCTCTGTTGATTTGGCACCTGAAACTAAACCTATATCTATGACTCCTTACCGAATGGCTCCTGCTGAACTGAAGGAGTTGAAGGATCAGCTGCAGGATTTCCTTGAAAAGGGGTTCATTCGTCCTAGTGTCTCTCCTTGGGGTGCACCTGTTCTATTTGTGAAGAAGAAAGATGGATCAATGAGGATGTGTATTGATTATTGACAGTTGAACAAGGTCACCATTCGAAACAAATATCCTCTTCCTCGAATTGATGATCTGTTTGATCAACTTCAGGGTGCAAAATACTTTTCCAAAATTGATCTTCGTTCTGGTTACCATCAGATGCGAGTTAAAGATGGGGACATACCTAAGACAGCTTTCAAAACTAGGTATGGTCACTATGAATTTCTGGTGATGCCTTTTGGCCTCACAAATGCTCCTGCTGCTTTTATGGATGTGATGAATCGGGTCTTTAAGCCTTTTCTAGATCGTTTTGTGATTGTTTTCATAGATGATATTTTAGTCTATTCAAAGACCAAGGAAGATCATGAGAAACATCTGAGACTTGTCCTGCAGACCTTGAGAGAGAATCAGTTGTATGCCAAGTTCTCAAAATGTGAATTCTGGTTGGATAGTGTCTCATTCTTGGGACATGTCGTTTCTAAAGATGGAGTCAGTGTCGATCAGAAGAAGGTTGAGGCAGTTCTTAACTGGCCAAAGCCTACTTCAGTGTTTGAAATTCGAAGCTTTCTTGGCTTAACAGGGTACTATCGGCATTTTGTACAAGATTTTTCTCGACTAGCTTCTCCTTTGACCAAGCTAACTCAGAAGAATGCGAAGTTTCAGTGGTCAGAAGCATGTGAGAAGAGTTTTGAGGAACTGAAAAACCGTTTGACTTCAGCACCAGTTTTGGCTCTTCCGTCTGGGTCAGAAGGTTATTCAGTATTTTGTGATGCTTCGAGAATTGGGTTGGGATGTGTGTTAATGCAACATGGGCATGTAATTGCTTTTGCTTCTCGCCAACTAAAGAAGCATGAACATAATTACCCAACTCATGACTTTGAAATGGCGGCTGTGATCTTTGCCTTGAAGATATGGAGACATTACTTGTATGGAGTGAGATGTGAGATTTTTACCGACCGTAAGAGTCTTAAGTACATCTTTGAACAGCGTGATCTGAATTTGAGGCAAAGGAGATAGGTGGAGTTTCTCAAGGACTATGATTGTACGATTCAGTATTATCCAGGCAAGGCGAATGTGGTGGCAGATGCTCTGAGTAGGAAGTCTATTTGTAGCATAGCTCACCTTTCTGTTGTGACAAAACCTTTGGTTGGTGATATTCATGGGTTAATCGATCAGGGAGTGGAGTTTGAGGTCATATCTGAAGCGTTGGTAGCACATTTTCATGTCAGGCCTATTCTGCTGGATAGAATTAAGGAAGCTCAACAAGTAGATCCTCAATTATGCAAGGTTATGGATGGTGTTCATCAAGGTAAGGTGCTGGACTTTCTGATTGGTGATGATGGTGTACTTCGTTGTGGAACTAGACTTTGCGTTCCTGATGTTGACGATCTGAAGAGGGAAATTTTGGAGGAAGCACATCGTTTAGCTTACACAGTTCATCCTGGTTCGACTAAGATGTATAGAGACTTGAGGGAAGTGTATTTGTGGAGTGGAATGAAGAGAGATGTTGCAGAATTTGTAGCGAAATGCCTTACTTGTCAGCAAGTTAAGGCAGAACATCAGAGACCATCTGGGTTACTCCAGCCGTTACCCATTCCTGAGTGGAAGAGGGAGAATATCGCTATGGACTTCGTAGTTGGGTTGCCAAATACCAAAAGGGGGTATGATTCGATTTGGGTCATAGTTGATCATTTAACTAAGTCCGCTCACTTTCTTCCTGTGAAGATAACCTACGATTTCTCTAAGTTAGCTCAGCTTTACATTGACGAGATCGTTAGACTTCATGGAGTTCCTGTTTCTATTGTATCTGATCGTGGTCCTCAATTCACTTCTCAATTCTGGAAGAAATTCTAGGAAGCTCTTGGTACGAAACTTCAGTTCAGCACGGCTTTTCCATCCTCAGACGGACGGTCAATCAGAAAGAACTATCTCGACTCGAGAAGACATGCTTCGAGCTTGTATCTTGGATTTTGGTAAGAATTGGGATCATCACTTGCCTTTAGTTGAGTTCGCTTACAACAATAGCTATCAAGCTAGTATCGAGATGGCTCTTTATGAAGCTTTGTATGGTCGAAAGTGTCGGTCACCTATTTGTTGGGATGAAGTCGGGGAAAGAAGACTTACTAGACCGGAGTTGATTTAGCTAACTTCAGAGAAAGTTCGTGTAATCCGTGAGAGACTTTTGACAGCTCAGAGTAGACAGAAAAGCTATGTTGATCCGAAGCGAAAGAACGTGGAGTTTCAGATTGGTGACCATGTGTTTCATAAGATCTCTCCGATGAAAGGAGTTATGCGTTTTGGTAAGAAGGGAAAATTGAGTCCTCGTTATGTTGGTCCGTTTGAGATTCTTGATAGAGTCAGTGAAGTTTCTTATCGTCTCGCTCTCCCTCCCGATTTCTCTAATGTTCATCCAGTGTTCCATATATCAATGCTTAGGAAGTATATTCCTGATGATTCCCATGTTCTACAACCTCAAACAATCTAAGTTAGAGATGATCTTTCGTATGAGGAACAACCGGTCAGAATTCTGGATAGTCAGGTTCGAAAGCTACGATCAAAGGAGATTCCACTTCTTAAAGTTCTTTGAAGCAACATGGGAAACAGAATCTGAAATGCGTGTTAGATATCCTCATTTGTTCGACGTTTCAGGTTAGCATCTAATAATTTATATTCGGGGCCCGAATCTCTTTTAGGGGGAAGAATGTGATAACCCGTAAAAAAATTTAATATTTTATTTTTATTAAACTAAAAGTATTTTGAATTTAAAATTTGGTTTTGTGAATGGTACTTATTTATTTAGTTATTTTTTATGTTAAAGGTTGTAAGTATTTCAAATTATATATTATTTTTATCATTTCCTAAGCCTAATCCACGTTTTACAAAAAAAAACCTAATCTTCTCTTAGAACATCAGTTACTGCGTTCTTTTCCTTCCTCCAAAATAAACTGCCGCCCTTCTATCTAGCAATTTGTAATTCCTCAAGTCTTGAAGTATTCCTCTGTTGATTTTTGCTCTTTCTTGAGATTTCTATAGGATTGCAAATATTATACAAGTAAGTGGTCTTTATTGAGTGGTTTGATTTATTTATTTTTAATGCCTCTGGAATCTGTTTTGGGTTTAAAGATTTCATCATCAATTTGATATTTGTACTCTACTGAATATCATGGATTTCTTTTGTTATATGGTATGATAAAACAAAACCTATTCAAGTATTATATATATTTCTTTTAGTTTCAATCCAGATGTCAAACTTCTTTTTAGCTGTCTCTGCAAATCATTTGTTTGAAATAATAGTATAATAGTTATTTTGGTCAAATGGCTTTTACTTGCAACACATATATTTTTTTCAATTTTGCAAGTATTGAAACTCCTGTAAATGTTTTGTGTTTACAGTCTTCGTTCTTGTTATCCTTCAAACAAAAAGGTTTAATTGCTACTCTTCCCCTTAGATGTTAATTGGCGACATTAGTTAGATACGTGAGTTTAATTAATCCGTGGCTTCTCTATTCGAACGTGTAGGTATTTTCGGTAATCCTCGTGTTGATTGAGTTGCGCTTTTGGACACGCTTTGCTTGGATTTCAGGTGAGTGGTAATTATGGTGCACGACACCTTTTGACTCTTCTATTTTTGTTAAGGTTTGTGTTGAGATTTATGATATCTTTTATCGAATTGATCAGTTTGAACCTTGTGTTTATTAAATGATCCTAGTACTAGAGCTTATCTTCTGGGGACAGGCCTTTTGAACTAATTTCTCACTTAGTTCTGACTAGCCTAGAATGAGTTAAAGGATTTCCACCAGACAAACAACAATCCCGTTTTCTGGAATTCTCACCCAACTCAAACCTTAACTAGATTCTCTCAAATCTAACTGAGTATCACAAACGATACCAGTTTACAAGATTCCTATTATGAACTTGTGTTTCTTCACTCTCTCACTATTACAAAGCCTAAACTAAGAAAGATTGAGAATGGAAAATATTGCTCTGTTTTGCTCGTTAAAATAGTGCGTTAAGATTTTGCTCGTTAATCGTGTGTATGATGCAATGGAGCTTCGCTATTATTTATAGTGCTTTGTAGATGACCGTTGCTTGAATTTGAATCTTTAATAGATGACATCAATTGTTGTAGTCGTTAATCTGTCACTTCTTCAAACGGTCTTCAAACACTTTGATTCCGTTAACCTTGTTCTTTAACTAAATCCGGTAAGAGATTTGAAATCAAGGATAAGGTTGACTGGAAGTTTACTTCATTTAGATCGGCAAAGGGTAGACAAGGAAATGCTTGTTTTGTTTCAGGCAGACATGCGCGCTCCATCAAACAACTTTTTGAACTTTTGGCTCCTTGCATTAAATGCAGAAGTTAGAGCATTAAATGCTAGATAAGACTCGTGACTAGCGCTTCTGAGTTCCTTAAACTTTTGTCTAAGCCTCTTATCGAAATGGAAGTACTTCTGATTGCTTCTAATCCTCCGAGGAGAGCTTCAACAGTCTTCAGAAAATCTTCAAAGCGGAGTATCCAGCTTCTGAGCTTTAAACTTTTGTCTTCAGCTATTCTTCTCTTCTGAGTCTTCAAGGCAATCCAGAATTTCTTCATTCAGCACCTGCTAAGAAACTTATTCAATAGTTAATAAGAATTGTTAGTCAACATTGAAAAGTATATAAGTAAGAATTGAATTTCATCTTCTGAAACGTTTGGACATAATCAAAACATGTAGGGTTCATCATGTCAAAGAAGTATCAAGTGTGGGTAATTGTTTCTACTTTCACGCTTCATAATTTTATAAGATTGTTATTTCGGCCGCTAACTCACTGTTCTCTTCATGGCCCAAATGTCATTGGAAGAGTGGATACAAATATGTTCAATATCAATCGTAAAAATGTCATGTTAGCGATACGAAATGGTATAGCGCAACAAATTTGGCAATAACGGCTAGCATAGAATGAGGAGCGGACAGAAAATGAAGAGGAAGATGATGATGAAGTTGAAGAAGATTAAGAGAAATTAATAATGTATTTGAGATAATTCCTAGAACATTTTAAAGTTTATATATTTATATTGATATTTATTTGCTTACCAAGTAAATTTAATTTTTTAAAATTAAATATTTTTTTTGTTTGATATCAAATATTTATTTATTTGGTTTTATAATTTAGAATTTATTAGTCTCGACATTTTAGAAAATTAAAAAAATAATTGCATAAAAGTTTATAGTCTAATTAGATACCCAACTATTATACGTTATTGTGCTTAATATTATATAATCAATATGATAAGTTATGTTTTTCAAAAGGAAAATGACGACTATTAATTCTTGGAAATCGCAAAGAAATTTCTGAAAAAATTTTAAGAGATGTATATCGAAATTTTAAAAAACTTTAATTCTTGGACTAAAGCCAAATTTCGCACAGTTTAGTCCCAGTAAATTATGAAAGTGGTTAAATGGATAAAAATTAATTTTTTTTTAAATCGTTTTTATTTGACCACAATGAATCTCAAAATAACTCTCTCATGCGATCACATCACCGCTGACATCATCCTCCTCCTTCTTCTTTCTTTTCTTGCGTGGCATGCTTCTCTCTTTATTTATAAGTTTGCCACTTTTCCATAATTAATTACTAAATTGTCCTCCATTGTCACACCATAAAAGTTGTCACATCGAAACATCTTGTTAGAATTGATCCTCCTCTATGTTAATATATATTTTTGTTATATTAATTAGATATTTTTTGTATTTCCTGTTTTATCGTCTTCCTATTAATTGAGTTGATAGAAATAAATCCTTCCTAATCCGTATTTCCTTACCAATATGTATTCCTTAACTGGTATTTCCTTATATATCTTTTTCTTTTGCCCCTTTCACACACTATTTTTTTTGTTTTTTGCGTGCTTAACCCTGAAAATGATATTAATTATAGAAATATGAAAACGTGGCTTAAGACAAACGGCAACCTTTTTCCCCACATCAGCGGAAAAGAAATCATCATTGATTTGCCTTGAAAGCATAAGCTTTGTTTCATTCCATTTAGAAAAAAAAGTAAAGTAAACAAGTGATTCATACATACATTATTATATTTGACAATGGACCTAAAAATACAGTTGTTGGTGGTCCTTGTTTGTTGGGGTGCCGCAGTAAATGCAATCCCTCCGGCGCCGGTGATTGAATGCAGCAACAGCACAAGGTTGTGCAGCCTCCACAACTCGTATGGCGTATGGAACGACAGAAAGGCATGTGAATTCGGGGACGTGGCTTACCCTCAATCCGAACAAGAGGTGGTTTCAGCAGTTGCATTTGCTCATCAACACAACCTTACACTTCAAGTTGTGAGCAGATATTCCCACTCAATCCCCAAGTTGGCTTGCCCTCCTCCACACTCTAAGTCATTGCTCCTCAGCACTCAGAATCTCAACTCTGCCATCGAAATTGATAAAGCTACATTGTCAGTAACTGTGGATGCGGGAGTTGGGCTGCGCCAGTTGATTGATCGCGTTGAAGAAGCCGGATTGAGCTTGGTTGCAGCTCCCTATTGGGAAGGAGTAAGCATAGCTGGACTTATTAGCACTGGAGCACACGGAAGTTCTTGGTGGGGAAAAGGCGGAGGAGCTGTTCACGATCATGTTATCGGAATTAACCTTGTAGTTCCTGCTCCTCAATCTCAAGGATTTGCCAAAGTTATCACTATCGGTCCCAACGATGCTCTGCTTAATGCCGCCAAACTATCATTAGGAAAACTCGGTGTCATATCCAAGGTTACGAACAATTATTTAATTTAGTAATACCTTATTCCTGTCGATATAATTTTTTTCACTAAGATACTTATTTGAAGAAACTAAGAAACACACGACACGATAGTTTAGGAATAGCTGGTAGCAAATTTGATAAAAAAAAAAACCTTAGATATAAATATGAATCATTTTGCACCTTCCCGAAATAGCTAATAGCAAATTTGACCATTATTCCAAAAATTAATGGTGTATTCTTGTATATTATAGGTGAAACTGTCATTGGAACCTGCATTTAAAAGAAGCATAACATATAATTTCACAAATGATGATGATATGGAGGATTTGTTGATTAAGCATGGCAAGGATAATGAATTTGGTGATATTACTTGGTATCCATCAAGCCATACAGCAGTCTACAGATATGATAACAGAGTTCCTCTCAATGTTAATGGCGACGGAGTTTTTGATTTTCTTGGATTTCAGGCCAATTCTATTCTGGTTTCTCAATCAACCAGAGCTGCAGGTAACTCCGTTTCTTATCCGTGCAATATAGCTTCCGCACAATTGTGAATTTCTTAATATGGAAAATGTATATGCAGAGAAAGCATTTGAGAAATCAAGGAATGTGAAGGGAAAATGCTTGCTGGCCAAGTCATTTGTGGGTTTCAAGAAGTTAGTAGGCAATGGATTAAAGAACAGCGTAATCTTCACAGGATATCCTGTAATCGGGAAACAGGGGAAATTACAGACATCCGGCTCTTGCTTGTATTCGCCAGCAGCAAGAACCGATTCCTCCTGCGCTTGGGATCCAAGAATCAACGGCCTCTTCTTTTATGAATCAACAGCAATCTTTCCTGCATCGAAGTTCGGAGATTTTATTAGAGATGTGAAGAAACTAAGAGATCTTAATCCTGATAATTTTTGTGGAGTTGATATCTACAACGGGTTCATGATAAGATTCATAAAAGCTTCAGAGGCGTATTTAGGCCAATCTGAGGACTCGGTTGTAGTTGATTTCAACTACTATAGAGCTAATGATCCTTCAACTCCGAGATTAAACCAAGACGTATGGGAAGAAGTAGAGCAAATGGCATTCTTTAAGTATAAGGCTAAACCACATTGGGCCAAAAATAGAAACATGGCATTCATTGATGTGAGGAACAAGTATCCTAATCTGAGGATGTTTTTGGAAGCAAAGAAGAAATTAGACCAACAAAACATGTTTTCTAGTGAATGGTTTGATGAGATATTGCTAGGGAAAGCTGAGGCAAAGAAAGCAGATGGTTGTGCCTTGGAAGGCCAATGTATATGCTCCGAGGACCGCCATTGCAGTCCCGAAAATGGCTTTTTTTGCAGACAAGGTCTAGTTTTCATAGAAGCTAAGGTGTGCAGGTATTCTAATTCAGCACCTTCTTAATCTTCATCCCATTCTTTCTTCAAATAAAAACCTTATGTTTTTATCTTCACTTGTATTCATCTCATTTTGCTATGAAATAAACAAGCTATTCTAAGCGCATATGTATATGTTTATAGGATGGATGTACATTCAGATAATCTATCTTGTTTATATATTTTCATATAATTATGTGCCATAAATGCAACAATAAGGTTATCAACGTTTTTTATAGGATTAATTTCAAATTAGTATAATGTGATTTCAATTTTTTTTTTCAAATGGGTCATTGTGGTTTTTTTTTTTTAAGCAAAATGAACACCATAAAGTTCAGAGTGTTGCAACAGTAGTATTAGGAAAACTTATCTGGATGTAAGAAGGCTTGCCGAGTCGTGGGAAAACCACTGTCCTAACAGATGATTTCGCGCTACTCCGGTGCAGTAGAAAACAACCGATCGTCCTCCATGATTAGCATGGCTCCGAGTGTTGTGTGCACTCACAACACACGAATGGAGATCAGGATATATTCCCAAACCAAGAACTTTGTATATTGTGTTTTTGATCAATAGAAAGAATATTTTTTTCTTATGTAAACTGATGCTGTAATTTTGAGTTAAAGAGAGAAAGAAAAGAATTGTAACAGTCGGTTGAGAAGTAAACCAGGAAACATAATTCCAGCAGTCACAAGTCAATATTCTTGCAATTAATGAGATTACCATAACATAAGATTGACTCTTTTGAATTAGTTTCCTTTAAACAACAAGAATTTCCAACAATCCCCCACAATTTCGAAGTTGTGAAAAGAAAAGAATTTGGTTTGGGAAAAAACAAAACCATTGGATTAGTGTTAATGTTCTGCAACTTGAATTAACACTTAGTGATTTTTAAGCTAGGATCACTTTCCAATTGAGTGATCTTACTCTTGAACTCAATAGGAAGTAGGAGACCTATCACTTTGTTATCACCTAATATTTTACATGACACGTGGATCAATGGTCAGTTTTTAATAAAGCCACGTAGGACAAAGGAGCTATGTTGAATAGTCTAAGTGTCCACATGGACGTACGTTGAATAGTCAAAGTCAGGAGAATATCTCTCCTACATGGACTATATTTCTCATTTAGTCTCCTAGTTCGATTAGGAGAGTTCAAGTTAATTAGGATTATGATCGTTAGCCAAAATAGGCGTGATTTGTGATATGTCCTAATACAACTAGGATTCGGATACGTGATCAAACTACTATAAATACATGGTATTTTCTACAATCTAAGGTACATTAATTTCTTGACTCAAGCTCTGAGTTAATTGCTTTTCCGATCACGAATCGTACTGACTTTAGCATCGGAGAGGGGTCGCCGGTCAGCGGCCTCCTTTAGGCTAACGTTTACTATTTTGCAGTGATGACAGCTTTAAGCACTGGTTTTCGAACCCGATGATGAAAAGCAATCTATGAGCTCCTCGTCGCGCCAGCTGCTCAAATACTGATGCTCGTCGGAGAACAGATCATCTTTCCGGGACCATAACCTCTTCCGATCGCTCCTCGGGACCATGAGTGTGGCACTTTCATGCTTATGAGAAAATCCTCGATCACAAAATGTATACGGTCACAAGTACTATTCATTAGGAACCGTACGGTCACAACACTGTTGGTTGAGACCGTACGGTCACAAAATCTCCAACCGTACGGTCACTGGCACGTGGCGGATAGCAATCCAATCCTTATCTGCCACGTGGCTGGCGGACCAATCACAGCGTGACACGTGTATTAAAATCCAAACAACATTGGCCGGGTGTTGTGTGAAGCCCGGCTCAGATCCAAATTTGGATCTGAGACGGGCGAACATGTGACCGTACGGTCACAAAAGTGAAACCATACGGTCACATGGCTTGTGACCGTACGGTCACAAGCTAGCCTATAAATACCCCCCGGATTTTCATCATTTCTCACCAAAAAACACCCATTCTCCTCTCTCTCTAGCTCGTTCTAAAGCGATTCTTGACCCGATATAAGCTGCCTCTGATAAAGTTGCCTCCGAGTTGCCTAAAGTTGCCTCTGATACATAAAAGAATCGCTAGAGTCCGAGCTACTTTTACCAAACATTCTCAGAAAAGGTCCTCCCGACCACCAAAAATATATTCACCCCTTATCAAAAGTTCCCAACCTAGGCATCACTCGCAGTCTCGCTAGAGTTGATTAAGTCCTGTTCCTAGCTACCACTCCGGAGGACGCACACGCAATTCCGGCCCCCGAGGTTCCTCCCAGAAAAGGTCTCCGTTCTTCAACGAGCATCAGTCCGCGAGCAATCACTGGCACGCGATGAGGGTAAGATTCTGAGGGTTTTGTACCGTGTCACCCGGCGGTTTACCGTACAAATATTTGCGCATTTACATATTCTTGTGTGATAACCATAAATATCAAGACAATAAATTGTTAGGTTGCATTAAAGATCCTCTGGGTTCTGGAATGTTGGAATTAATAAGTTGTATCCACGAACGTAAATAGAATCTCTGGTTTTCAAAACAATCGGTACAAACACCGGTTCGTACATTTTCCCGGTCGGCCGGGTGGCGACTCTAGTCAAAGAAGGCTAAAGCCGCTCTGAGCGACCGCTTTCGCTCACAACAGCTTACGTGGAGATAAGTTACAGTTTTGAGGTAACAATTTGGTGCGGTGAGCGTGGAACTTTTTAAATAAGGTTCTAGTGACGAACATGGTGATCTTTGAAGAACAGCAACCAGGTGCTCAACCTCAGCAGAACCCAGCCACAAACACTCAGAAGGAGAATGTGGAACAAAACGATGAAGTAATCCTTGTAGGCGAAGATGATGCTTTGAACAAGATGTATGAATGGTCAGGAACCGTCGATCCAGAGAAAAGAAAGTGGATGGACAGGGCCGCAGCTGAAGTAGCCCACAGAACGGTTAATGACCGGTCAGCCATTGATCGTTTGCAGCATCAGTTGGCGGAGTTGACCAAGCGCATTCCCGCAGAGCGACCATGAGGTGAGTCTCAGGGTGTAAAACGCTCTAGGAATGCAGAACCTTCTCAAAGTATTACAGCATCTTCAGCTCGAAGGTCTCGATCAGATGACCGAGAAAGAACTCCGAGGCAAGGAAGGTCTGAAGAACGGTCACCAACTCCCACAAGGCATAAGCCTCGTCTGAAGTCACAAGCAAGAAAGGTTTCACCAGAGGTGGTAAAGAGACTTACGTACGAGGATGGATCCAGATCATCAAGGAGTTCTTCGGGGAGCCGAGATCCTAAACATCGTCGATCTCGAAGAGGCGGTTCCGAGGTAGAAGAGCTAAAGCGTAAACACAAAAGACTAGTCGATACGTTCGATAAGAGTTTAGCTGAAGGAATTTCCAGGGCTCTAAAGGAAAGGGATGAGGCAATACATGCCAAGAAAGGGGGTTCACGAGAAGGAAAGAGGCGTAGGAGGAGGGCTCGTGCTCGGGAAGACTCTTATGAGAGCCCACGAGGCGAGGAGGGCCCAATCCAGGATAAAGACAGTCCACTCTGTGCAAAGATCCTGGCGGCACCCTACCCTACGAGCTTTAAGTACCCAAGCTTTGATAAATATTCTGGAGACTCTGACCCGGTGATGCATGTTAAAAGCTTTGGAAGGTCGCTTCTCGCGAGTCTCGTTAATGATGCGCGCATGTGTAAAATCTTCCCAACTACTTTGAAGGAGACAGCTGCACAGTGGTACGATTGTCTTCCGACAGGTTCGATTAGGAACTGGAACCAGCTTTCAGAGTCCTTCAAGTCTCACTTTGTTACAGCCATACCAGAGAAGAAGACAGTTGATGACCTGCTTAGGGTACGCCGAGGAGAGAATGAAACTTTGGACTCGTACTTGCATAATTTCAACAATGTGGCTTTAAAGGTAGAACCATTAATCATATCCTCAGCACGGAAGACTTTGGCAGAAAATTGTCGGAATCGAGATCTTCAGATGAAGATTATGACTGAACGACCGGACGATTTTCATGCTTTAATGACAATGGCGAAATCATTTGTGGTATGGGATGAGCATCAAGAAGAGCCCTTGAGGCGTCTAAAAGTAGTCAAGTCCGAGGTGCAAGAGAGGGATCGAGCTGCAGATCGAGGCGGTGGCCGAAGCTCGGACAGGTGGGATAGGCCTCGCGAAGTGCCGAGGAAGCCTTTTTATAAAAGGGACGGGATTCCATTACCTGCCCCGAGGGCTCAGGTTCTCATGTGGGTCGAGGAACAGAAAGAACAAATCCGATACCCACCCAAAGGAGGAAAACCCAAGTATAATGGCTAATATTGTGCTTTTCATAAGCTGCAGGGTCACGATACAGAAGATTGTGAACAGCTCGCGAAGGAGCTAGATAAGATGGCCGCAAAGGGAAAATTGAAGAATTTCTTCGAAAAATTTAAAGATCGGATCCCAGGCCAAGAGGTAGAGAACCGCCCTCGAGGAGTGGTGAATGTGATTATAGGGGGCTCACCCGTGGACCGAAGTACTAAAAGGAGACGAAGTAATGAAGAGCATAAGCGAATTGATGAAATTTTGAAATTTTTTGACTTCAGATCTTTGATAGGGAGGCCAACCGAGTCTCACGAAGATGCTCTAGTAATCGAGATGCAAGTAGAAGGCTTTACGATAAAAAGGGCTTTGTTGGACACAGGGAGTTCGACAAATATTATCACAAGAAGGGCTTACGAGGCACTCGGTTTGGATTCAGGCCGTTTGATTCCTTCCACTTCACCTTTGGTAGGAATTAGTGGACATCCCGTACTTTTGCTCGGGGAAACCCAGCTCGAGGTCGAAATAAGGAATACCACGACCAAATGGAAAGTAGTGACAGAGTTTCTGGTGATAGATACACCTATTGCTTACAATTTGATTATTGGCAAGCCTTTGATTTGAAGTAGCCGAGGTGCTATCTCCCTCTTTTCTCTAGCATGGATGATCCCAACAGAGAGGGGAATTGCAGTTGCACTCGGGAACCAAACTGTTGCCAGGCATACTTATATGACCTCATTGGGAATAGTGCCTCAGGAGAATATCTTGGTCGAGGAAGTCAAGGAGCGCGGAGAGCCGGTCGATGTTATTGAAACCATAACTTTAGAAGAAGGAAAGGTTGTACAAGTTTCAGCGGAATTACTGGAAAATCCGAAGAGAATTGTCATCGCCGCACTCGACGGGAATAAAGATGTTTTCGCTTGGACATCTGCGGACATTGTGGGCGTATCTCGGGACGTCATGGAGCATACGCTAGACATCGACCCAGATTATACTCCCGTGAAACAAAAGAAAAGAAACCAGGGGGCGGAGAGACAACAATTCATTAAAGGAGAGGTTGAAAAGCTCCTCGATTTCGGAAGGATCAAGGAGGTTCATTATCCACAGTGGATTTCGAATGTGGTTTTGGTCAAAAAAGCAAATGGGAAGTGGAGAATGTGTGTTGACTTCTCTGATTTGAACAAAGCATGTCCTAAAGATTTCTATCCGTTACCATGTATTGACATGTTAGTAGACTCGACGGCTGGTTACGAGGTGTACTCCTTCCTGGATGCTAAGGAAGGCTTTCACCAGATTCCGATGGCTGAGAAAGATATGGAAAAAACCAGTTTCATAACCCCCGAAGGTACTTATTGTTATCAAGTAATGCCTTTTGGTTTAAAAAATGCAGGGGAAACGTATCAAAGGTTAGTCAATAAAATGTTCAAGGAGCTACTTGGAAAGAACGTTGAGATCTATGTTGATGATATGATAGTTAAAAGCAGAAAGGCTGAGGATCATGCTGGTGACCTCGAGGTGGTTTTTAAGATTTTGAGGGAGTATAATTTGAAACTTAATCCCGAAAAATGCACCTTTGGGATAAATTCTGGGAAGTTTTTAGGTTTTATGATTTCCAAGCGAGGCATCGAGGCCAATCCGGACAAAATCAAAGCAATCATCGATCTTCAGCCGCCTAGAAGTGTGCACGAGGTACAAGTTCTAAATGGAAAGATTAATGCTCTGGGTCATTTTATTTCTTATTCAGCTACGCGATGTATGCCTTTTTACAAAAGTTTGAAGGGTGTGAAGGATTTTGAGTGGACTGATGAGTGTCAAACCTCGTTCGAGGATCTCAAAAGGTTCCTGGCATCTCCACCTCTCTTGAGTCAACCTGTGAAAGGGGAAAATTTGTATTTATACATAAGTGTTGGTGAGGAGTGCATCGGAATGGTATTAGTACGCGAGGAAGATGAGGGAAAAATTAAGTACCCAGTTTATTATGTAAGCAGAGTACTTCGAGGAGCAGAGTCAAGATTCCCTAAAATGGAAAAACTTGCTTATGGGGTATACATAGCTGCTAATAAGTTGAGACATTATTTTTTGAGTTATACCATCATTGTTCGTACAGACACCCCGCTCAGGAAGATTCTTTCTCGACCTGAGGCCTCGGGGAGACTGACGGAATGGTCCATAAAACTGACAGAATTTGATGTAAGGTTTGAGCCGAGGCCATCAAAGAAGGCCCAGGTCCTCGATGACTTTCTTGTTGAGGTTCCACCCGAGGAAGAAACTGAGCCAGTATTAAATACCTGGGATATTTTTGTATATGGGAGTGCCAATAAGAGTCAGTCGGGAATTGGCGTTTTTTGCAAAAGTCCAAACGGTTTGGTATTCAGGCACGCTGCAACTCTAGGTTTTGATTCCTCAAACAACGCAGCAGAGTATGAGGCAATACTGCTCGGCTTACGTTTGGTTAAAATTATAAGGGCCGAGAAAGCAGTTATCAAAAGTGATTCGGGCCTAGCAACCAACCAAATAAGGAACTCTTGGGAGACAAAGCACGCTCGAATGAAAAAGTACCACGAGTTAGTGAAGCGTACAATTGAGGAATGTGAACTCATGGGTTGCAAAGTTGAGATAGTGCAAATTCCGAGAGAGGAAAACATGTAAGCTGATTATCTAGCAAAATTAGCTTCCGATCCTTCTCACCCACATTTGTGTCCTTGTGATGTACAGGTTGTTCCATGTGCAAGTATTGATTCCAATGAGGTTTTCGTCACAGATCGAGGTAACGAATGGTACTGGCCAATCTTTGAATACTTGTATGAGGGGAAACTTCCGGAAGATAAGTCACAGCATCCGAAGATTATGAGAAAGTCTAGTAGATACACGGTGATGAACCCTAAGTGTTTTGATTATGTCCAAACGTTTCAGAAGATGAAAACTAAATTCTATCTCACATATAGATTATTGTTGACTAATATTTTTGTTTTAGTCTATGTGTAAGTTACTCAGCAGGTGCTGAATGAATCATTTTCGGATTGTCTAAAGAACTCAGAAGAACAGTTTGCTCAAGTCAGAGTTTCAATAACTCAGAAGCTGGATACTCCGCTCTGAAGCAGAAGTCTGCTAAAGCTCTCCTCAGAAGTTCTTTGCAATCAGAAGTTTTGCCAATTTGATCAGAAGTCTAGACAACTGGAAATAAGCTTCTGAAAGCTTAGTCACGGGTTTGTTTGAGCATTTAATGCTCTGACACTTGCATTCAATACAAGGCGCCAAAAGTTCAAAAAGCTGTTTTGATGGAGCGCGCTTGTCTGTTCAAGAGAAACCGGAATTTCCTTGTCTACCCTTTGTTGATCTAATTGAAGAATGATTCTGTCATCCTCATCCTTGATTTCAAATCACTTACCGGATTTAGTTAAAGAACAAGGATAACGGAATCAAAGTGTTTGAAGACCGTTTGAAGACTTGACAAATTAACGGCTACAACAACTGATGTCATATCCTTTGAAGTTTCAAACTCCACAACGGTCATCTTCAATCACTATAAATAGTAGCCAAGCTCCAATGCATCAACACACGCATGATCATCGAGCAAAATCTTAACGCACTGTTTTAACAAGAAAAACAGAGCAACTTTTCCATTCTCAATCTTTCTTAGCATAGTCTTAGTAAAGTGAGAGAGTGAAGAAAAACAAGTTCATAATAGGAATCTTGTAAACTGAGATCGTTTGTGATCTTCAGTTAGATTTAAAGAGAGAAATCTAGTTGAGATTAGAGTTGGGTGAGAAATCCAGAAAACAGAGTATTGTTTGTTCTGGTGGAAATCCTTTAACTCTTTTTAGGCTAGTCAGGACTAAGTGAGAAATTAGCTTAAGTTCTGTTGATGTAAAGGAGCTTCTGAACTTGCCATAAAAGTTCTGAATAGTGGATTTATAAAATCTCTGAAGGCTGCGACCTCAGGGGACAAGACGTAGTCACAGGACTTCTGTGGCGAACTTGGATAAATCGAATTGTTCAATCAGGACCTCCTGAACCTCTTTCTCCCTCTTATACTTGTTATTATTGCTTCTGTGTACTTGCTAATATTTAGTGCTGAAACAGATTTTCTCTTAAGCATCATTGTCTTTGTCCAGAAGACTGTCCAGAAGTTCCTCAATCAGAACTTCTGTTGCTGAAAACAGTCTAACTGTGTTTAGGCAGAATTTCCCTCATAAGCAACTCCTGTTAGCTTGCCTCTGACTCTGAGGAAATTTGACTCTGAAAATCAAGTTTCTCTAAAAACTTAGAAATTTTCAGTTTTCTACTTTGACACCTATTCACCCCCCCTCTAGGTGATTCTGTTCTTGATAGGGCCAACACACGGTCGTGGATGGAAACTTGTTCCGGAGGTCGTATTCTCAACCATGGCTCAAAGCTGTCGAAATCGAGGAAGGAGCCAGAATATTGGAAGAAATCTACGAAGGCTCGTGTGGAGCACACGAGGGATGGAATGTTTTGGCTAGAAAGGCAAGGTTACTAGGCTATTACTGGCCTCAGATGAATAATGATGCTATGGAATTTGTAAAGAAGTACAGTGCCTGTCAAGCTCATGCTCCAGTTTTGAAAAGCCCAGCCTCGGGATTGGAGGGCATTAAAGTGGCTTGGCCGTTCGCGACTTGGGGGATTGATATCGTAGGGCAGTTCCCGATCTCAACTAACCAGAAGCAATACGTTATCGTTGCAGTCGATCACTTTACAAAGTGGGTCGAGGCTGAAGCAGTTTTCCTCGATAACAGCTCAACAGATTGTAAAGTTTGTCAAGAATAGCATTGTATATCGATTTGGGATCCCCAACACGATAATCACAGACAATGGCAAACAGTTTGATAGTGTTCTATTTAGACATTTTTGCGAAAGAGAGGGAATCAAGCTAAGGTTTAGTTTTGTCTTCCACCCCCAAACAAATGGAATGACCGAGAGGACTAATCGGACAATCATGGAAGGAATTAAGAAGCGCTTAACTCATCTCGAGAAGTTAACAAACTGGGTCGAGGAGTTGTATCATGTTTTGTGGTCGTACAGAACAACACCTAAGACAGCTACTAGGGAAACCCCATTCTCGTTGACTTACGGGAAGAAGCCTTTATTCCGGTCGAGATCAAGGTACCAAGTACAAGAGTTCTTCATTACACCGAAGAATGGAATGAACTGAACTTGCGTGACAACCTAGATGACCTTGAAGAAAAGAGAGAAATGGCACTTGCCTGGATCGAGGCATATAAAGCTAGGACAAAAAGAATCTATGATAAAGGTGTAAGGCCTCGACAGTATTTTAAAGGAGATTTTGTCCTGCGTAGTACAGCAGCTTCGAGCACGAGGCAAGGCAAAGGCAAATTGGGAATTAAGTGGGAAGGACCATTTCAGATCGTTGAATGTGTCGGAACACATACTTATCGTTTGCAGCATCTTGATGGAACTGAGGTTCCGACGACATGGAATGCAATCTCTGTTACAAAATATTATTTTTAGAGGTTTTTTATGTTTCAAGTTATTTTTTGATATCTTGTAGTAAACTCAGAATTCAAC
Organism: Euphorbia peplus; assembly: GCA_028411795.1. NCBI lineage: Eukaryota > Viridiplantae > Streptophyta > Magnoliopsida > Malpighiales > Euphorbiaceae > Euphorbia > Euphorbia peplus. The sequence goes on from CP110840.1 coordinate 25,314,807, forward strand.
TTAGGAGTTATTTTTGAATAAAGGCCCACGAGGCATCGTTTTCATCTATGACTTTTAATTCAGATATTACTTTGGAATTATTTGCTTATGAAAAATGCTCGGAACATAGAAAACTCGCAATAAAGAGTTTTATTTAAGATTTATTTTGAAAGCTTGTTCTAAGTATTCAACACTGGACAATTTGGTTAAGTTTAAAATCAAGCTTATGCATGCTAGACGGATTCGATTAAAACCAAATCTAAGAATGTCGTGGTAAGAATCCACCCTATAAGAGTTTGGCCCGACCAGAAAGCAAACGGGGGGCTACTACGAGGGCTGCGAACAAATAAAGTTCAAATATTTGAAGGTATCATATTACTAGTATGAACAAACTTTAAAGCTTGAACAGAGAATATTAGACGTAATATATAAAGGCAAGGTAACATAAAGTTTGACATTTTTTATTGATAAAAATTACAAGGGAAATAGGGAAACTATTCTATCGGTGCTACGGCAGATATCGGATTGGCAGGAATTCCTTCCTTAGGAGAATCTGGTGAAGGATAAGACTCATCGAGGAAGGCAGGTGCCTCTTCATCATCCTCGGGAGGATTCACGTTCACGAAGAACTTGAGATTTTCCTCGGAGATTTGAGGAAACCTCTCGCGAATGGACATGACAAAGCGAGTTTTGAACCTCGACATACGCCAGATCTCATCCTCTTCCAGTTTCGTGATCTCTTTCTCGTGCGCAGCTTCTTTGTCTTGTTGTGCCTTCTCGGAAGCCTCGGTGCGAGATTGGAGTCTTTGTGCCATCTCCTTTCCTCAAGCTCTCCAGTTAGCTTGCTCTGTCTTTTCTGAAGCAAGTTGGTCACGAGCCTCTTGATGAAGGCTTGCAAACGCGAGACACGAGTCGAGCCATTGAGACTGGATGTCAGCCTCGAGGTCCAGTACTCTTTCCTTCGAGGCGTCGAGGGCTTTGTTCCACTAAATACAGTCCACCTTCAGCTTCTCGCATTCGAAAGTTTTTTCCCTGCCAATCTGTTGTGCAGATTTTAAAATTATGGTCTGTGCACTCAAGGCATCCTCTGTCTCGTTCAGCTTATCCGAGACCTCAGCCGATTTATGGCGATAGTTTTCCAGGGACTCGGCTTTCTGGAGATATCGAAAGGACATGATCTCCGTTGCTGCCATGGCCTGCATAATTGAAGAAAAATCAATGATTAGGGAGAGTACAGAAGATTGAAAGCAAATACTTAAGTAATATACGAGTAGTTACCTTGGCTTGTCGGACGTGCACGAGTTTTGCTAACTCTCTGTCCGTTAGTTTTTCCACAAGTCTCACCTCCTCAGGAATAAGGCAGGACTGTGCGATGTCCTCGGAAATTTCGGGGACATTCAGGGAGACTTGAGGGTAGCGCTCCAGCCAGCACTGTGTAGAGGTTAAAGAAACTTTCAAGAAGTAGTTTGATAGGTGTGACACGAGGTACGAGGAGTTAAAACTTTTGATACTTACATTGTACAGCTTGTATTTTTCATATTGGTCCAAGACGGAATCCGGAGGTAACTCCCCCTCGTGTTAATTAGCTCGGGGCAGTGTGACAATGGATGCTGATGAACCCTAAGTGTTTTGATTATGTCCAAACGTTTCAGAAGATGAAATTTAAAATTTACTTACATACGTTTTAGTTTTGACTAACAATTTTTGTTAAGTATGTGTGTAAGTTTCTCAGCAGGTGCTGAATGAACAATCTCTGGATTCCCTTGAAGACTCATAAGAAAAGGAAAGCTGAAGACAGTAATTAAAGTTCAGAAGCTGGATACTCCGCTCTGAGGTTTTTAGTGAAGTCTGTTAAAGCTCTCCTCAGAGGTCCAAGAAGCAATCAGAAGATAAATCCTTACCAATTTGATCAGAGGATTAGACAAAAGGAATTAGCTTTCAGAAGCTAAGTCATGGGTTCTGTTTAGCAATTATTGCTCTGACAACTGCATTTAATGCAAGGCGCCAAGAGTTCAAAAAGCTGTTTTGAAGGAGCACGCCTGTCTACTCAAAACACAACCAAAATTTCCTTGTCTACCCTTTGTTGATCCAATTGAAGAATGTTTTCAGTCAACCTTATCTTCAACTTCAAATCACTTACCGGATTAAGTTAAAGAACAAGGTTAACGGAATCAAAGTGTTTGAAGACAGTTTGAAGACATGACAGATTAACGGCTACTACATCTAATGTCATCTCTATTTGAAGAAAGATAAGAGAAAGTTCAAGAAAGCTATGTTGGAAGCGTGGTCAGACTCTGAGACCAGCAGTGATCCTGAAGAAAAGGAAGATCATGCTCAGATTTGTTTCATGGCTATTGAAGAGCCAACTTCTGAAGATGTCACAGGAGAGACTTCCGCACCTCCTGAAGTAACATATGACTCTGAGGTAAACAATTCTCACGAACTAGATATCTTTGATTCTCTTGAAGAACTCTACAGTATGTTCAAATACCTTAAGAGGAAATTGGACAAGAGTGAGGCTGACAAGTTTCTTAGGTTTACTCAAATCTACTCTGACATGAAAGTGTTAGAAGAGAAGTTGTGTAAACAGTTCAGCACTCCTGCTGATGGCTCCAAGGCCAACGGCAAGGAAAAGCTGCCTCTGGAAAGTGATAAACCCCAAAAGAAGAAAAAACCTGTCACTCCCTCTCTTCTGAAAGAGATAGCTTCTCCTGCTGATGTTGGTACCTCTGAGAGTGCTGCTATAGCCTCTGAAGAAAGTACACCTTCTCAGAAGAAGAAGAAGAAAGCTCCCAAGAAGCAAAGGGAAAGATCCAAGAACCCTCCATTTTGCAAACTTTGCAAGAGTGATGGTCATTGGTTAAAAGATTGCAAGTATCATATTAAAAATTTCTTGCAATCTAAATTATCAGAAAAACCTGCTAGTGTTAAATCTAACAATGAAGGACCCAATAAGGATTGGGTACCTGTCACTAATCGATTGTGTTGCAGGTGGCTCTGAGTGCTCCATCAATGTCAAAGTTGTGGTACATTGACAGTGGGTGGTCAAGGCATATGACAGGTGATGAAAAAGCATTCATCACATTTGATCCTAAAAGAGGTGGTAAAGTTAGCTTTGGAGATGCTCAGAAAGGAAGGATCCTTGGTTCTGGATCTATAGGAACAAATCCTCCGATCGAAGATGTCTCCCTAGTCAGAGACCTGAAGTTCAATCTCCTGAGTGTTGCACAGCTATGTGATAGAGGTAGAGATGTAGTCTTCAGCTCCTCTGGATGTAAAATCTTGGACATTAAGTCAAGGGAAGTTATTCTAACTGCTCCTAGAGTAGAAAATGTTTTCATGCTGAACCTTGAGAATCTTTGCAAAAATATATGCTTGATGTCCAAAGAGGATACCTCCTGGCTCTGGCATAGAAGACTTGCTCATGTGAGCATGGACCTTCTGGCCAAAGTAGCTAGATATCAATTGGTTGAGGGTCTGGCTGAAATTAGTTTTAAAAATAACCACTTATGTACTGCTTGTCAATCTGGTAAACAATCCAGAAGCTCTTTTGAAACTAAGAAAACCATTTCAACTAAAAGACCTTTGGAATTACTTCATATGGACCTTTTTGGCCCTGTTCAACCAATGAGCATGGGTGGAAAGAAGTATGCCTTTATCATAGTAGATGACTATTCAAGATTCACTTGGGTTATCTTGTTGTCTAGCAAAGATGAGTCACTTGGATGTTTCTCAGTTCTGATAAAGAAGCTCGAGAATGAAAGGAGTGAAAAGGTTGTTCATATCAAAAGTGATAATGGTGGAGAATTCAAGAACTTTCTGTTTGAAGAATTCTGTGAAACCAAAGGCATTGATCATAACTTCTCTGCTCCTTTGACTCCTCAACAAAATGGGGTAGTTGAAAGGAAGAATAGAACTCTGGTTGAAATTGCCAGAACTATGATCAATGAAAGAAGGCTTCCAAAGTACTTTTGGGGAGAAGCTGTTAACACAGCTTGCTATGTTCTGAATAGGGTGCTAATCAGAAGCATCTTGAACAAAACCCCTTATGAACTCTGGAAAGGTCGAAAGCCTAAAATAGGTTATTTCAGAACCTTCGGTTGTAAGTGTTATGTTTTGAATACAAAAGAATATCTTTCAAAGTTTGATTCAAAGGCAGATGAGGCCATTTAAGAGGACTCAAACTCTAGATGAATCTGTTCATGTACAGTTTTATGAGACTAACCCTGCAGATAGTAGAGCTCCTAATGAAGATGTAGTTCATGCTCTTGAAGTCACATCTCCTGTTGAAAAAGCATATGTTTCTCCCAGAGCTGCTGAAGTGGTTCCTCATGTTGCTGAACAAGTTCCAGAAGAGAATCCTACTCTAGAAGTCAACTTCCTTCCAGAAGATGCTCCTATATATGATTCAACAAATGATGAACAAGTTTTCGAAGATACATTGGATGTACCAAGAGAAGTTAAAGCTCCTAGGAACCACCCCTTGGAGAATGTAATTGACTCTGTTCACAATCCTGTCATGACCAGAGCTCAGCTCAGAAGATATATAGGAAATGTGGCTTTTGTGTCACTTTTGGAACCCAAAGACTTCTATGAAGCTGCAGATGATGATTCCTGGTTAATGGTAATGCAAGAAGAACTTGACCAGTTTAAAAGGTCAGAAGTTTGGATTTTGGTTCCCAGACCTAACGACAAAAAGGTTGTGAGGAACAAGGCAAGACTTGTTGCTCAAGGTTACAGTCAGCAAGAAGGCATAGATTATGGTGAAACTTTTGGTCCTGTTACAAGATTAGAAGCCATTCGAATCTTATGTGCTTTTGCATCATACAAAGGTTTTAAGCTCTTTCAGATGGATGTGAAAAGTGCATTCTTGAATGGTTACATTGATGAGGAAGCCTATGTATCTCAACCTCCTGGTTTTGAAGATCCTAAGTTTCCTGATCATGTGTACAAGTTGAAGAAAGCCTTGTATGGACTGAAACAAGCTCCCAGAGCTTGGTATGAGAGACTGACAAATTTCCTTCTGTCTAAAGGATTTGTCAGAGGCTGTGTTGATACAACTCTGTTCACTCTGAAGAAGAACAAGGATATCCTTTTAGCTTAGGTATATGTTGATGATATTATATTTGGTGCTACTAATGAATCTTTGTGCAGAGAGTTCAGTGACCACATCAAGGCTGTGTTTGAAATGTCTATGATGGGAGAATTAACCTTCTTCTTAGGACTTCAGATCAAGCAAAGTAATGATGGAGTGTTTATCAATCAAGCCAAGTATACTAGAGAAGTGCTGAAGAAATTTGGCATGATGGAATCTAATGCTGTTGATATCCCAATGGATGTCAACAAGGACATTGATGATGAAGAGAAAGCTGGTAAACCTGTAGATATAAAAACCTACAGAGGTATGATTGGTTCTCTCTTATACCTAACCGCCAACATGCTAGATATACATTTTGCTGTGTGCTTCTGTGCTAGATATCAGGCTAAACCAAATGAGATTCATGATGTTGCTGTCAAAAGAATTCTCAAATATCTTAAAGGCCCACCAGAAGCTGGTTTGTGGTATCCTTGCAGTTCAGACTTTACTCCTGTAGGATACACAGACTCTGACTATGGTAGGGATAAATTGAAGAGAGTCAGCACTGCTGGTGGTTGTCATTTTCTGGGGGAGTGCCTAGTCTCCTGGCATAGCAAGAAACAAACCTCAGTGGCTCTCTCAACTGCTGAAGCTGAGTATGTTGCTGCTGGAAGTTGTGTTTCTCAGATGCTCTGGATTAAGCAACAAATTGTTGACTATGGAGTCATCCCTGGAACAATTACAATCTTCTGTGATAACAAAAGTGCTATTGATCTTTCAAAGAATCCCATTCAACACAGCAGGATGAAGCATGTTCATATTAGGCATCACTTTCTGAGAGTCTCTGGATTGCCTTGAAGACTCATAAGAAAAGGAAAGCTGAAGACAGTAATTAAAGTTCAGAAGCTGGATACTCCGCTCTGAGGTTTTTAGTGAAGTCTGTTAAGGCTCTCCTTAGAGGTCCAAGAAGCAATCAGAAGATAAATCCTTACCAATTTGATCAGAGGATTAGACAAAAGGAATTAGCTTTCAGAAGCTAAGTCATGGGTTCTGTTTAGCATTTATTGCTCTGACAACTGCATTTAATGCAAGGCGCCAAAAGTTCAAAAAGCTGTTTTGAAGGAGCGCGCCTGTCTACTCAAAACACAACCAGAATTTCCTTGTCTACCCTTTGTTGATCCAATTGAAGAATGTTTTCAGTCAACCTTATCTTCAACTTCAAATCACTTACCGGATTAAGTTAAAGAACAAAGTTAACGGAATCAAAGTGTTTGAAGACCGTTTGAAGACATGACAGATTAACGGCTACTACATATGATGTCATCTCTATTGAAGATTCAAACTCTCCAACGGTCATCCTCTTGCACTATAAATAGTAGCCAAGCTCCATTGCATCAGATACGCGTGATAATCGAGCAAAATCTCAACGCACTGTTCTAATCAAGAAAACAGAACACCATTTTCCATTCTCAATCTTTCTTCTCATAGCTTTAGTTAAAGTGAGAGAGTGAAGAAAAACAAGTTCATAATAGGAATCTTGTAAACTGATATCATTTGTGATATTGAGTTAGATTTAGAGAGAAATCTAGTTGAGATTAGAGTTGGGTGAGAAATCTAGAAAACAAAGTTGTTGTTGTTCTGGTGGAAATCCTTTAACTCTTTTTAGCCTAGTCAGAACTAAGTGAGAAATTAGCTTATGTTTTGTTGATGTAAATGAGCTTCTGAACTTGCCATAAAAGTTCTGAATAGTGGATTTGAAATCTCTGGCGGCTGCGACCACAGGGGACAAGACGTAGTCACAGGAATTCTGTGGCGAACTTGGATAAATCGAATTGTTCAATCAGGATCTCCTAAACTTCTTTCTCCCTCTTATACTTGTTCATTCTGCTTATGTGTACTTGCTTATATTTAGTGCTGAAACAGATTTACTCTTAAATCATTGTCTTTGTTCAGAAGACTGTCCAGAAGTTCTTTAACTCAGAACCTCTGTTGCTGAAAATAGTCAAACTGTGTTTAGGCAGAATTTCCCTCAGAAGCTGCTTCCTTAAGCTAGCCTCTGACTCTTAGGAAATTTGACTCTGAAAAACTAAGTTTCTCAAAAAGCTTAGAAATTTTCAGTTTAACTTAGACACCTATTCACCCCCCTCTAGGTGATTCTGTTCTTGTTAGGGCCAACAGATGCCAGTTAGGTTCCCACACTGCTGGTTTTTTGAGATGAGGAGGTGTGCTTGTGCCCTCGATCTCACGAGCGCGTTTGGCTTGAGGTCCCTCAGTATCCTCCAAGTTGGTCTCCACGGTGGCGTTGCTCGAGGGATCCAGGGGATCAAGGGACACATGAGTGGTTTTCCGTTTGGACCGTGTTTGCTTCGGAATGTTAGCTTCCTCAAGGCTTTGGATTTCAGGGACTTCCGAAGATGGAGCCTCGGGCTCTTCGTGCACAAGATCGTCCTTGGTTTCCGAGGAAAGGGTTTGGATTTCTGGATTAAAGTAAGGCAAGTTAGACTCAGTCAAAGAGTTATAAGACATTTTTTTAGTAGTGACATTTACCTGGGGTGCCAAGGGGCTCTGGATTCTCGGGAACAGACGTTTCCAGTACCTGAGCAACCTCGGGCTCGTGAACTTCGCTCGGGGCAACGTTGCTCATGGCCGAAGCTTTGATTTTCTTGGTCGTTGCTCGAGGACCTGGGGATGATTGGATCACCTTGGGAGGTACGATCTCCCCGCCGAGAGTTTTGAGACGGGCTGCTGCAAGGCGTTGTTTGTAAGTTAACTTAGGAGCCATGAAAATACTCCTGCAAATGGAAATTCGAAAAGTTAAAATCAAGAAATCTTACAAGTATTTTTTGGAAGAAAAATTGGCTCCCCGAGGTGAGCTCGGTTAACTTATGGAGAAGGATAATAGTAAATGGTCCCATCCTCGCCCACGGTGGCCACGGGCATATTGCCTCGATAACGGGTTAAGAATTGCTCAAGGGGAATGGGACCAAGGGGTTTGTATTTATGGAGTTTCTCGAAGGAACATTGTTCTTCCGCTGATAGTAGAACGGTTTTAGTTGGGTTCCTCCATGAGCTCGGATTGGTCGGGAACTCGTTGAAAGAAATCCTCCAGGGCCAACGAAGGTTCCCGTCCTCGGGGCCTACCCAGATCCATCGAGATCGATGTCCGCTGTGTGAAGAGGGCTTCCCACCCACAAGGCTTTTTGGTTCATGGACATCTTTGAAGGACACGCATGGATGCTTCGAGGCTTTCACAGGAGTTCTCATGAATTTAAACAAGTTCCCTGTAAGAAGGATGCCCAAGTCTTGACATACTCGAACGAGAGCAAGCATTTCAATCCATAAGTTGGGAACAATTTGTGTAGGGCACAGGTTAAACTCATTGAGAATGTCATTGATGACCTCAGGTAAGGGGAATCTCATCCCGTACTCCATCAGTCTCTCGAGAACAGTCACTTTATGTACCTTTCCCGTGAACATCCTATCCTCGGGTGTGGGGACAACGTAGTCGAAATCCTTTAGGCGCATGGGAATTTCTTCTTTAGGTCACGAAGTGCTTCAATCGTGTTGATTTTTGACACTTCGTGAGGCAGGGTTGTTTTCCATTTCCCTTGATCTGGATGTGGGGCTCGGGCTGGCATTTGGATCGGTGGATTAGGGTTTCGAGAGGCTATGGATGGAATGGGATTGTTACGATTTCGTTCAGGCACCCAAGGTGGAGAGAGTTCCTCCTCAGACCAATCCATTATTGATTGGCGACGGCGATGGTTGAATTCTTGATCTAGGGATCGAGAAGTTTCATTTGAAGACGAAGGGTTTTGCGATGTTGAGGCCATTCTTTAAATAGAATCGAGAAAGGCAAGAGAAGAACTTTGGTTTACTTACGATTAGGATGGACCGGCAGAAATCTGGAGAATAAGATGCAAAGATACTTGAAGGTTTAGAAACTGTGAGGAATGAAGTGGTTTTCGTTGATATTTATAAGCAGAATAGGATTTTAAAAATACAAAACCCTTTCGTTTGCTTAGAGGGAAGTAATGTTGAGACCACGTTTGATGACATGTGTAGAAGATTTAGTGACCGCGTGGATTGGGTTATGGTTGGCCTTAATGGTGAGAGCTTTTGGGCTGATTGCACGGGTTGTACCAGTGGGCCTGATTTGTGGGCTGAAATTTTTGTTTTCGGTAAGTTAGGCGGAATGGATTTAAGCCCTAAAGAGACTTATTTATACTTTTGGGAGGGCTTCTGTTATCACCTAATATTTTACATGACACGTTGACCAATGGTCAGTTTTTAATAAAGCCACGTAGGACAAATAAGCTATGTTGAATAGTCTAAGTGTCCACATGGACGTACGTTGAATAGTCAAGGCTAGGAGAATATCTCTCCTACATGGACTATATTTCTCATTTAGTCTCCTAGTTCGATTAGGAGAGTTCAAGTTAATTAGGATTATGATCGTTAGCCTAAATAGGCGTGATTTATGATATGTCCTAATACAACTAGGATTCGGATACGTGATCAAACTACTATAAATACATGGTATTTTCTACAATCTAAGGTACATTAATTTCTTGACTCAAGCTCTGAGTTAATTGCTTTTCCGATCACGAATCGTACTGACTTTAGCATCAGAGAGGGGTCGCTGGTCAGCGGCCTCCTTTAGGCTAACGTTTACTATTTTGCAGTGATCACAGCTTACGTGGAGATAAGTTACAGTTTTGAGGTAACAATGAGTATAAAGAAGGGTTGTGAAGATTATTATACGTAAGAAGACCCTTATTAGAAGAAGAAGATCTAATAAGAAATACCCCAAATAATGAAAAGAATTTTTCGCAAGTCAAGAAATTGCAATCAATTTTTCGCGACTCGGAAATTTCTTTTGCGAAGTGTTGCGACGAACATAGAGATGGGAATTATGGTGATCAGCCAGAAATCGAAGCGGTGAAATTGAAGAAGCGGTTGGTGATTTTGGGTAAGCAAGAAGTTCAAGATCAGTGATAAAGAATCATGGTGGGACAAAGGCGAGACCCTGGCAATCAGAGATCATGCGGTTATGGCAAATCAACAAGTTGAACCTCCGTGATGCGACAAGTGAAGTTGTTTGCTTCCTCCGAAGAGAAAGTGGGCTTTGTCAACGAGGACGTTGACAGTTTAAGTGGGGGAGAATGTTAGGGGGCCAGTTCGCCTGGGTACATTCTCGGCCCAAGGATCTGCAGAACTTCAAGGAAGCTTTGGGAAGAGTTATGTCGGCGACAGGGTTCCATATTTTGGCGTAGGATCTCTGCCACCTGTAAGAACTGGTTTTTGAACCCGATGATGAAAGCAATCTATGAGCTCCTCATCGCGCCAGCTGCTCAAATACTGATACTTGTCGGAGAACGGATCACATTTTCAGGGATATAACCTCTTCCACTTGCCCCTCGGGACCATGAGTGTGGCACTTTCATGCTTATGAGAAAATCCTTGATCACGAAATGATGTACGGTCAAAAACACTATTCACTAGGGACTGTACGGTCACAAACCTTCTGACCGTACGGTCACTGCCACGTGGCAGATAGCAATCCAATCCTTATCTGCCACGTGGAGGGTGGTCCAATCAGAGCGTGACACGTGTACTAAAAATCCAAACAAGTGACCGTACGGTCACTAAAATGAGACCGTACGGTCACAAGCTACCCTATAAATACGCCTCGGATTTTCATCATTTCTCACTAACAAGCTCTCATTCTCCTCTCTCTCTAGCTCGTTCCAAAGCGATTCTTGACCCGATATAAGTTTACTCTGATAAAGTTGCCTCTGTTGCTGCCTAAGGTTGTCTCTGATTAAGAAAAGAATTGCTAGAATCCGAGCTCGAGAGTATTTTCCAAAATATTCCCAGAAAAGGTCCTCACGACCACCAAAAATATATTCCCCCTTTATCAAAAGTTCCAAACCTAGGCATCACTCGCGGCCCCGCTAGAGCTGATTAAGTCATGTTCCTAGCTACTATCTGGAGGACGCCCTACGCAACTCCGGCCCTTAAGGTTCCTCCCTGAAAAGGTCTCCGTTCTTCAACGAGTATCAGTCTGCGAGCAATCACTGGCACGCGACGATGGTAAGCTTCTGAGGGTTTTGTACCGTGTCACCCGGCGGTTTACCGTACAAATGTTTGTGTATTTAAATATTTCTATGTGATAATCATAAATGTCAAGATAATAAACTGTTAGGCTGCATTAAAGATCCTCTGGGTCCTGGAATATCGAAATTAATAAGTTGTATCCACGAACGTAAATAAAATCTCTAGTTTACAAAACAATCGGTATAAACACCGGTTCGTGCATTTTCCCGGTCGGCCAGGTGGCGACTCTAGTCAAAGAAGGCTAAAGCCGCTATGAGAGACCACTTACGCTCACAGTGGCGACTCCGCTGGGGACCAAAAATATATTCTACTATTATAAGTTGACTTCAACGTACGATTTTCTTGAAGTTAATTTATCAATAGAAGGATGTAAGTTTGGTTTTCACTTTTTGTAAAATTATTTCTTAAATTATTTTATAAAGAGTAAAAAATGGGATACAATTGAAGCGTTCTGACAGCCCATGGCCATATACAGAGTTACTGCTTTCTCATACTTCATAAAACAAAAATCCCGAATGGTCAGCGTGTGTTATGGGTCGCACTTGTTGTCGTTTCCTTTAAGGGACGCATAAGTCGATCTGTAACAACACCCACAGCCTCGTACCGTCGACACGATGCTCAAAACCCTTAAATGGGGAGGCGCTAGGTATATCTTGCTGTGGGAACCCTTTTGTACTATCAAACGAGACCGAAACCTCATATAGTCAGCCTAGATATCTCCTCTAGGAACTACCCCAAACATCATGTAAATCACGTCTGTTGAGAGCGTTTTGACATCGAAAGGAAAAATGTCAAAAGAAACCCACCTAGGATAGAGACGCACCACGTGAAGATTGAGAGGGAGTGTCGTGTACGCATGAATGTCTACACTAACTGTTTGATCACTTACTTTTACTTGTACATATATTAGACGTAACCTTAACCTAGGAAGGAGTCATGTTCCCAGACATTTTATCACACGAAACACGACATTAGGTCGTCTGTTTCATTTCGTAACGAAACTCAATCTCGTGAGATAAAATCATGGCGTCACGAATATCGCCCCTTAAGTCAAAACGGGTGTCATACGAAGCCGCAGGTCCCAGATTACGAAAGACGCTTTAATGATTTAGGATAAGGCTATACAGGTATACTGATTTAATCTGCTGAACCAAAACATACGTTGTCTTGTGCTCCTCCCGGAAAGGAGTTTAGGGTTCCTCTTAAGTCTAAAGGCACACCGCCCCATGAAGTCCACGCAAGTCAATATCGCGTTGGACCAATAATACTTTGTCTTGTACTCCTCCCCAAAAGGAGTTTAGGGTTTATCTTGAGTCTAAAGGCACACCACCCCGTGAAGTCCACGCAAGTCAATATCGCGTTGGACCAATAATAATACTTTGTCTTGTGCTCCTCCCAAAAAGAAGTCTTATAGTCTAGAAGGCACACCGCCTCGTCAGTCCACGCATGTCAATATCGTGTTGGACTAATAATAATAAAAATAAAATCTTTGTCTGTCCCTCTGCATAAAACGCACTGTCGTACTGTTTGTTTCATAAAAAAAAATAAAAAATGATGTTCGAACCAAAGTAGGGGCACGCTGTCCCGTGAATCCACATGGTTCACTGTTATGTTAAGTCTTCCAAACCAGTGTAATATAGGGTCGTCGCACGAACGTTCTCCATTCGAGAAATAAGCGGCGTGTCAATAATGTCCTTTAGCATTGAGCCAAACATCACTCCTAGATACAATATACTTCTCGTCGTCCCTATGTAAAAATCAGGTCTTGTGTGTCTTTACGCATAAACACGAAACAGTCCATCATTGAGTCGCTCCAATCCACACGTGTATATTTGTCGTCACTTATACCCTATAGTGAAGGGTCGTGATTATTGTCTGTATATATAGTCATCAGTCTAGGGTCCGAAGTGTAACATGCATCCATTTCATATACATATCAAACATTACCCGCACGACTTGGTGTACATCGTCAAACCACACTAGGATACACACGATAGGCTAAAATGAGAGCTAAACGTGTCACACACACACAGACGATGTCCAACGCATAAATGCATGTGTCCCTTACCTGGTAGGTTTGTCTCCCTCAGGTGTGTCTACCCTTAGAGTGTCATACGCTAGGTCACTTGTTTTGAGCCATCCTACGTCATAGGGTCTGCATGCATCCATATTGCCACGTGTCTTACGCATACATACACATCGGTACAAAGATAGAGGAAATAGAAAATGATAAACGAGGTACCATAATTCACCTATATGTTGTAGGCACACTTTAGGTTCTATTTTTGAAAAGAGACCAGTTTGAGACTGTTCTATCCTTGTGGAGACGATAAACTTATCACTTTATTACTTGTCTAGTGCACTTGCTAGTGTCATCCCACTCATTTGTACACACCAAATGTGCCCTCGAATGTAAGAGAAAGAACCACCACCAGACAAGTGGCCCCGACCAGGACGTACCTGGCAAGATGGAGAAGCAACATAAGGAGGAGGCATTACTAGATCAACGTAGAAGCACGTCTCCTTCGGAGCCCTGCAAAAAGAAGAAACCTCGCTCTAAAGAATTAGGACGTTGCACGGAAGTTAAAATGGAGCGTCCAAGTACTCGAAGTGTCTCCATGAACCAAGGTCCATCAGCCTTCAGAATTAAACCCATGAAGTCCTCAAAACTCCACTTCCTACACCCTTTAACGGATGTGCCCATGGACAAAGGGAGAAGCAAAAAGGAGAAGTAAAGCCATCCTTCGGGGGGCTCACAGATCGAAAATGGATGACGTGCACAAAGCCTCAAAGAGATCGACGACTTTTCCATGCTTCATGCGAAGCGGATGGTGTCCTGGAGCTATGATGGTATCCTACTAATCAGCAGACGAAGGAATAATCCATGAAGGCTGTGACAAGCTCTACACCAAGAGACAACCATGGAGACACTATCATGAGAATCACTTGCGCACTTCCGAGAACAAGATGGTGGCACTAGGATACGTGGTTTCATCCCCACAAAAGAATGACAACCCCACACCACATAAGAACCCTCACTACAAGAGGCAAAGGACCGCCACAAGGGGAGAAAAGATAGCCAACTAGGACTGGTTGATAACAGAGTGCACATTCATACTAGACATACATGAACCGTTTCTGCTTATCTTAACTAGTCTAGATGCTTATGGTAGTGAGTCTAAAGTATGTTTTGATGAACCCTAAGTGTTTTGATTATGTCCAAACGTTTCAGAAGATGAAAAACTTAACATTCTCTTACATATAGTTTTTTGTTGACTAATATTTTTCTACTTAGTCTATGTGTAAGTTACTCAGTAGGTGCTGAATGAAGAATTTCTAGATTGCCTGAAGTACTCAGAAGTCTCGATTGCTGAAGACAGAGTTTCATTATTTCAGAAGTTGGATGCTCCGCTCTAAAGCTATTGAAATCTGTTGAAGTTCTCCTCAAAGGTCCATTGCAATCAGAAGTTCATCTACCAATTTGATCAGAAGCTTAGTCACAGGTTCTGGATACCATTTATTGCTCTGACAAGTGCATTTAATGCTAGGCGCCAAAAGTTCAAAAAGCTGTTTTGATGGAGCGCGCTTGTCTACTCAAAGTGAAACCAGAATTTCCTTGTCTACCCTTTGTTGATCTTATTGAGGAATGTTTCCGGTCAACCTTATCTTCAATTTCAAATCACTTACCGGATTTGGTTATAGAACAAGGATAACGGAATCAAAGTGTTTGAAGACCGTTTGAAGACTTGACAAATTAACGGCTACTACAACTGATGTCATCTCTGTTGAAGATTCAAATTTCCCAACGGTCATCCTCATTCACTATAAATAGTAGCCAAGCTCCAATGCATCATGTACGTGTGATAATCGAGCAAATATCTCAACGCACTGGCTGAAGCAAAACAGAGCACACTTCCCATTCTCAATCTTTCTTAGCATAGCTTAAGTTTAAGTGAGAGAGTGAAGAAAAACAATTTCATAATAGGAATCTTGTAAACTGATATCGTTTGTGATATTCAGTTAAATTTTGAGAGAAATCTAGTTGAGATTAGAGTTGGGTGAGAAATCCAGAAAACAGGGTGTTGTTGTTCTGGTGGAAATCCTTTAACTCTTTTTAGGCTAGTCAGAACTGAGTGAGAAATTAGCTTAAGTTCTGTTGATGTAAAGGAGCTTCTAAACTTGCCATAAAAGTTCTGAATAGTGGATTTATAAAATCTCTGAAGGCTGCGACCTCAGGGGACAAGACGTAGTCACAGGACTTCTGTGGCGAACTTGGATAAATCGAATTGTTCAATCAGGATCTCCTGAACTTCTTTCTCCCTCTTATACTTGTTATTTTTGCTTCTGTGTACTTGCTTATATTTAGTGCTGAAACAGATTTTCTCTAAGTATCATTGTCTTTGTTCAGAAGACTGTCCAGAAGTTCTCAAATCAGAACTTCTGTTGTTGAAAACAGTCTAACCGTGTTTAGGCAGAATTTCTCTCAGAAGCAACCTCTGTAAGCTTGCTTCTGACTCTGAGGAAATTTGACTCTGAAAATTAAGTTTCCCGAAAAACTTTGAAATTTTTCAGTTTTCAACTTTGACACCTATTCACCCCCCTCTAGGTGATTCTGTTCTTGATAGGGCCAACAAGTGGTATCAGAGCCAAGTTACTTCGCATATTTACTGAAGATCTAACAATCTAAGTGTAAGATCCTATCAGAATCAATAGAGATGGCTAGTAGACACCAGCCTGAGAACCCTTCTCACTTCATTGTTCCCGAGGGATCTTCCACAACTAGACCTCCACTATTCAATGGTGATAACTATTCTTATTGGAAAAAGAGGAGGATGTGTTTCATCCAAGCTCAGAATATGAGTGCCTGGAATGTTATCACTGATGGTGACTTCATCCCAACAAGGATGGAAGCTGGGTTAGGGGAAGTTGTAATACCTCCAAGAGAATACACTGATGATATTTTTAAAAAACTCCAAACTAATGCTTCAGCAATGAATATGTTGCATTGTGCACTTTCTGCTACTGAGTATAACAAAGTGTCTTCTTGTGAAACAACAAAGGATATTTGGAACAAGCTAGAAGTCACTTACGAAGGAACAGGAAAAGTGAAGCAATCTAAAGTCAATCAGTTGATGAGAGACTATGAGTTATTTGAAATGTTTGACAAAGAATCTATCTCAAGTATGAATTCTAGATTCACCAAGATTGTCAATGACTTGAAGAGTTTGGGAAAGGATATTGAAGAATCTGAAAAAGTGAAGAAGATCCTCAGAAGCTTACCAAGGTCTTGGCAAGCCAAGAAGACTGCTATTGAAGAAGTTCAGGACTTGAGCTATTATGAGTATGATGAACTCATTGGCTCCCTAATCACTCATGAAATGTCCATGAAGGATCATGACCTAAGAGAAAGGTCAGAAGGAAAAAGAGTAGTCCTGAAAGCAGAATCTTCTGAAGAATCCTCTGAAGATGAGGAACTGGCTATGCTGACCAGGAAGTTCAAGAAAGCCTTCAGAAAAGGCAGAGGTGGAAACTACAAGAAGCCTTTCAGGAGCTTTGACAAGAAAACTCCTGATTCTGGTGAAAAGTTCAAGAGAGATCCAAACAAGCCTATTGTGTGCTATGGATGTCAGCAACCGGGGCACATTAAGCCTAACTGCCCGGAGCTGAAGAAAGATAAGAAAAAGTTCAAGAAAGCTATGCTGGCTGCTTGGTCAGACTCTGAGACCAGCAGTGATCCTGAAGAAAAGGCAGAGCAATCTCAGATTTGTTTTATGGCTATTGATGAGCCAACTTCTGAAGATGTCACAGGAGAAACTTCCGCACCTCCTGAAGTTACATATGACTCTAAGGTAAAAAATTCGCACGAACTAGATATCTTTGATTCTATTGAAGAACTCTATAGTATGTTCAAGTACCTGAAAAGGAAATTGGACAAGAGTGAGGCTGACAAGTTTCTTAGGTTTACTCGAGTTTATTCTGACATGAAAGTGTTAGAAGAGAAGCTGTGTAAACAGCTCAGCACTCCTGCTGATGGCTCTAAAGCCGAGGGCAAGGAAAAGCTGCCTCTGGGAAGTGATAAACCCCAGAAGAAGAAGAAACCTGTCACTCCCTCTCTTCTGAAAGAGATAGCTTCTCCTCCTGATGTTGGCACCTCTGAGAGTGCTGCTGTAGCCTCTGAAGATGTTGAACCTTCTCAGAAGAAGAAGAAATCTCCCAAGAAGCAAAGGGAAAGATCCAAGAACCCTCCCTTTTGCAAGCTTTGCAAGAGTGATGGTCATTGGTTGAATGATTGCAAGTATCATATTAAAAACCTCTTGCAATCTGAGATATCATTAAAACCTGCTGAAGAGAAATCTAACAATGAAGGACCCAATAAGGATTGGGTACCTGTCACTAATTGATTGTGTTGCAGGTGGCTCTGAGTGCTCCATCAATGTCAAAGTTGTGGTACATTGACAGTGGGTGCTCAAGGCATATGACAGGTGATGAAAAAGCATTCATCACATTTGATCCTAAAAGAGGTGGAAAAGTCAGCTTTGGAGATGCTCAGAAAGGAAGGATACTTGGTTCTGGATCCATAGGAACTAATCCTCCGATCGAAGATGTCTCCCTAGTCAAAGGCCTGAAGTTCAATCTCCTGAGTGTTGCACAACTGTTGTCTTCAGCTCCTCTGGGTGTAAAATCTTGGACAGTAAGTCAAGGGAAGTTATTCTAACTGCTCCTAGAGTTGAAAATGTTTTCATGCTGAACCTTGAGAATCTTTGCAAAAAAATATGCTTGATGTCCAAAGAGGATACCTCCTGGCTCTGGCATAGAAGACTTGCTCATGCGAGCATGGATCTTCTGGCCAAAGTAGCTAGAAATCAATTGGTTGAGGGTCTGCCTGAAATTAGTTTTAAAAAGAATCATTTATGCAATGTTTGCCAATCTGGTAAACAATCCAGAAGCTCTTTTAAAACTCAGAAAGTCATTTAAACTAAAAGACCATTGGAATTACTTCATATGGATCTCTTTGGCCCTGTTCAACCAATGAGCATGGGTGGAAAGAAGTATGCCTTTGTCATAGTAGATGACTATTCAAGATTCACTTGGGTCATCTTGATGTCTAGCAAAGATGAGTCACTTGGATGTTTCTCAGTTCTGATAAAGAAACTTGAGAATGAAATGAATGAAAAGGTTGTTCATATCAGAAGTGATAATGGTGGAGAATTCAAAAACTTTATGTTTGAAGAATTCTGTAAAACCAAGGGAATTGATCATAACTTTTCTGCTCCCAGAACTCCTCAACAAAATGGGGTAGTTGAAAGGAAGAATAGAACTCTGGTTGAGATTGCCAGAACTATGATCAATGAAAGAAGGCTTCCAAAGTATTTTTGGGGAGAAGCTGTCAACACAACTTGCTATGTTCTAAATAGAGTGCTAATCAGAAGCATTCTGAACAAGACCCCTTATGAACTCTGGAAAGGTCGAAAGCCTAAAATAGGTTATTTTAGAACCTTTGGTTGTAAGTGTTATGTTTTGAACACAAAAGAATATCTTTCAAAATTTGATTCAAAGGCAGATGAGGCCATTTTTCTTGGTTACTCAACACATAGTAAATCATATAGGGTTTTTAATAAGAGGACTTAAACTTTCGATGAATCTATTCATGTACAATTTGATGAGACGAACCCTGCAGATAGTAGAGCTCCTGATGAAGATATAGTTCAAGCTCCTGAAGTTACATCTCCTGATGTAGTAGAAGATGTTTCTCCCAGAGCTGCTGAAGTAATTCCTCCTGTTGCTGAACAAGCGCAAGAAGAGAATCCTACTCCAGAAGTCAACTTCCTTCCAGAAGATGCTCCTATATATGATTCAACAAATGATGAACAAGTTTCAGAAGACTCATTGGATGTACCAAGAGATGTTAGAGCTCATACGAATCATTCCTTAGAGAACATAATTGACTTTGTTCATAATCGTGTCATGACCAGAGCTCAGCTCAGAAGATACATGGGGAATGTGGCTTTTGTGTCACTTCTGGAACCCAAGGACTTCTATGAAGCTGCAGATGATGATTCCTGGTTAATGGCAATGCAAGAAGAACTTGACCAGTTCAAAAGGTCAGAAGTTTGGACTTTGGTTCCCAGACCTAACAACATAAAGGTTGTTGGAACTAGATGGGTTTTGAAAAACAAGCTTGATGAATTTGGAAATGTTGTGAGGAACAAGGCAAGACTTGTTGCTCAAGGTTACAGTCAGCAAAAAGGCATAGATTATGGTGAAACTTTTGCTCCTGTTGCAAGATTAGAAGCCATTAGAATCTTATGTGCTTTTGCATCGTACAAAGGTTTTAAGCTCTTTCAAATGGATGTGAAAAGTGCATTCTTGAATGGGTACATTGATGAGGAAGTTTATGTGTCTCAACCTCCTGGTTTTGAAGATCCTAAGTTTCCTGATCATGTGTACAAGCTGAAGAAAGCCTTGTATGGACTCAAACAAGCTCCCAGAGCTTTGTATGAGAGACTGACAAAGTTCCTTCTGTCTAAGGGATTTGTGAGAGGCTGTGTTGATACAATTCTGTTCACTCTGAAGAAGAACAATGATATCCTTATAGCTCAGGTATATGTTGATGATATTATATTCGGTGCTACTAATGAATCTTTGTGCAGAGAGTTCAGAGACCACATGAAGGCTGAGTTTGAAATGTCTATGATGGGAGAATTAACCTTCTTCTTAGGACTTCAGATCAAGCAAAGTAATGATGGTGTGTTTATCAATCAAGCCAAGTACACTAGAGAAGTGCTGAAGAAATTTGGCATGATGGACTCTAATGCTGTTGATATCCCAATGGATGTCAGCAAAGACATTGATGATGAAGAGAAAGCTGGTAAACCTGTAGATATAAAAACCTACAGAGGTATGATTGGTTCTCTTTTATACCTAACAGCCAGCAGGCCAGATATACATTTTGTTGTGTGTTTTTGTGCTACATATTAGTCTAAACCTAGAGAGATTCATGATGTTGCTGTCAAAAGGATTCTCAGATTTCCTAAAGGCACACCAGAAGCTGGTTTGTGGTATCCCTGTAGTTCTGATTTCACTCCTATAGGATACACAGACTCTGACTATGGTAGAGATAAATTGAAAAGGGTCAGCACTTCTGGTGGTTGTCATTTTCTGGGGGAGTGCCTAGTCTCCTGGCATAGCAAGAAGCAAACCTCTGTGGCTCTCTCAACTGCTGAAGCTGAGTATGTTGCTGTTGGAAGTTGTGTTTCTCAGATGCTCTGGATTAAGCAACAAATTGCTGACTATGGAGTCATCCCTGGAACAATTACAATCTACTGTCATAACAAGAGTGCAATTGATCTTTCAAAGAATCCTATTCAGCACAGCAGGATGAAGCATGTTCATATTAGGCATCACTTTCTGAGAGATCATGTTCTGAAGAAGGATATTATCATTACTCATGTTCCCTCTGAAGAGAATCTTGCTGACATGTTTACTAAGCCTCTGGCTGGTAATCCTTTCAGCAGCTTGCGAGAATGCATTGGTATTACTTATCCACTTAAGTAATTTAGTTTAATTATATCTGTTTATCTTAAGTGATTAATCGTTTAAGATGATTAAAGTGTTAATTAAGTCTAATCATGATTTGACATTTAAGCATGCGTTATCTACTGCAATTTTACGGCGCTGTTCTGTGGTTAACGGTTATCTGTTCCCTTTTAAACGGTGTGTATTTACTTTTTGCATTGGAACGGTTTACTCATTTGGGTATAAATAGGGGTTTTCCATACTTAGAAGTTTTTTACTTTCATTTTCAGTGCTATTAGAATTTCCATAGATTCTCTGTGTCTTCTTTCTCCCGAAATTCTTAACCTAATTTCCTATTTCTTACAATGGCTCAAGAAATCATTGTCACTCACATCTTTACCACTGAAACTATGAAGAAAGTTAGCGAATCTAGGGTATTCACTTCTAGGTTCCTAGATGACGAAGTAAAATCCACTGAACCTATCTCCAAATGGCTAAGTGCTCAAAACTGGAACTCATTCGTTTCTCTTGATGAATTTATCTACCCTAAGTTAGTCACCGAATTCTATAAGAACCTCCATTTTTATTCTAATGAGGAGGATGTTCTTCACTCGGTTATTGGAGAAGTTGAGATTGAGGTCAGCAGGGCTTCTATTTCTCAAGCAATTGGTATTGATGATGAAGGAATCATCATTGGTGATGATGGTTCAGCTGATGGGTTTTCAGAAGCAAATTGGGCCAGACCAGATCTTAGTGCCAAGGAAACTTATGCCACTTGGCTCACTCAGCACCAGAGGTGGGCACATTACCTAACAACCAATGTGTTCCTTCCGAAGGCTGGAGGAGTTAATGGTGTTTCCAATCGGGAAAGGGTGTTTATGTGGCACCTGGTCAATCAGAAGAAAATCAATCTCCCTGCCATGCTGATAAGGCAGATGAAGAATGTCTCTACTGTAAGTGCCCTGGCTTATGGTTCCCTCCTGACGAGGCTGTTTGAAGCTGTAGAAAAGGTGTAACTCCAAAGAAGAATGAGAAGGGCTCCTCTGTGAGTATTGCTCAGAAGGAGATTGTGGATGATTCAGTACAGAAAGGTAAGAAAGCTGCCAGAAAGGGCAAAGGAAAGAAAGGATCCAGCAAAGTGGTCCTAACTGTAGAAAAGGTGGTTGTCTCGGAACCTCTTCCCACTATGGTTCAAACAACAATCAGTGTTGAACCTTCTGGCAAGATTGTTGCTGAGAAACCAAAGGAGACTGCTGAGATAGCAGATCAGGATGCTGAGGACGCACGCCTTGATGAAAGAGAAAAGGCTGCTGAAGCTGAAAAGGTTGCAAGAGTTGTGGCTCTTGCTGAAGAGAAAAGGCTGAGAAAAGAAGCAGAAGATAAGTTAGCAGCTGAGAGAGAAATTGCTGCAAAGGCTAAGGCCGATGCTAGAATTATTGCATGTGCTGCTGAACTTGAAAATGTGGAGTTCTCAAAGGATGTTGAGGCTTCAGAAGAAGGAGAGGACCTTGAGAATATCTCTCTCCCCACTCGGATCAGGACGAAGGCTGTAGCAAATAGAAGGTCTCTGAAGAAAAAGGACTTCTATGTTGCTTCTAGTGCTGAGTTAGAGGATTCTGTTACTGAGGAACAGGAAGTTGTTGATGACGAAGACATGTTGGAGATGTCTGCTGAAGAGGATGTTGATGCTCCTCTTGTTGAAGAGCTATCAGAAGAGAGTGAACCAGATGTTGATGAGGTTCTTCAGGGTGCACAACAGTTTGCGGAGAATGTTGATAATGACAACTTTATTGACAACATTCTTCTAGGCCAAGGAAGAAACCCTGGTGATAGGGATGCCTCTGTAACGCTGATCAGAATGGCTCATGTGTTTGCTGAGCCCATTTCTATGATTGATCCTAACTCTTCTGACCAGGTTATCTCATCTCCCACTCATACTCCTCATCCATCTCCCTCACTACCTTCTGTCACAGAAGTGAGTGAATCTCATACTTCCATTCCCCTTACAACTTCAACCTCTGAGGTTGTACCTCCTCCATCTACTCTTCCTTCTGGATCCTATTCAGAAGTGAATTTGTCCTCTGGACCCATTTTCACAGACTCCATTTCTACTTCTACTTCTTCCTCACTATCATCTTCCTCTGTAATTCCATCAATTGGATTTACTGCTCCCTCCTTTTCACTACCATCCACTTTACCATCCATTTCTCCTACTCTCTCTTCCTCGTCCACACATACAATCCCTTCCACAAACACATCTATCCCTCCTCCTTCAACCTCTGGACATGCACCTCCTGTGTGTGATCCCTTAACTACCTCCTCCACCACTTCCTGTTTTGCTGGGTTGTCATCCAACTATGACTTTCTACGCAATTTCCAGGAACGAGATAACTTGGAGAGTAATTTTGGTCGTTTTGGTTTCATGGGCAGAGCTTCTGCTGTTTCAGAAGCTGGTGGTGCTCCTTCTGTTGAGGAGTTGAGAAGAATGAGTCAGAGTGGCTCTGATGAATTGCTGAATAGATTTGCTGGTGTGGGGCAAAGGTCTTTTGCTGCTGACATGTTTGCTCAGGGCATTGTGCTGCAAGAAATTCAATCTTTGAAAGCTCAGAACCTGCAGCTCATGACCATGATTCAAATGTAGGATCCTTCTGTCTACACACGCAATCTTTCTACACTTCATCTGGCTACATATGATGAGCTGTATAAATTGAGAGAATTAGCTCTGACTCTTCCTACCTTGGACAATATTGCTCTTGCTTCTTCTCTGAAAGTCAATGAGAATTTGGAGATTTTGACAAAAGAAGTCAAGGAAGCAAACGAGCATTATGAGGCTCATGAGAAGATGCTCCCAAGTAAGATTGATGACCTGCAAAGTACTGCCAACCATATTCTGAGAGAAGTGAAATCTTCTGCTCAAGGTTCATCATCTTCAGGGGCTGCAAAGATTGTATATGACATCACTCCTGATCTCAACACTCGTCTCTCAAGCATTGAGTCTGCTGTGACTGCTCAGAGCGCCCAGATTGCTGAGCTCACTGAACTTCTGAAGGTTATGCACACTCAAGCACGTGAACAAGACAAGGCTCTTCACAATTGCTATAGGTTTGTTCGAGGACAGACTTATATTCAGAATGAGCATCTCACTGTTGTTGTGTATGCTAACAATCGGTTAATCAAGCTCCTTCTGGAAGATGTTCACAGGCAACGACCTTTGTCTAGACAGACTTATGACCACTTGCGCACCATTGATGCTGATTTCAGGAAGCGTATGGATTTGGTCAACTCTGTAAGACCTACTACTCAGCAATATCAAACTGCACTGAAAGTTCAGCAAAAATTGGACTCTCAAGGTGCTTTGGGCATTGCTGTTGGTTCTGGTCAAACGGGGGAGAAGTCTGCTCAGCAGAGTGGTCAGACTGGTCTCAAGTCTGATGGGATGATGAAGAGACCGAGTGCTGCTGAAGGATCTAGTGTTGTTCCTCCTCCTCAGAAGAAACCTAGGAACTTGTAATCTCATTAGGACTTAAGCTTCGTAGCTAGGTTCTGGGTCGGGTAGTGTTGTCTTAGGACTTTATCTGCTCTTCTGATGATTATCCTGTTTATTGTTTCTTCTGACGAGTTTATACACTGAATCTTTCTTATACACTCTTGTGTCTCTGATTACTTACTTTACTTATGTTTCTTTTTGACTTAGTAAATTATACTTCACTAAAATCTAACAACTTGATCTTAAGCCATTTTTTTTTAAGTTTAAACAGATTGCTGAAGTTCACCATTTACACTAAAATGGGGGAGTTAATTTACTCAGAAGTTATGAAACATATGTATCAGGAAGTTATTTTCTAAAACTTATATTTTCTTTTACCTTCTGACCACGGTTTGTCCATAACCAAAATGGGGAAGAATGATGAACCCTAAGTGTTTTGATTATGTCCAAACGTTTCAGAAGATGAAAAACTTAACATTCTCTTACATATAGTTTTTTGTTGACTAATATTTTTCTACTTAGTCTATGTGTAAGTTACTTAGCAGGTGCTGAATGAAGAATTTCTAGATTGCCTGAAGTACTCAGAAGTCTCGATTGCTGAAGACAGAGTTTCATTATTTCAGAAGCTGGATGCTCCGCTCTGAAGCTATTGAAATATGTTGAAGTTCTCCTCAGAGGTCCATTGCAATCAGAAGTTCATCTACCAATTTGATCAGAAGCTTAGTCACGGGTTATGGATAGCATTTATTGCTCTGACAAGTGCATTTAATGTTAGGCGCCAAAAGTTCAAAAAGCTGTTTTGATGGAGCGCGCTTGTCTACTCAAAGTGAAACCAGAATTTCCTTGTCTACCCTTTGTTGATGTTATTGAGGAATGTTTCCGGTCAACCTTATCTTCAATTTCAAATCACTTACCGGATTTGGTTAAAGAACAAGGATAACGGAATCAAAGTGTTTGAAGACCGTTTGAAGACTTGACAAATTAACGGCTACTACAACTGATGTCATCTCTGTTGAAGATTCAAATTTCCCAACGGTCATCCTCATTCACTATAAATAGTAGCCAAGCTCCAATGCATCATGTACGTGTGATAATCGAGCAAATATCTCAACGCATTGGTTGAAGCAAAACAGAGCATACTTCCCATTCTCAATCTTTCTTAGCATAGCTTAAGTTTAAGTGAGAGAGTGAAGAAAAACAAGTTCATAATAGGAATCTTGTAAACTGATATCGTTTGTGATATTCAGTTAGATTTTGAGAGAAATCTAGTTGAGATTAGAGTTGGGTGAGAAATCCAGAAAATAGGGTGTTGTTGTTCTGGTGGAAATCCTTTAACTCTTTTTAGGCTAGTCAGAACTGAGTGAGAAATTAGCTTAAGTTCTGTTGATGTAAAGGAGCTTCTGAACTTGCCATAAAAGTTCTGAATAGTGGATATAAAATCTCTGAAGGCTGCGACCTCAGGGGACAAGACGTAGTCACAGGACTTCTGTGGCGAACTTGGATAAATCGAATTGTTCAATCAGGATCTCCTGAACTTCTTTCTCCCTCTTATACTTGTTATTTTTGCTTCTGTGTACTTGCTTATATTTAGTGCTGAAACAGATTTTCTCTAAGTATCATTGTCTTTGTTCAGAAGACTGTCCAGAAGTTCTTAAATCAGAACTTCTGTTGCTGAAAACAGTCTAACCGTGTTTAGGTAGAATTTCCCTCAGAAGCAACCTCTGTAAGCTTGCTTCTGACTCTGAGGAAATTTGACTCTGAAAATTAAGTTTCCCGAAAAACTTTGAAATTTTTCAGTTTTCAACTTTGACACCTATTCACCCCCCTCTAGGTGATTATGTTCTTGATAGGGCCAACATGTTTCAAGAGTCCATCAGCTACGCATGTTTTAGAATGTCGTAAGTCATGTTGAGAAAGAGATATCAAGAACTAAGACAATAGAATGTGCCCACTCCGTTCAAAACACTAGCCGACTCCCCTAGGGCTTGAGAAAACATAAAAGACCTTCTAGATCAAGAAAACCCAAAAACAAATCTAGGCAACAATCAAGGCAGCTCGCTAAGTTGACAACCCGTAGAGTCATCTTAGGCAACAGTTAGAGGAATAAAACACCTCACCCTAGGGGCAATCACGAAAACATCACCGGAAGTTGCATTCGAACATCTTGATTCCAACCCTGACAACCTAGAAGCTACACAAAATCCTGATGGTCTCTCACACCCTATCCTCATCACAGAACCTCCACAACCTTTGCCTCCATCATCCAACCTTAAATCCTTGCACCCTTTACGAAACCTACCCTAAAAAGCCTGACCTCTACCATCCGTACCCAAACCCTTTCTCTCCTTATAAAAACTATCCTAACATCCCTGAAACACCCACGAAAACCTCGCCTCCTTCATCTAACCCAAAACCTTCGCTCACATCCTCCAAAAGAAAAACCATGAACCTACCCTTATAAAACCACATCACATATAACCAAAACCTTAGGGTCACCCACTGACACGGGACGCACTTTATTGAGAACCAAGAGTCGTTTCAGTCACGTGTCCACACACTCACTCATACATACTGTTGGCCCTAACAAGAACAGAATCACCTAGAGGGGGGTGAATAGGTGTCTAAGTTGAAAACTGAAAATTTCTAAGTTTTTAAAGAAACTTAAATTTCAGAGTCAAACTTTCCAGAGTCAGAAGCAAGTTTATAGAATTTGCTTCTGAGGAAAATTCTGCCTATACACAGTTAGCCTGCTTTCAGCAACAGAAGTTCGGTAAGAGAACTTCTGGACAGTCTTCTGAACAAAGACAATGATACTTACAGAAAATCTGTTTCAGCACTAAATATAAGCAAGTACACAGAAGCAATAATAACAAGTATAAGAGGGAGAAAGAAGTTCAGGAGGTCCTGATTGAACAATTCGATTTATCCAAGTTCGCCACAGAAGTCCTGTGACTACGTCTTGTCCCCTGAGGTCGCAGCCTTCAGAGATTTTATAAATCCACTATTCAGAACTTTTATGGCAAGTTCAGAAGCTCCTTTACATCAACAGAACTTAAGCTAATTTCTCACTTAGTTCTGACTAGTCTAAAAAGAGTTAAAGGATTTCCACCAGAACAAAACAATACTCTGTTTTCTGGATTTCTCACCCAATTCTAATCTCAACTAGATTTCTCTCTTTAAATCTAACTGAAGATCACAACCGATCTCAGTTTACAAGATTCCTATTATGAACTTGTTTTTCTTCACTCTCTCACTTTACTAAGACTATGCTAAGAAAGATTGAGAATGGAAAAGTTGCTCTGTTTTCTTGTTTAAAACAGTGCGTTAAGATTTTGCTCGATGATCATGCGTGTGTTGATGCATTGGAGCTTGGCTACTATTTATAGTGATTGAAGATGACCGTTGTGGAGTTTGAAACTTCAAAGGAGATGACATCAGTTGTTGTAGCCGTTAATTTGTCAAGTCTTCAAACGGTCTTCAAACACTTTGATTCCGTTATCCTTGTTCTTTAACTAAATCCGGTAAGTGATTTGAAATCAAGGATGAGGATGACAGAATCATTCTTCAATTAGATCAACAAAGGGTAGACAAGGAAATTCCGGTTTCTCTTGAACAGACAAGCGCACTCCATCAAAACAGCTTTTTGAACTTTTGGCGCCTTGCATTGAATGCAAGTGTCAGAGCATTAAATGCTCAAACAAATCCGTGACTAAGCTTTCAGAAGCTTATTTCCAGTTGTCTAGACTTCTGATCAAATTGGCATAACTTCTGATTGCAAGGAACTTCTGAGGAGAGCTTTAGCAGACTTAGGCTTCAGAGCGGAGGAGTTCCAGCTTCTGAATCGTTGAAACTCTGACTTTAGCAAACAAAACTCCTGAGTCCTTTAGGCAATCCGAAAAAGATTCATTCAGCACCTGCTGAGTAACTTACAAATATTAGTCAACAATAATCTATATGTGAGATAGAATTAAGTTTTCATCTTCTGAAACGTTTGGACATAATCAAAACACTTAGGGTTCATCATTCTCCCCCATTTTGGTTATGGACAAACCGTGGTCATAAGGTAAAAGAAAACATGAGTTTTAGAGAAAGACTTCCTTATGCACATGTTTCAAAAACTTCTGAGTAAATTAACTCCCCCATTTTAGTGAAAATGGTGAACTTCAGCAATCTGTATAAACTTAATAAGACTTAAGATCAAGTTGTTAGATTTAATGAAGTGTAATTTACTAAGTTAAAAAGAAACATAAGCAAAGAGTAAGAAGTCAGATATGCAAGAAAGTATAGAAAAGATTCAGTGTATATAAGATCATTCAGAAGATAACATAAGAAGCAAAATAATCAGAAGAGCAGAAAAAGTCCTAAGGCACAAACTACCCAACCCAGAACCTAGCTAAGAAGCTTAAGTCCTAAACGATTACAAGTTCCTAGGTTTCTTCTGAGGAGGAGGAACATCACTAGAACCTTCAGCAGCACTTGATCTCTTCTGACCAGACTTCTCCCCCGTTTGACCAGAACCAACAGCAACACCAAGAGCACCCTGAGACTTCAATTTTTGTTGAACATTCAGAGCAGTTTGATATTGCACAGGAGTTGGTCGCACAGTATTGATCATATCCATTCGTCTTCTGAAGTCATCATCAATGGTCTTCATATGATCAAAGGTCTGACCAGACATAGGTCGCTGTTTCTGAACATCATCAAGAAGGAGCTTGATCAACCTATTGTTAGCATACACAGCAGCAGTGAGGTGCTCATTCTGAATATAAGTCTGTCCTCGAACAAACCTATAGCAATTGTGAAGAGTCTTTTCTTGTTCACGTGCCTGAGTGTGCATAGCCTTCAGAAGTTCAGTGAGCTCAGCAATCTGTGCATTCTGAGCAGTTACAGCGGACTCAATGTTGGAGAGTCGATTGTTGAGATCAGGAGTGATGTCATATACAATCTTTGCAGCTCCTGAAGATGAAGAACCTTGAGCAGAAGATTTCACTTCTCTCAGAATGTGATTTGCAGTACTTTGCAGGTCTTCAATCTTACTAGGGAGCATCTTCTCATGAGCCTCATAATGCTCGTTTGCTTCCTTGACTTCTTCTGTCAATATCTCCAAATTCTCATTGACCTTCAGAGAAGAAGCAAGAGCAATATTGTCCAGAGAAGGAAGTGTCAGAGCTAATTCTCTCAATTTGTACAGCTCATCATATGTAGCTAGATGAAGTGTAGAAAGATTGCGTATATAAACAGAAGGATCCTGCATTTGAAGCATAGTCATGAGCTGCAGGTTCTGAGCTTTCAAAGAATGTAATTCTTGCAGCACAATGCCCTGAGCATACATGTCAGCAGCAGAAGTCCTTTGCCCTATACCAGCAAATCTATTCAGCAGTTCATCTGAGCCACTCTGACCCATTCTTCTCAATTCTTCAACACTGGGGGCACCTCCAGCTTCGAAAATACCAGAAGCTTTGCCCATGAAGCCAAAACTTCCAAACCTGTTATCCAAATCTTCTCGATTCAAGTGTTTGCGCAGGAAGTCATAGTTGGAGGACAACCCAGCAAAACCTGAAGGAGTGGGGAAGGAAGTTAAGGGATCACACACAGGAGGTGTATGTCCAGGGGTTGAGAGAGGAGGAACAAAAGTTTGTGTGGAAGGAATTGTATGTGAGAAAGAGGAAGAGAAAGTATTTGTACAGGGAGGTAAGGTTGAAGGAATTGAAAAAGGTGTTGAAAAGGGAGGAGCAGTAATTCCAGTTGATGGAAGTACAGCAGAAGATGATAGAGAAGAAGTAGTAGAAGTAGAAATGGAATCAGTGAAGATTGGTCCAGAGGACAGATTCACTTCTGAATAGGATCCAGAAGGAAGAGTAGATGGAGGAGGAACACCTTCAGATGTTGAAGTTGTTGGAGGAATGAAAGTCTGAGATTCACTTACTTCTGTGACAGAAGGTAGTGAGGGAGATGGATGAGGAGTAAGAGTAGGAGAGGAGATAACCTGTTCAGAGGCATTAGGATCAAAAGTTGAAATGGGCTCAGCATATAAATGAGCCATTCTGAACAGCGTTTCAGAGGCATCCCTATCACCAGGGTTTCTTCCTTGATTCAGAAGAACGTTGTCCATGAAGTGTTCATCGTCAACATTCTCAACCAACTGTTTAGCACCTTGAAGAACCTCTTCATCTTCTGGTTCACTCTCTTCTGACAGCTCTTCAATCAGAGGAGCATCAACCTTCTCTTTATCAGAAATCTCTGATAAGTCTTTATCAGCATCTTCCGGTTCCTGAGTGACAGGTTCCTCTAATTCAGCACTTGAGGCAATAACGAAGTCCTTCTTCTTCAGAACCCTTCGTTTTGCAGCAGTCTTCTTTCCAATTCTGGTAGAAAGGGAGACATTCTCAACAATCCGAGAAGATAGTGAGACATTCTCAAGATTCCCTTCTTCCTCTGAAGTCTCAACTACCTTTGAGAACTCCGCATTCTCAAGTTCAGCAGCGCATTCTAAAAGTCTTGCATCGGCCTTAGCCTTTGCAGCAATTTCTCGCTCAGCAGCTAACTTGTCCTCTGCTTCCTTCTTCTTTCTTTTCTCTTCAGCAATAGCCACAACTCTTGCAACCTTTTCAGCTTCAGCAGCCTTCTCTTTCTCAGCAAGGCGTGCTTCCTCAGCATCCTGAACATCCTTTTCAGGAACAACCGTTGGTTCGGAACCAACCACTTTCTCAACAGTTAGGACCACTCTGCTGGATCCTTTCTTTCCTTTGCCCTTCTTGGCAACATCCTTTCCTTTCAGCACACTTGGCTTCACAATCTCCTTCTGAGCAGCGCTCACAGAGGGAGCATTCTCCTTCTTCTTTGGAGTTACACCAAAGGAAAGGTTCCTGAAGGTATGCATCTTCAGAACCGTACTTCTACTGGTTACACCTTCTCCTGAGATAACCACAGAGGCAGCTTCAAAGAGCCTCGTCAGGAGGGAACCATAGGCAAGAGCACTAGAAGTAGTGACATTCTTCATCTGCCTTATCAGCATGGCAGGGAGATTAATCTTCTTCTGGTTGACCAGATGCCACATGAAAACTCGTTCTCTATTGGAAACACAGTTGACTCCTCCAGCCTTTGGAAGAAACACATTAGTAGTGAGATAATGTGCCCACCTCTGATGCTGTGAGAGCCACGTTGCATACATTTCCTTGGCACTCAGATCTGGTCTAGCCCAATTCACTTCAGAAAACCCATCAACAGAACCATCATCACCAACGATGATTCCTTCATCATCAACACCAATAGCTTGAGAGATAGAAGCCCTGCTGACCTCAATCTCAACATCCCCAACAACCGAGTGAAGAACATCCTCCTCATTAGAAAAGAAATGGAGGTTTTGGTAGAATTCGGTGACTAATTTAGGGTAAATGAATTCATCGAGAGAAACGAATGAATTCCAGTTTTGAGCACTAAGCCAGTTTGAGATAGGTTCAGTAGTTTTAACTTCGTCATCTAGGAACCTAGAAGTAAAAACCCTAGATTCGCTAACTTTCTTTTTGCTCTCAGAAGTGAAGAGATGAGTGACAGTGATTTCTAGAGCCATTTAGGAGAAATAGGAAATTAGGTTAAGATTTTGAGAGGAGAAAAGCACAGACAACAATGGCGATTCTAATAGCAATGAAAAAATGCAAGTAAAAATTGCTAAGTATGGAAAAACTCTATTTATACCCAAACAAGAAACCGTTCCAATTCAAAAAGCAAGTAAACACCGTTTAAAAAGGGAAGAGATAACCGTTAAACACAGAACAGCGCCGTAAAATGGCAGTAGATAACGCATGCTTACAAGTCAAATCATGATTAGAATTAATTATAACTTAATTATCTCAAACGATTAATCACTTAAGACATACAGAAATAATTAGTCTAAGTTATTGAAGGGGATAAGTCATACCAATGCCTTCTCGTAAGTTGCTGAAAGACATACCAGCCAGAGGCTTAGTAAACATGTCAGCAAGATTTTCTTCAGAGGGAACATGAGTAATGATAATATCCTTCTTCAGAACATGATCTCTCAGAAAGTGATGTCTAATATGAACATGCTTCATCCTGCTGTGCTGAATAGGATTCTTTGAAAGATCAATAGCACTTTTGTTATCACAGTAAATTGTAATTGTTCCAGGGATGACTCCATAGTCAGCAATTTGTTGCTTGATCCAGAGCATCTGAGAAACACAACTTCCAGCAGCAACATACTCAGCTTCAGCAGTTGAGAGAGCCACAGAGGTTTGCTTCTTGCTATGCCAGGAGACTAGGCACTCCCCCAGAAAATGACAACCACCAGAAGTGCTGACCCTTTTCAATTTATCTCTACCATAGTCAGAGTCTGTGTATCCTATAGGAGTGAAATCAGAACTACAGGGATACCACAAACCAGCTTCTGGTGTGCCTTTAAGATATCTGAGAATTCTTTTGACAGCAACATCATGAATCTCTCTTGGTTTAGACTGATATCTAGCACAAAAACACACAGCAAAATGTATATCTGGCCTGCTGGCTGTTAGGTATAAAAGAGAGCCAACCATACCTCTGTAGGTTTTTATATCTACAGGTTTACCAGCTTTCTCTTCATCATCAATGTCTTTGCTGACATCCATTGGAATATCAACAGCATTAGAATCCATCATGCCAAATTTCTTCAGCACTTCTCTAGTGTACTTAGCTTGATTGATAAACACCCCATCATTGCTTTGCTTGATCTGAAGTCCTAGGAAGAAGGTTAATTCTCCCATCATAGACATTTCAAACTCAGCCTTCATGTGGTCACTGAACTCTCTGCACAAAGATTCGTTAGTAGCACCAAATATAATATCATCAACATATACCTGAGCTATAAGGATATCCTTGTTCTTCTTCAGAGTGAACAGGGTTGTGTCAACACAGCCTCTGACAAATCCTTTAGACAGAAGGAACTTTGTCAGCCTCTCATACCAAGCTCTGGGAGCTTGTTTCAGTCCATACAAGGCTTTCTTTAGCTTGTACACATGATCAGGAAACTTAGGATCTTCAAAACCAGGAGGTTGAGACACATAGACTTCCTCATCAATGTAACCATTCAAGAATGCACTTTTCACATCCATTTGAAAGAGCTTGAAACCTTTGTATGATGCAAAAGCACATAAGATTCTAATGGCTTCTAATCTTGCAACAGGAGCAAAAGTTTCACCATAATCTATGCCTTCTTGCTGACTGTAACCTTGAGCAACAAGTCTTGCCTTGTTCCTCACAACATTTCCAAATTCATCAAGCTTGTTCTTCAGAACCCATCTAGTTCCAACAACCTTTATGTTGTTAGGTCTGGGAACCAAAGTCCAAACTTCTGACCTTTTGAACTGGTCAAGTTCTTCTTGCATTGCCATCAACCAGGAGTCATCGTCAGCAGCTTCATAGAAGTCCTTGGGTTCCAGAAGTGACACAAAAGCCACATTCCCCATGTATCTTCTGAGCTGAGCTCTTGTCATGACAGGATTATGAACAGAGTCAATGATGTTCTCTAAGGAATGATTCCTGTGAGTTCTAACTTCTCTTGGTACATCCAAAGAGTCTTCTGAAACCTGTTCATCATTTGTTGAATCATATATAGGAGCATCTTCTGGAAGGAAGTTGACTTCTGGAGTAGGATTCTCATCTTGAGCTTGTTCAGCAACAGGAGGAACCACTTCAGCAGCTCTGGGAGAAACATCTTCTTCTTCAACAGGAGATGTTACTTCAGGAGCTTGAACTACATCTTCATCAGGAGCTCTACTATCTGCAGGGTTAGTCTCATCAAACTGTACATGAACAGATTCATCTAAAGTTTGAGTCCTCTTATTAAAAACCCTATATGCTTTACTATGTGTTGAGTAACCAAGAAAAATGGCCTCATCTGCCTTTGAATCAAACTTTGAAAGATATTCTTTTGTATTCAAAACATAACACTTACAACCAAAGGTTCTGAAATAACCTATTTTAGGCTTTCGACCTTTCCAGAGTTCATAAGGAGTCTTGTTCAGAATGCTTCTGATTAGCACTCTATTCAGAACATAGCAAGCTGTGTTCACAGCTTCTCCGCAAAAGTACTTTGGAAGCCTTCTTTCATTGATCATAGTTCTGGCTATCTCAACCAGAGTTCTATTCTTCCTTTCAACCACCCCATTTTGTTGAGGAGTTCTGGGAGCAGAAAAGTTATGATCAATTCCCTTGGTTTCACAGAATTCTTCAAACCTAAAGTTTTTGAATTCTCCACCATTATCACTTCTGATATGGACAACCTTTTCATTCCTTTCATTCTCAAGTTTCTTTATCAGAACTGAGAAACATCCAAGTGACTCATCTTTGCTAGACAGCAAGATGACCCAAGTGAATCTTGAATAGTCATCTATAATGACAAAGGCATACTTCTTTCCACCCATGCTCATTGGTTGAACAGGGCCAAAAAGATCCATATGAAGTAATTCCAAAGGTCTTTTAGTTGAAATGACTTTCTTAGTTTTAAAAGAGCTTCTGGATTGTTTACCAGATTGACAAGCATTGCACAAATGATTCTTTTTAAAACTAATTTCAGGCAGACCCTCAACCAATTGATTTCTAGCAACTTTGGCCAGAAGGTCCATGCTCACATGAGCAAGTCTTCTATGCCAGAGCCAGGAGGTATCCTCTTTGGACATCAAGCATATATTTTTGCAAAGATTCTCAAGGTTCAGCATGAAAACATTTTCAACTCTAGGAGCAGTTAGAATAACTTCCCTTGACTTACTGTCCAAGATTTTACATCCAGAGGAGCTGAAGACAACATCTCTACCTTTATCACACAGTTGTGCAACACTCAGGAGATTGAACTTCAGACCTCTGACTAGGGAGACATCTTCGATCGGAGGGTTGGTTCCTATGGATCCAGAACCAAGAATCCTTCCTTTCTGAGCATCTCCAAAGCTGACTTTTCCACCTCTTTTAGGAACAAATGTGATGAATGCTTTTTCATCACCTGTCATATGCCTTGAGCACCCACTGTCAATGTACCACAGCTTTGACATTGATGGAGCACTCAGAGCCACCTGCAACACAATCAATTAGTGACAGGTACCCAATCCTTATTGGGTCCTTCAGAGTTAGATTTCTCTTCAGCAGGTTTTAATGATATCTCAGATTGCAAGAGATTTTTAATATGGTACTTGCAATCCTTTAACCAATGACCATCACTTTTACAGAGCTTGCAAAAGGGAGGGTTCTTTGATCTTTCCCTTTGCTTCTTGGGAGATTTCTTCTTCTTCTGAGAAGGACCAACATCTTCAGAGGCTATAACAGCACTCTCAGAGGTACCAACATCAGGAGGAGAAGCTATCTCTTTCAGAAGAGAGGGAGTGACAGGTTTCTTCTTCTTCTGGGGTTTATCACTTCCCAGAGGCAGCTTGTTCTTGCCTTTGGCTTTAGAGCCATCAGCAGGAATGCTGAACTGTTTACACAGCTTCTCTTCTAACACTTTCATGTCAGAAAAGACTTGAGTAAACCTAAGAAACTTGTCAGCCTCACTCTTGTCCAATTTCCTTTTCAGGTACTTGAACATACTATAGAGTTCTTCAAGAGAATCAAAGATATTCTGTTCAGAAGATATGTTTACCTCAGAATCATATGTAACTTAAGGAGGTGCGGAAGTTTCTCCTGTGACATCTTCAGATGTTGGCTCATCAATAGCCATAAAACAAATCTGAGCTTGCTCTTCCTTTTCTTCAGGATCACTGCTGGTCTCAGAGTCTGACCAGGCAGCCAGCATAGCTTTCTTGAACTTTTTCTTATCTTTCTTCAACTCCGGGCAGTTAGGCTTAATGTGCCCCGGTTGCTGACATCCATAGCACACAATTGGCTTGTTTGGATCTCTCTTGAACTTTTCACCAGAATCAGGAGTTTTCTTATCAAAGCTCCTGAAAGGCTTCTTGTAGTTTCCACCTCTGCCTTTCCTAAAGGCCTTCTTGAACTTCCTGGTCAGCATAGCCAGTTCCTCATCTTCTGAGGATTCTTCAGAAGATCCTGCTTTCAGGACAACTCTTTTTCCTTCTGACTTTTCTCTTAAGTCATGATTCTTTAATGACATCTCATGAGTGATTAAGGACCCAATGAGTTCATCATACAAGTAATAGCTCAAGTCCTGAACTTCTTCAATAGCAGTCTTCTTGGCTTGCCAAGACCTTGGTAAGCTTCTGACAATCTTCTTCACTCGATCAGATTCTTCAATGTCTTTTCCTAAGCTCTTCAAGTCATTGACTATCTTGGTGAATCTAGAATTCATATCTGAAATAGATTCTTTATCAAGCATTTCAAATAACTCATATTCTCTCATGAGTTGGTTGACTTTAGATTGCTTCACTTTTCCTGTTCCTTCATATGTGACTTCTAGCTTGTTCCAAATATCCTGTGCTGTTTCACAAGAGGAAACTTTGTTATATTCAGTAGCTGTAAGTGCACAATGCAACATATTTATTGCTGAAGCATTAGTTTGGAGTTTTTTCAGAATGTCATCTGTATATTCTCTCTGAGGAATAACAACATCCCCTAAACCTTGTTCCATTCTGGTAGGAATGAAATCACCATTAGTGATGACATACCAAGCACTCATGTTCTGAGCTTGGATGAAGTACATCATCCTTTTCTTCCAGTATGAGTAGTTGTTGCCATTAAACAATGGAGGTCTGGTAGTGGAAGAACCTTCTGGAACTATGAAGTGAGAAGAATTCTCAGGCTGGTGTCTACTAGCCATCTCTATTGATTCTGATAGGATCTTACACTTAGATTGTTAGATCTTTAGTAAATATGCGAAGTGACCTTCGCTCTGATACCACTTGTTGGCCCTAACAAGAACAAAATCACCTAGAGGGGGGTGAATAGGTGTCTAAGTTGAAAACTGAAAATTTCTAAGTTTTTAAAGAAACTTAAATTTCAGAGTCAAACTTTCCAGAGTCAGAAGCAAGTTTATAGAATTTGCTTCTGAGGAAAATTCTGCCTATACACAGTTAGCCTGCTTTCAGCAACAGAAGTTCGGTAAGAGAACTTCTGGACAGTCTTCTGAACAAAGACAATGATACTTACAGAAAATCTGTTTCAGCACTAAATATAAGCAAGTACACAGAAGCAATAATAACAAGTATAAGAGGGAGAAAGAAGTTCAGGAGGTCCTGATTGAACAATTCGATTTATCCAAGTTCGCCACAGAAGTCCTGTGACTACGTCTTGTCCCCTGAGGTCGCAGCCTTCAGAGATTTTATAAATCCACTATTCAGAACTTTTATGGCAAGTTCAGAAGCTCCTTTACATCAACAGAACTTAAGCTAATTTCTCACTTAGTTCTGACTAGTCTAAAAAGAGTTAAAGGATTTCCACCAGAACAAAACAATACTCTGTTTTCTGGATTTCTCACCCAATTCTAATCTCAACTAGATTTCTCTCTTTAAATCTAACTGAAGATCACAACCGATCTCAGTTTACAAGATTCCTATTATGAACTTGTTTTTCTTCACTCTCTCACTTTACTAAGACTATGCTAAGAAAGATTGAGAATGGAAAAGTTGCTCTGTTTTCTTGTTTAAAACAGTGCGTTAAGATTTTGCTCGATGATCATGCGTGTGTTGATGCATTGGAGCTTGGCTACTATTTATAGTGATTGAAGATGACCGTTGTGGAGTTTGAAACTTCAAAGGAGATGACATCAGTTGTTGTAGCCGTTAATTTGTCAAGTCTTCAAACGGTCTTCAAACACTTTGATTCCGTTATCCTTGTTCTTTAACTAAATCCGGTAAGTGATTTGAAATCAAGGATGAGGATGACAGAATCATTCTTCAATTAGATCAACAAAGGGTAGACAAGGAAATTCCGGTTTCTCTTGAACAGACAAGCGCGCTCCATCAAAACAGCTTTTTGAACTTTTGGCGCCTTGCATTGAATGCAAGTGTCAGAGCATTAAATGCTCAAACAAATCCGTGACTAAGCTTTCAGAAGCTTATTTCCAGTTGTCTAGACTTCTGATCAAATTGGCATAACTTCTGATTGCAAGGAACTTCTGAGGAGAGCTTTAGCAGACTTAGGCTTCAGAGCGGAGGAGTTCCAGCTTCTGAATCGTTGAAACTCTGACTTTAGCAAACAAAACTCCTGAGTCCTTTAGGCAATCCGAAAAAGATTCATTCAACACCTGCTGAGTAACTTACACATAGACTAAAACAAAAATATTAGTCAACAATAATCTATATGTGAGATAGAATTAAGTTTTCATCTTCTGAAACGTTTGGACATAATCAAAACACTTAGGGTTCATCACATACCACATCTCTTAGGTCGTCCAACAAAAAAAACCCAAAAAATAATACCACACGAGTCACAAGATGAGATAGCCCCCCTATTTTGCACACAATCCCATGTCCACAAGTCTAGTTACACGCACACATTAGACACTTAGGTCATCTAGCCGAAATCCATGAAAGATATTAGTAGGACATCTCCTCGTGCACACACACATTGAGTCACACACACTTTCGGTTTTAGATCGTTATAAGTTGTTAGGAGTCCACCTAATAGGGCGTCCCTTCACTTACACCAAAGTCACACACATGCATACCCTATGTTTTAGATTTTCTAGCTAGAGTCCATATCACGTGAGTTCATCCCTTGTCATGTGTCTATGCATCTAGTCACATGCATTGTGTGTTACCCAGTCAAAGTTCGCAAGTGTGAACCTACATGCATCCATAGAGCACCCCTCGATCACTTGCAATCATGTAGCATGACCAACTGTCATAAAAACGTTTATTTCCCATTGGCCATCTCACCCCCGAGGAAGGATGCGTGTCTTTGTTTGTGCAGGATCCCCATAGGTGTCATAAAAAGGTAGCGATGAATCAGGATCATCGTCACAGGGAGATAGTCTAGGTGCAAATTAGACGATGTCAACAACCTTTCAGAACCTAGACCAGTAAACCCCAGAAGGCATAGGAGCCTCCCTCGGCCATCGAAAAGAATGTGTCACGAACCCCCTATAACGGAAAGTCAGCAACACACTGGGGCATTTTTTTCGATCCTTAGAAGATATGATGCAAACTTGGAGGTTAGCAGATTCATAGTCCTCCGATCACCCTGACGGCCAGGCAATGGAACGCCGTGGCCTCACCTAAGAGATCATCAGCCAGGGCATCACTCAATCAATACAGAATACAACATAAAGCCAAGGTTGGAAACGCTACTGCCCAGATAAGACTGGTAGAACAAAATGTCGAGCATCATCAAGAGTTAGCAGGCGAGAGATCAACGCGCAGGAGGTACCCCAACCTAAATTGAAGAAGAAAAGGCGTTACCAGGTCCCCGGATCAACTGAATATTAAGGAGCGAAAAGGACAGATACTGGGGCACAGTTGATCGACCTCGGGATGAAACCACCAGCACTCAGATAAGACTGGGAGGACAAAGTGTCAAACACCATCCGAAGAAAGAGGGCAGAGAACTGAACTGAAGAGGTCACTAAATCCTCAGATCACGCTCGAGGTGCTATGAAAGGTTACTGAGTGCTACGAAAGGTTACTAAATCCTCGGATCACGCTCGAGGTGCTAGGAAAGGTTACTAAATCCTCGGATCACGCTCGAGGTGCTATGAAAGGTTACTAAGTGCTACGAAAGGTTACTAAATCCTCGGATCACGCTCGAGGTGCCATAAAAGGTTACTGAGTGCTACGAAAGGTTACTAAAATTCTTGGATCACGCTCGAGGTGCTACGAAAGGTTACTAATTGCTACGATGGGTTACTCAATCCTCGGGTTATGCTTGAGGTGCTATAAGAGGTTACGAAAAAATCCTCGGATCAAACTCGAGGTACTATGGAAGTAGTTGATCGGGCTTAGAGTAGGATTGTAGAAACACGACGCCGGAGGCCCAGACTGCAGGAGTTACTCGTCGAAAACAGTTGATCGGCCTTACAGTAAGATTATAGAAAACACGACGCGGGAGGCCAAGGCTGCAGGTAAGTTCTCTAAACTCACTTTCGGAAAACACGAGCACACACGCAGTGTGTCTTGTTTCGCTTCATTGAGATTGCCCAACGGGTCTTACTGTTGGGATTTGGAGACTAATTCGTATGTGGTTAGGGATTCCTTGGTGGTTTAGGATTCCTAGTGGTTTAGGATTTCAATTAGTATAAATATAGCTCTATTCCATGTAAATTGTATTCCATTCATCATAGTAAATTATCCTGGTTTGGTAGTGCCTCCAGACGTAGTCATTCATATTGAGTGGCGAACTGGGTTAACAACTAGTGTGTGTTTTTTTTGTTTGTCTTCATTATCGTAATTGCATTAGATCCTAACAATTGGTATCAGAGCGAGGTTAGCTACATTTACGATGGGAGACGGAAAATCACCGGTGGAGAAGTTCGATGGCACAGATTTCGGTTTCTGGAGGATGCAGATCGAGGATTACCTGTATGGTAAAGAATTGCATGAACCTCTAGATGAGCAACCAGAGGAGATGTCTGATGAAGATTGGAAGCTGTTGAACAGAAAAGTGATGAGTGTGATCCGACTATCGCTGTCCAAAAACGTTGCGCATCACACAGTGAAGGCAAAGACCACGATTGAGATACTGGAGATTTTGAGTTCGTTATATGAGAAGCCCTCAGCGGCGAACAAGGTCCATATGATGAGACGGTTGTTCAACTTTCAGATGACGGAGAATTCATCAGTTGTTGTACATCTGAATGAGTTTAATATGAAGATTTCACAATTGAGTTCTGTTGGAATTGATTTCGAAGATGAGGTAGTGGCCCTAATTTTGTTATCTTCTTTACCGGAGAGTTGGAGTGGTACTGTTACTGCTCTTAGTGCCTCAGCAGGGAAAGTGAAACTTAGGTTTGACGATGTTAGGAATTTGATAATCAGCGAGGAGATTCGCAGGAATGAGTCGGGTTCAACATCAGGTTCAGCCTTGAGTACTGAAAATCGGGGTAGGTCAGATTCAAGGTCAAAACAGAATCGTGGTAGGTCTAAATCGAAGGGTAGAGGAGGAAACCCTAACAAGGACAGGAGTCATGTTAAGTGCTGGAACTGTAATGAAACCGGTCATTACATGAATCAGTGTAAAGCACCTAAGAAGGACAAGTCCGTGAATTCAGCCAGCAATGAGTATGCAGAGGCGTTGATTTTAAGCGTGAGAAGTCCTGTAGAGTCTTGGGTTCTAGATTCAGGAGCCTCGTTTCACTCTTGTAGCAGCGCAGATTTGATGGAGAACTATACCCCAGACAAATTTCGAAAGGTTTATCTCGCTGATGATGAACCTTTGGAAATTGTGGGTAAGGGAGATGTTTCGATCAAAACCAAGAATGGTTCTGTAGTTAAGTTGTCTGGTGTTAGGCATGTACCTGGCCTGAAGAGAAATCTATTGTCAGTTGGGCAATTAGATGATGAGGGATATTGTGTGGTGTTTGTAGGTGGAAATTGGAAGATTTCCAAGGGATCTATGGTGGTAGCTCATGGTGAGAAGGTGGGATCTTTATATGTCACGGATAATGTTTGTAATAACATTGATGTTGTGAGTGAGGTTGTGAATGCTGATTTGTGGCACTGTCGTCTTGGTCACATGAGTGAAAAGGGGATTAAAGTGCTATTTTCAAAGGGTCTATTACCAGGATTGAAGTCTGCTGATCTAGGGCTATGTGAGGATTGTATCTTCGGGAAGCAGAAAATGGTCAGTTTCAATAAAGGTGGAAGAACTTTGAAGAAGGAAAAAATGGAGTTAGTTCACAGCGATTTATGGGGTCCAGCACTAGTGAAATCTCTAGGAGGAGCTTATTACTATATGACTCTCATTGATGACTGCACTAGGAAGTTATGGGTCTATTTTCTAAAGAAGAAATCAGAAGCATTCGATGTCTTTAGAAAGTGAAAGGCCCTAGTAGAGAATGAGACAGGTCTGAAAGTGAAGTGTTTGAGGTCTGACAATGGTGGGGAGTATGAGCTTAAGGAGTGCAAGGAATTTTGTGCAGAGAATGGGATTCGCATGGAAAAGACCTTGAAGGGAACTCCTCAGGAAAATGGTGTTGCTGAAAGAATGAACAAAACTTTGTGTGAACGTGCAAGAAGCATGAGACTGAAGTGTAGACTTCCAAAGATGTTCTGGGCAGAAGCAGTTAACACTGCTGCATTCTTGATCAATAGAGGGCCATCGTCTCCCTTGGAGAATGGCATTCATGAAGAAGCTTGGAGCGACAAGCAAGTAAATCTATCCTTTCTGAAAGTGTTTGGATGTGATTCCTATGTCCATATTGCTCCTGTTGAGAGAAGTAAGTTAGATGCTAAGTCTATCAAGTGCACGTTTATTGGATATGGTGGTGATGACTATGGATTTCGATTTTGGGATAGTCAGAATAAAAAGATTATTCGAAGCCGGGATGTTGTGTTCAATGAACAGATGATGTACAAGGATAGCCTTGGAGTATCTAATACTAGTGATTCAGAACCAGAAATTGTAGACCTAGACATCATGAATTCTGGTGGGAGTAAGAAGGTAGCTGTTGAGGAACCAGTTGAGGAGGAGCCTCAAGTTACAACAGCTGATCCACCAGTTACTCTACGCAGTACGAGAGATAAGAAAGATATTAACAGGTACTCACCTGGAGACTATGTGTTGTTGACAGATAGTGGTGAGCCAGAAAGCTTCCAAGAAGCATCTCGGGTTGTGGATGCTGAGAAGTGGAAGTTTGCTATGAATGATGAGATGGATTCTCTGTTAACTAATGGTACTTGGGAACTTGTTGAGCTTCCAGAGGGTGAGAAGGACCTTGAAAATAGATGGATTTTCAGAAAGAAAGTGGAAGCAGATGGTAGCATAAGGTACAAGGCCAGATTAGTGGTGAAAGGGTTCCAACAGAGGTATGGTATAGATTACACAGATGTTTTTACTCCAGTAGTAAAATTGACTACTATTCGGTTAGTTTTGAGTATGGTGGCTACAGAAGATTTGGAGCTACAGAAGATTTGGAGCTACAGCAGATGGATGTAAAAACTGCCTTTCTTCATGGAGATTTGGAGGAAGATATCTATATGAGGCAACCTCAGGGGTATGAATCTGATAATCCCAAACTTGTATGTAAACTGAATAAAAGCTTGTATGGCCTGAAACAAGCCCCTAGGCAGTGGTACAAGAAGTTTGATTCATTTATGCAAGAGATCAAGTTTGTGAGGAGTGAAGATGATCATTGTTGTTACTTTAAGAGATTGGATCAGGGCTACATCATCTTACTGTTGTATGTTGATGACATGTTGATTGCGGGATCTAGTGTTAGAGAGGTGAGAAAACTGAAGAATCAGTTATCCGAGAGATTTGCCATGAAAGATCTTGGAGATGCTAATCAGATTATGGGCATGAGAATTGTTAGAAACAGAAAGGCTATAAAGTTGTATCTATCGCAGGCTGAATATGTCAAGAAGGTCTTAAAGAGATACGGTATACAAGATGCAAAGCCAGCACAGGTTCCTTTGGGAAGCCATTTTAAGTTATCTAAAGAAGAGTCACCCAAGAGTAGAGAAGAGCGTGCCAAGATGGAGAAAACTCCATATGCTTCTGCAATTGGCAGTTTGATGTATGCAATGGTGTGTACAAGGCTAGATATTGCACATGCAGTGGGAGTTGTTAGCCGCTTCATGGGAGACCCGGGTAAGAAGCATTGGGAAGCAGTTAAGTGGATCCTGAGATATTTGAAGGGAACAAGTGAGCAAGCTTTATGTTTTGGGGGCAAAGAAGTTATGTTGACAGGATATGTGGATGCAGATTTAGCATCAAGTGACATTGACAAGAGAAGGAGTACAACCGGTTATGTATTTACATTGGGAGGTACAACGATCTCTTGGGCTTCAAAGCTTCAGAAAGTGGTAGCATTGTCTACAACGGAAGCAAAATATATTGCAGTGACTATGGCTAGTAAGGAGATGGTATGGTTGCAGAGTTTCTTGAAGGAATTGGGCAAAGAGCAGAAGTATCCCACTTTGTACAGTGATAGTCAAAGTGCAATTCACTTAGCTAAGAATGCTGTTTTTCATTCAAGGACAAAGCACATTGAGTTGAAGTATCACTACATACGGCATCTTTTAGAGAGAAAGACATAGCAGTTAGTGAAGATCAAAGGCACAAAGAATCCTGCATACATGTTGACAAAGGTTGTAACCTTTGAGAAGCTGAAGTTTTGCATAGCTTCAGATGGCCTTCGTAACTGAGTTAGAGGCCCGGCACTACCAGCAGATTAAGATGGATTTAGTCTCCAGGTGGGAGATTGTTGGGATTTGGAGACTGGTTCCTAGGTGGTTAGGGATTCCTTGGTGGTTTAGGATTCCTAGTGGTTT
This sequence comes from Euphorbia peplus, assembly GCA_028411795.1. NCBI lineage: Eukaryota > Viridiplantae > Streptophyta > Magnoliopsida > Malpighiales > Euphorbiaceae > Euphorbia > Euphorbia peplus. The sequence continues at coordinate 25,359,349 of CP110840.1, forward strand.
AGGATTTCAATTAGTATAAATATAGCTCTATTCCATGTAAATTGTATTCCATTCATCATAGTACATTATCCTGGCTTGGTAGTGCCTCCAGACGTAGTCATTCATATTGAGTGGCGAACTGGGTTAACAACTCGTGTGTGTTTTTTTTGTTTGTCTTCATTATCGTAATTGCATTAGATCCTAAGACTTACAAGATGATGTAATCATCTTACGCACTCCAAAAGAAGCGAGGGGCAAACTGTAAGCACTGGTTTTCGAACCCGATGATGAAAGCAATCTATGAGCTCCTCATCACGCCAGCTGTGAGCGAAAGTGGTCGCTCATAGCGGCTTTAGCCTTATTTGACTAGAGTCGCCACCCGGCCGACCGGGAAAATGTACGAACCGGTGTTTGTACCGATCGTTTTGAAAACCAGAGATTCTATATACGTTCATGGATACAACTTATTAATTCCGACATTCCAGAACCCAGAGGATCTTTTAATGCAACCTAACAGCTTGTTATCTTCATATTTATGGTTCTCACATCAGAATAAATAAATGCGCAAATATTTGTGCGGTAAACCGCTGGGTGACACGGTACTAAACCCTCAGAAGCTTACCCTCGTCGCGTGCCAGTGATTGCTCGCGGACTGATGCTCGTTGAAGAACGAAGACCTTTTCTGGGAGGAACCTCAGGGAGCCGGAATTGCGTGTGCGTTCTCCGGCGTGGTAACTGGGAACATGACTTAATCGACCCTAGCGAGACTGTGAGTGATGCCTGGATTGGAAACTTTTGATAATAGGGGTAGTGTTTTTGGTGGTCAGGAAGACCTTTCTGAGAATATTTGAAGAAAGTACTCTCAGGCTCGAACTCTAGCAATTCTTTCTTATATCAGAGGCAACCTTAGGCAACTCGAGGAGGCAACTTTATCAGAGGCAACTTTTATCGGGTCAAGAATTGCTTTAGAACGAGCTAGAGAGGAAGGAAAATGAGTGTTTGATGATTTTTGTTGATGTTTTGAATGAGAAATCCGGAGGGTATTTATAGGTTTCCTTGTGACCATACGGTCACAAGGTTGTGACCGTACGGTCCCTGTTTAGTGACCGTACGGTCACTGGCTTCGCCCGTCTCAGATCTGAATTCGGATCTGAGCCGGACGTTACCCGACACCCGGCCAATGTCGTTTGGAAGTTTCTACACGTGTCACTTTCTCATTAGACCGCCCAACCACGTGGCAGATAAGGAATGGGTCGTTATCTGCCACGTGGCAGTGACCGTACGGTCAAGGATATGTGACCGTACGGTCTCAACCAACAGTGTTGTGACCGTACGGTCCCTGATGAATAATGCTTGTGACCGTATATTCTTTTATGATCAAGGATTTTCTCATAAGCATGAAGGTGCCACACTCATGGTCCCGAGGAGTGGGCGGAAGAGGTTATGGTCCCGAAAAGGTCATCCGTTCTACGACGAGCATCGGTATTTGAGCAGCTAGCGCAACGAGGAGCTCATAGTTTGCTTTCATCATCGGGTTCGAAAAACTAGTGCTTACAGTTTGCCCCTCGCTTCTTTGGGAGTGCCTAAGGTGATTACATTGTTCTGTAAGACCCGTCGGACAGTCTCAATGAAGCGAAGCGAGCCGTACTGCGTGTGTGCTAGTGTTTTTAAAGTGGGTTTAGAGAACTTACCTGCAGTTCTGGCCTACGGCATCAGATCTTCTATAATCTTTCAGTAAGGCCGACTAACCGTTTCTGTGGGGTACCTCGACGAGGATTTTCTGTAACCTTTAATAGCGCCTCGAGCATAACTCGAGGACTTTTGGTAACCTTCGTAACCTTCAGTAACCTGCCTTGGGCAAGACCCGAGGACTTGGTAACCTCTCTGTTGCTTTGAGTAAACTCTCACAACGCCTCGGGCGTGACCCGAAGACTTAATAACTTCTTTGTAGCTCTTCTCCATAGTACCTCGGGCACGACCCAAGGATCATCAATCTCCTTATAGCTCTGAGTAACCTTTCATAGTATCTCGACGAGGATTTTCCGTAACCTTTGATGGTGCCTCAAATTTTTGGTTCGAGGACTTTTGGTAACTTCCGTAGCTCTACCGTAACGCCTCGGGTGTGACCCGAGGATTCAGTAACCTTTTCGTAGCTCTTCTTCATAATACCTCGGGCACGACCCGAGGATTTAGTAACCTCTTGTAGCTCTGAATAATCTTTCATAACGCCTCGGGCGTGATCCGAGGATTTTAGTAACCTTTTGTAGTTCTTCTTCATAGTACCTCGGGCACGACCCGGGGATTGGGTAACTTTTTGTAGCTCATAGTACCTCGACGAGGATTTTCCGTAACTTTTGATGGTGCCTCAAATTTTTGGTTCGAGGACTTTTGGTAACTTCCGTAGCTCTGTCGTAACACCTTGGGTGTGACCCGAGGATTCAGTAACCTTTTCGTAGCTCTTCTCCATAATACCTCGGGCACGACCCGAGGACTTAGTAACCTCTTGTAGCTCTGTTTGCCGACCCTTCTTTCTTTAGATGGTGTTGAACACTTTGTCCTACCAGTCTTATCCGAATGCTGGTAGTCTTATCCTAAGGTCGGTCAGATGTGTCCCAATGTTTTTCTCTTTTGCTTTTGATCCTTAGCTGACTTGGGGGCCCCTGGTGGCATTCTTCCTTGACCAAAGTCGTACCCCACCCCGGTATTGCCCCAGTGGAGTTCTTAGTTTCCAATATTTTGACGAGTTCAGGGGTGCCCGAGCGTATCCGTGGTCCGATGTTGCCCCAGTGTACTGCTTCTGCGGTCGTTGGATATGCCCATATGTCCTTGGTAGTTCCTCGGGGTTAGCAACATCTTCTATAAGGCCTTTTGTAACGCCTCTTATAACGCATTCTGTAACGTCTTCTGTAACGCCTTCTGGAACGTCTTCTGGAACGCCTTCTGGAACTTCTTCTGGAACGCCTTCTGGAACGCCTCCTGGAACGCCTTCTTAAAGTGTGAGTATTGATCTCCGGAGCTGCTTCAGGAGTATTAAGTCTTCATGAGGTCGGGTGTTTCGGGAGTCGGACGCTTCCAGCCGCGGAAGTTGGGTGAGTTTCTGCGCTTTCTGTGGTTTGTCGGGCTTGGCTCTGAAAGATTGTTAACACCGTCTGATAGGTGTAGTGCCTAGACTATCTATCGCCGCCTTTTATGACTCCTATGGGGATCCTGCAAAAACAAAGACATGCATCCTTTCTCGGGGTGAAATGGCCAATGGGAAATAAACATTTTAATGATGACTGGTCATGCTGCATGATTACAAATGATCAAGGGAGATACCCTACTTTATGGATGCATGCAGGTTCACACCTATGAGCTTAGTCTGGATAACGCACAATATATGCGACTAGATGTACAGACACATGATAAAGGACGCTTTCACTACATGAACTCATGTGATATGGATTCTAGCTAGACTACCTAAAACATATGGTGTGCATGTGTGTCTTTAGTGTAAGTGAGGGGATGCCTTATATGGATGAAATATCCTTATCTTTTCGGGTTATTTACGATGTAATTAAATGTTATTTTATTACTTTTAGTATAGTTTTAAGTCTTTTTATTATACTTTGTGAACAAATTAATTCTCAATCACTTAGTTTGAATTTATCTCCGTAAAAGCACTATTTTCACCGAAAATCGTCAAAGTAACCCATGTTTATTTTGTTTATAGGTTTTACTTCAAAGATAAAAATTATCCATGGTGAAAGACAACTTCCAGACATGATTAGAGGTGTTTTTGTGCTAATAAAGAGCTAAGAGACAAGGAGTTTTGCAAATAAATCAAGGAAAAATCAATCTGCCCAGAAATTGCTCTTGACACGGGTCGTGTCAAAGTTCCACACGGTCCGTGTCCGGACAAAAATGGTCCACACGGTTTGATTTCAGGGGCGTGTAAATGGTGTTCACACGACTAATGGAGGACACGACCCCGTGTCAAAAGGGACACGATCCGTGTCACAAAGGAGACATTTAATTTGCGCGGCGTTTTAATTAGCAAAAATCCAACTTGTCGAGTAATTAATGCGACACGACCCCATGTCAAAGGACACGCCTGAGCTGATTAAAGTCATTTTAATGCATTTTTGCCTTGACACGGCGTGTCAAGTGGCCCACACGACCCGTGTCAAGCTTTATTCTGCACTTCGATGAGATTTTCAAGCATGTGTTTTGAGGATTCACACTTGTTGACAAAGCCAACTTTTCTGTATAAATATGGGGGTTCTCTAGCCAGAAAAGGAATCCCTCTTGACTTGTGTTTAATCCCTCTTTAGTTATGTTTAGTTCCATTTAGTTGTAATTCTCTCCATTTAGTTGTTTAAGGAGGCGATCCAAGTACGATCCATGTTCCATTTCACCTCTTTTGCAAACTTGTAATCCATTTCCATTCCATCAATACAAAGTTACTTATTATTTCCTTCATCTTCATCCATTCTATTCAAATCTTCAAGTTGGCAAAGAGTTCCTCTCTGAGGACATAAGCGACGATCGTGTGTCCGGTGTAGTGCGATAAAAGGGAGTAGCTAAACTTTTATCTCGCTAAACTAGTTGTGACCCTTCTATGTGCTAGACTCGGTAGTATCATATTATTTCTTTACATAGTTTATACAATAGTTTTGTATAAATTAGTATATTTGATTTATCATCATCATATGCTTCTCTTAATGTTTATTTATGAATACTTGATATGAACTTGACATTTCTACCGGATTTATATAGGTGATTGCTCCCACCGGAAGTGACGAGCCGGAAACCGTAGATATTGACGACATCACGGAACTTAAAGGGCCCTAATTTCTAAATCCATTGGAGACACTTAACCTTGAAATTATAGGATTAATTAAGTGTGTACTTACGAGTTCATACGTGTTTATAAACATCATAAAAAGCTAGCTATGATAGTTTGATTAATTTTAAAACTATTTTATCTTTATTGTTGTATAAAACTTACCATCACCATTTCATGCTAAGGAATATGGAAAGTATTTGTATATTGTAGTATAGGAGTAGTTTATTAATGACCCCAACACTCTAAAGTATAAATTCGCTTAGATAACAACCCGAGACCGAGTAGTTTGATACTTATTGGTATAAATCCCGTGGATTCGATACCCGGACTTAACCCCCGGATTATTACTTGATAACGATACCCGGACTTAACCCCCGGATTATTACTTGATAACGGTACACTTGTCCTCTAATTGTAGGCCTTTTTGTAGCACTAGCTCGAGGCCGCATCAAGTTTTTGGCGCCGTTGCCGGGGATTTATCTTCTAGTAACTATTGAACGAAATGTTTTCATTGTTAAACTAAGCATTATTTTTTTAAATAGTTTTTTCTAATGATCCTTCTTTTGCGAGGTTATGGCCGATGTTGGAAGCAAGGAATTGTTTAGGCATCATTTGCTTAACCTCTTATCCACTCACGAAGATCAATCCGATGAATTGTATGCTTCCATCAAGGAATTATGCATACAAAAGGGGTTTGTAGTTGAATCGGTTACAAAGACCGAGTCGGTTGACCGGGTTGAGGAAACGATATCATGTGACGCTCTAAGCAATAAGGAAACTTCACGTTTGGAGCAACCCAAAGATGTCGTTGAGGAGGCCATCCAACTCGAGCTCTTCGAGGAGGATCATCAAATAGAAGAGTTTGTGTTTGCTCCATATTTTGAGGTTTTCGTTCTCTTTAAGTTACCGAAAGAATCAAAGAGGGAGCAAACTAAACTTTTTCATACTTCATTTTATTTTTACTTTTTCTCCTTATTAATAAATTCCTATGAAACTAAAAATTTATTTTGTAGGAACGGGATGTTTATTCAAGAATTTGAATGGCTAACGCGAGTGGTGGCTTACTCGTAGTACTAAGATCCATGTCGAGCTCGCCGACTTTAAAGCAGCGCTTCTTGAGAGGCAACCCAAGCCGGAATAAAGTTTTCATTTTTTAAAAATAAAAAAATAAAAAAAAATGAAAAAAAAAATGATAAAAAGACAACAATGAAAGTCGAGCTATTCCGACTATAAACATAGCATCGGTTTGGTTCTCTCGTCCTTTATAGTTTTATTAACTTCTTGTTTTGTGTTTTATTTTTGCTGCTTGTCATATTTTGTCTTAATTTTGTGTATTTTTGTTGAAGGACCCGAGAGCTTCTCCGACCACGTGAAAGTCGAGCTATTCCGACTATAAACATAGCATTGGTTTGGTTTTCCCGTTCTTTTTAGTTTTAATTAACTCTTTATTTTGTGTTTTATTTTTGCTGCTTGTCATATTTCATTTTATTTTTTTTAATTTTTGTAAAGTCGTCGACCTTTTTTGGAGATCTCACAATCACCCGAGATACGCTTTTAGCACTAACTTGTGTCATTGTGAAATCTCTACGAGGTAAGATACTTAACCAACCCACAAATGATTGGTTACATCGAGTCTGGATTGGTTAAGTAACCTTTTCTCGGTCGACTATTCGACCTTGGTGTGCAATTAACTTTTTGATTCGTGTGAAAAATTGTGCTTATGGGCTGTTTTTCGCCCTGACACGGCGTGTCCCATGTTTTACACGGACCGTGTCCCTTGTTTGACTTGATTTTTGAGTCGGTTGACCTGTGACATGGGGCGTGTGGAATACGTGTCGTTGGACACGCCCCTTCCAATTTATTAATTCAGTACAGGTCAAAAATGTGGTTTCTAGGAGGGTTTGGCCGTGACACGCCGTGTTCCCTGTTTGACACGGTCCGTGTCATATATGTTGACTCGATTTGACCTTTTAACACGGCGTGTCCCAAGTTTACACGACGTGTCGTTTAATAGGAGTATTTAATCTAGCTAAAAATAGTCGACACGGAGCGTGTCCCCCGTTGACACGCCCCGTGTGGGGTTCTTACCGTTGTATTTTTACAATGGTTAGATTTGACACGGTCCGTGTCCCCTGTCCACACGGTCCGTGTCAACCCTCTGGAACAGCTAGTTTGAAAAACTAGCCGTTTTTTGACCGTTTGGGGTGATTTTGGGGGCTATAAATACCCCCAATTCACCCCATAAACTTCACACCATCACTTCTTTTCATCTCTACTATTTTTTTTTTTAGCAAATGTTTCACTAATTTGAGTCATTTTGCTCCCGTTTTTCATATTTTCACCCTTAATCCAAAATTCTCATCCCATTTTTGTGTTTTTATTCTCATGGCTCGCCAAAAACAAACCGCTACACCACCATCTCGTCGTGCTATACGAGGAAGAAGTTCGACTCAACCTTCAAATGCCGAGGAAGAAAATTAAGTTCTCAACCAATGGAGTCGGGAAGTAGGGGCTTGGTTTAATCTTCCGACTGTCGAGCAAGGTAGGCGCTTCCAATTGATGCGTGAATTAAGTTGCCTCGCCTTTTTGGGATTCGATCTCATGTTCCTCACTACGGTTCCATGGGGAGCCCAAGTTCGATCGGCTTTTGACCTTTTGGGATGGCTCGCTTTGCAAGACCGATCATTTATCGTTCATCCTCGGGTATGTGTTGAATTCTTTTCTACTTTAACACTTAGTGAGGGAGCATTACAATTTTCTTTGGGCAATCAAATATATACATTGCCACGTGATTCTTTTAATCAAGCGGTACCGACGATATTGCCCGGCCCTCACGAGTTTGTGGAGGAGGAATACAACCATATTAATTTTTGGCACACCATCTCCAATGATACCGGATTTACACTTACCGACCTCCGCTCTAAACATATTCAAGATCCGGTAATGTGGTGGCTTCATCGTTTCATTTCCTTCAACTTCACGGGTAAAACGGAAGGTAACAAAGTATCCGCCGATGAACTTACTATGCTTTATTGTATTCGTAAGCATATGTTTTATGACCTTGGTTCTTATTTGTGGAAAAAGTTAGTAGGGATGAACAAACGCCCAAAGGCAAATATTGGGCTTGGATGGATCGTAACTATTATTGCGAGCAATGTTGCTCCACGGGTTCTTGAAGGCGATGGTGTAGTGGTACGACCACGTGCTCTAAATAAGGATTCCGTTAGGGGAATCACTTTTGGTGGTCCGGTTACTAATAGGGTGGAACCAGAAGATATTGAGCAACACGAAGAGGTTGGGGGAGGCAATGATCAATACGAACCCCAACCTTATCATCACACCGGTCCGAACCAATGGGATGAGGCCGAAGCGAGAGAATGGAGGCCATGGCAACAAGGTCCGACAAATGAGCAAATCTTTGCTCAAAACGAGCAAATCTTACAATGGCAACAACAAGCAAATTCCCGCTTCGACAACTTGGAGAATTTTTCTTCCTATTATTGTCGCCAAAATCAATGGCCTTATCCACCACCACCTCCATCTCCTCCGGCGGTTTAAGGGAGTTTTCTCATTTCTTTCGATTTTTACTTTTATGCAATTTTGGGAGTAATTGCATTTTAAAAGCGGAGGAAGGGAGAAAGCACTCCCGATTTATCTTTAATTGCTTTGTAGTATAGATTTTAAATGCTTTCTAGTTTAACTTTATAAGCTTTCTAGTATAGATTTTTATGTTTTCTAGACTAGTTTTTATTTTTGTATCGAAAAAAATTGTCAAAATACCAAAAAAATGAAATAGTTGAAAATCAAGTAATACAAAAAAAATTTAGTTTAGTTACATTGTTAATTAATCTACCTCTCCCAAATTTAAGTTTTCGTACTTACCTCATATAAAATAAAAATTCAACTTTCGAACTTAAACACCTAGTTTAAGTGAGAACCCGAAAAAGTTAAGATTTTCACTAAGGTATTAGATTAAATTTGCTAAGTTAATTGTAATTAACTAGTTCTTCGATTAATTTAAATGGCATGAACAATAAAATGGATTTGATAGGAAGAAAAGTTTGAAAACACACTAAAACCCGAATGTGAGATTCTAGAGCCAAAAGACTAAGCGAACATCAAAAAGCTTAGATAGGTTTTTGTGTGAAACTTTCACTAAATTTTTGAGTCATGGAGTTTGCATCTAATACCGAATAACATCCTTAGCTAAAAATATAACTAACATTAGACGACGAAGTTCCTTTTAGGTTTTCTTCTAACGACATTTTTGCTACTAACTCACCAAACACCTTAGTTAGCCTAAACACTTTAACACACTAAATTGTCAACTAACTTTGTTTAGCACTAATTGTGGCAAGTCAACAAAAGAGAAGGCACTTGATAAATAGCTTGATATTCCTAAAATGGGTTTTATTAGTCTCAAATCATTCACTTTGTGCTCAGATGAGTCAAAACTCTTTATCAAAGAAAGAAAGATTAGAGAAGAGAAAAAGTAAGAAGAGAAATAAAAAGAAAAGAAAATTTTTTATGATGAAATTCTCAAAGTTTTTTTCATGGTCACCTCGACTATGTTCTCAAAAAGTACTTCATAAAAAGACCCAAACTTATTGGTTACGAGCTATTAAATATTTTTTATCTCTTTTGTCACAATTAGGTCATTTATTGACCGCTAGACATGACCTAAATAGACCACTTACATACCCCATACCCTAACCAAGTTATAACCCTTTTTGAGGAAAGTTTTGATAATGTTAGAGTTTTTAGCTAATATTTGGATGACAATGCAAACTCAACTTGAATCATGATTTAGTGTCGAAGTCGAGAGTAAACACCAAGTCGCCAAATAATGAGTGATTGAGTGAACTACCTTTGCGAGGTGTCGATAACTTTCTTCCATTAGTAAACACGTTTTAATTGAGCATGTCACCTTAAATTAATCGATGAACTAGTCAGTTAGGATTTACTTATTGAGTTTTCTCTTTTTGTGAATTTCTTTTCCATGCTTTTAGGGCTTCTACCAAACTCGGGAGTTTGAGTCGGATTATGGATTTTTAGTTTACTTGAGGACAAGTAAAGCTTTAAGCGTGGGGAAGTTGATAGGGATGAAATATCCCTATCTTTTCGGGTTATTTACGATGTAATTAAATGTTATTTTATTACTTTTAGTATAGTTTTAAGTCTTTTTATTATACTTTGTGAACAAATTAATTCTCAATCACTTAGTTTGAATTTATCTCCGTAAAAGCACTATTTTCACCGGAAATCGTCAAAGTAACCCATGTTTCTTTTGTTTATAGGTTTTACTTCAAAGATAAAAATTATCCATAGTGAAAGACAACTTCCAGACATGATTAGAGGTGTTTTTGTGCTAATAAAGAGCTAAGAGACAAGGAGTTTTGCAAATAAATCAAGGAAAAGTCAATCTGCCCAGAAATTGCTCTTGACACGGGTCGTGTCAAAGTTCCACACGGTCCGTGTCAGGAAAAAAATGGTCCACACGGTTTGATTTCAGGGGCGTGTAAATGGTGTTCACACGACTAATGGAGGACACGACCCCGTGTCAAAAGGGACACGATCCGTGTCACAAAGGAGACATTTAATTTGCGCGGCGTTTTAATTAGCAAAAATCCAACTTGTCGAGTAATTAATGCGACACGACCCCGTGTCAAGGGACACGCCCAAGGACACGCCTGAGCTGATTAAAGTCATTTTAATGCATTTTTGCCTTGACACGGCGTGTCAAGTGGCCCACACGACCCGTGTCAAGCTTTATTCTGCACTTCGATGAGATTTTCAAGCATGTGTTTTGAGGATTCACACTTGTTGACAAAGCCAACTTTTCTGTATAAATATGGGGGTTCTCTAGCCAGAAAAGGAATCCCTCTTGACTTGTGTTTAATCCCTCTTTAGTTATGTTTAGTTCCATTTAGTTGTAATTCTCTCCATTTAGTTGTTTAAGGAGGCGATCCAAGTACGATCCATGTTCCATTTCACCTCTTTTGCAAACTTGTAATCCATTTCCATTCCATCAATACAAAGTTACTTATTATTTCCTTCATCTTCATCCATTCTATTCAAATCTTCAAGTTGGCAAAGAGTTCCTCTCTGAGGACATAAGCGACGATCGTGTGTCCGGTGTAGTGCGATAAAAGGGAGTAGCTAAACTTTTATCTCGCTAAACTAGTTGTGACCCTTCTATGTGCTAGACTCGGTAGTATTATATTATTTCTTTACATAGTTTATACAATAGTTTTGTATAAATTAGTATATTTGATTTATCATCATCATATGCTTCTCTTAATGTTTATTTATGAATACTTGATATGAACTTGACATTTCTACCGGATTTATATAGGTGATTGCTCCCACCGGAAGTGACGAGCCGGAAACCGTAGATATTGACGACATCACGGAACTTAAAGGGCCCTAATTTCTAAATCAATTGGAGACACTTAACCTTGAAATTATAGGATTAATTAAGTGTGTACTTACGAGTTCATACGTGGTTATAAACATCATAAAAAGCTAGATATGATAGTTTGATTAATTTTAAAACTATTTTATCTTTATTGTTGTATAAAACTTACCATCACCATTTCATGCTAAGGACTATGGAAAGTATTTGTATATTGTAGTATAGGAGTAGTTTATTAATGACCCCAACACTCTAAAGTATAAATTCGCTTAGATAACAACCTGAGACCGAGTAGTTTGATACTTATTGGTATAAATCCCGTGGATTCGATACCCGGACTTAACCCCCAGATTATTACTTGATAACGATAGGGTACACTTGTCCTCTAATTGTAGGCCTTTTTGTAGCACTAGCTCGAGGCCGCATCAAGTTTTTCGTGCCGTTGCCGGGGATTTATCTTCTAGTAACTATTGAACGAAATGTTTTCATTGTTAAACTAAGCATTATTTTTGTAAATAGTTTTTCTAATGATCCTTCTTTTGCGAGGTTATGGCCGATGTTGGAAGCAAGGAATTGTTTAGGCATCATTTGCTTAACCTCCTATCCACTCACGAAGATCAATCCGATGAATTGTATGCTTCCATCAAGGAATTATGCATACAAAAGGGGTTTGTAGTTTAATCGGTTACAAAGACCGAGTCGGTTGACCGGGTTGAGGAAACGATATCATGTGACGCTCTAAGCAATAAGGAAACTTCACGTTTGGAGCAACCCAAAGATGTCGTTGAGGAGGCCATCCAACTCGAGCTCTTCGAGGAGGATCATCAAATAGAAGAGTTTGTGTTTGCTCCATATTTTGAGGTTTTCGTTCTCTTTAAGTTACCGAAAGAATCAAAGAGGGAGCAAACTAAACTTTTTCATACTTCATTTTATTTTTACTTTTTCTCCTTATTAATAAATTCCTATGAAACTAAAAATTTATTTTGTAGGAACGGGATGTTTATTCAAGAATTTGAATGGCTAACGCGAGAGGTGACTTACTCGTAGTACTAAGATCCATGTCGAGCTCGCCGACTTTAAAGCAGCGCTTCTTGGGAGGCAACCCAAGCCAGAATAAAGTTTTCATTCTTTAAAAATAAAAAAATAAAAAAATAAAAAAAAATGAAAAAAAAAAATGATAAAAAGACAACAATGAAAGTCGAGCTATTCCGACTATAAACATAGCATCGGTTTGGTTCTCTCGTCCTTTATAGTTTTACTAACTTCTTGTTTTGTGTTTTATTTTTGCTGCTTGTCATATTTTGTCTTAATTTTGTGTATTTTTGTTGAAGGACCCGAGATCTTCTCCGACCACGTGAAAGTCGAGCTATTCCGACTATAAACATAGCATTGGTTTGGTTTTCCCGTTCTTTTTAGTTTTAATTAACTCTTTATTTTGTGTTTTATTTTTGCTGCTTGTCATATTTCATTTCATTTTTTTTAATTTTTGTAAAGTCGTCGACCTCTTTTGGAGATCTCACAATCACCCGAGATACGCTTTTAGCACTAACTTGTGTCATTGTGAAATCTCTACGAGGTAAGATACTTAACCAACCCACAAATGATTGGTTACATCGAGTCTGGATTGGTTAAGTAACCTTTTCTCGGTCGACTATTCGACCTTGGTGTGCAATTAACTTTTTGATTCGTGTGAAAAATTGTGCTTATGGGCTGTTTTTCGCCCTGACACGGTGTGTCCCATGTTTTACACGGACCGTGTCCCTTGTTTGACTTGATTTTTGAGTTGGTTGACCTGTGACACGGGCCGTGTGGAATACGTGTCGTTGGACACGCCCCTTCCAATTTATTAATTCAGTAGAGGTCAAAAATGTGGTTTCTAGGAGGGTTTGGCCGTGACACGCTGTGTTCCCTGTTTGACACGGTCCGTGTCATATATGTTGACTCGATTTGACCTTTTAACACGGCGTGTCCCAAGTTTACACGACGTGTCGTTTAATAGGAGTATTTAATGTTGGAATTTGATCAACGATCAGAGTCGCGCAGCGGAAGCGAGAAAAACGATTTTAAAATCATTGATCAGATTTCACTTGATCTTTATCATTGCCTCAATGTTATTTGTTTAATTAACGTGATTAAATCTACATTAGTCACTCACATGGAATCCCTCTGAGAGAGATGGACGAACCGCACGATCGGTGATTCCTCCAAATTCACGTGCACGACACCTCCAGTGATCAGGTACTCGCAAGAGGCACGAAGAACGATGAACGATCACTCCGGGATCACCCTAGGGAGGGTTCGGCCGAATGGGGTAGAGGGAATTAGGGTTTCTCTGATTTCTGTGTCAGAAAGTCTAGGGTTTCAATCGATTAGGATCAATTTATAGTGTGTCGACTAATTACAGTTTCAGTACCTGTATTAATTTAATTAATCTGATTGTACTACAATAGAATACAATAGATTCAATTAACATCAATTAGGTTATAATTAATCACACACTAACCCCTAAAGAAAATCTAATTAATCAATCGTTTAATTAATTAACCCGATTGAATAATTAATCCCTCCATACAATCAATTAACTTGTTCCAATTAGAACAATTAATCAATTAACATTATTAGTTAACAACTAATAATAAGTTCATCACAAATACACTACATGTATTAGTTCTCCGAGTACAAGTCTCAGTGTCTAGTGTGCACGATCCTGTGGGCCATAATCAATTAGCTCAACGACTGATAGAGAGTTGCCTAGACCATATCAGTCACCAATTGATTACAGTGTTAGTCCATCTCATACAGATAGATACCCTGTAGTATTCTCTAATATCTCTTACCATGCATATCGATATATCAAGCATGAGGCATGGTGGACGTCATCCTCTAAAGCTTGAGATATTTCTCGATCTAGAGTTAACTGAAGAACAAATAAGTAACCAGCTTATCTGAGTGTGGCCACACATTTCTCAGTTCAACTCATCGAGTGGCCTAATGATATCATCTCACTTGGGAGTGAGTGGTAATCCCTTCACTTCAACTATCAGTATGAATCAGTTCACTGACTAGACCAATCATACCCGTGTTTGGCATCCTTTTACAGACCTGTTAGGCGTATGTCAAATCTAATCAGATTCCTCATTCAATACTATATTGAAATCAGGTCGACAGATAAAAGAGATCTACATTTATAGAAGGGCAATGACACTCCCACCATGTGCCTTCTAAAGCGGATCGACCAAGTCCCGTATTGGTCATACGTACCTACAAACATATCCTGTACACGTGTACATATCCTGTTCGTAAAAGCTTTACGTTCTATTCATTCCCATGAGTAGAACTAGCTTCTGGTAATTTATGATATACAATCAATGGATACTTCATACAGTTCATACAATACAAGATATATTGACTGAATGAATTAATGCCTTTTATTCCATAAAACAAATGTATAGTACAATCAACAAAAGTACAATACATCAACAAATAACTATGCCTAGAACTAGGGCACACCAACAATCTCCCACTTGACCTAGGTCCAAGTAGGCATAGCCCTTATCCCTATAGATCTAGCATGAGCATTGTTCTTGCGTTCAGCAAGAGCCTTCGTCATCGGATCAGCAACATTGTTATCTGTATCCACTCTCTGTAGTCTAACATCACCTCTTTGGATAATCTCCCGAATAAGGTGAAACTTCCTGAGTACATGCTGGTTCTTCTTTGTAGACTGGGGCTCCTTAGCTTGTATCATGGCCCCATTGTTGTCACAGAAGAGCACAACTGAATCCTGGATAGAAGGTACTACTCCAAGATCAGAAATGAACTTCCTCATCCAGACCGCTTCCTTAGAAGCCTCACAAGCAGCAATGTACTCAGCTTCCGCTGTAGAATCTGCAACAGTTGGCTGTTTAGTGGACTTCCAACTAATGGCACCGCTATTCAAGAGGAACACAAAACCAGATTGGGATTGTTGTTCGTCTTGATCAGTCTGGAATCCTGAGTCAGTGTAACTGGACACATCCAACTCATCATCGCCACCATAAACCAAGAAAAGATCTCTAGTACGTCTCAAGTACTTTAGAATTGCCTTGACTGCCTTCCAGTGTTTCTCACCGAAGCAAGACTGGAACCGGCTAGTCATACTGAGGGCAAAAGCAACATCAGGCCTGGTACATAGCATAGCGTACATAATCGACCCTATAGCAGAAGCATAAGGGTACTTGGAGACCTTGCGCCTCTCCTTCTCAGTCTTAGGACTGTGTTCCTTCTTAGACAGTTTCAAACCATGTGCCATAGGGATGAATCCCTTCTTTGAGTTGGACATGTTGAACCTCTTAAGGATTTTGTCTATGTACTTTGCCTGAGAAAGCCCCAGCAGGCGTTTTACCCTATCTCTGTGGATTCTGATCCCCAAGATAGTCTCAGCCTCCCCAAGGTCTTTCATTGCAAAACATTTGTTCAGCCACTGCTTTGTGGCTTGCAGCTCTGAAATGTTTCCTCCTATCAATAAAATGTCATCGACATAGAGCACTAGGAAAGTGTCCGAGCTCCCACTATTCTTACGATACACACAGGGCTCATCGAGGTTCTGAATGAATCCAAATTCCTTTATGGATTCATTGAACTTCTTGTTCCAAGACCTAGATGCTTGCTTAAGTCCATAGATGGACTTTTGAAGCTTGCATATTCGGTTAGGATATTCCGGATTTACAAAACCTTCAGGTTGAGCCATATAGACATCCTCCTCTAGCTCTCCATTCAAGAAAGCGGTCTTGACATCCATTTGCCATATCTCATAGTCGTACCATGCCGCTATAGCAAGCAATATCCTTATGGATTTGAGCATAGCTACTGGTGAAAAGGTTTCATCATAATCAATTCCATGAATTTGCCTGAACCCTTTTGCCACCAGACGCCCCTTGAAGGTGTTGTCAGCTTTCAGCTTGAAAAGCCACATGCTCTCCACAACTTTGACTCCAGGGAAGGGATCAACCAACCGCCAGACCTCATTGTCATACATAGATTGCATTTCAGATTCCATGGCTCCACGCCATTTATCTGATTGTGGTCCTTCAATAGCCTCCTTGTAGGATTTTGGATCATCTTGTTCCACAACCATGATCTCTTCGTCTTGGGTGACCAGGTATCCATACCTCTCGGGCCCTTGAAGTGACCTACCCGACCTTCTAGGTTCCCGTACTATATGTTCTACCTGTTCATCAACCTGAACATCAGGAACAATTGTCTCAGCTTCCTCAGCAGTTGCTGCAGGAGTTTGTGGTTCTTGAACTTCTCCAAGTTCAATACTGCTCCCACTGTCTTTCTTGGAAATGAAATCCTTTTCCAAAAAGACTCCAGTTCGAGCAACAAAAACTTTGTTCTCTAATGGATTGTAGAAATAGTAACCCTTAGTTTCCTTAGGGTAACCTACAAACTGGCATTTGACAGTTCTGGACTCTAGTTTGCTACTAATCAATTTCTTGACATGAGCATAACAGCCCCAGATCTTCATAAAGGACACACAGGGTTTCCTGCCCTTCCATAGCTCGTATGGTGTTCCCTTAACTGCCTTGCTGGGTGTATTGTTTAGAATGTAAGCAGCAGTCTCTAAAGCATATCCCCAAAAGGATATAGGGAGATTAGCCTGACTCATCATTGAGCGGACCATGTCTAACAAGGTCCTGTTTCTCCTCTCTGAAACCCCATTCCATTGAGGTGTACCAGGAGGAGTAAGTTGGGATACTATCCCACACTCACTCAAGAATTCGTCAAACTCTTGGCTCAGATATTCACCCCCTCTATCAGACCGGAGTGCTTTAATCTTCTTACCAAGCTGGTTTTCAACTTCATTCTTAAAATCCTTGAACTTTTGAAGTGTCTCAGATTTGTGTCTCATCAAATACACATAGCCGAAACGGCTATAGTCATCTGTGAAAGTAATGAAATACTGAAAACCTTGTCTAGCTTGTGTGCTCATTGGTCCACATACATCTGAATGTATAAGCCCCAATAGCTCAGTTGATCTTTCACCAGTCTTCTTGAAAGGTGCTTTTGTCATCTTGCCACGTAAACAAGATTCACAAGTATCTAGAGCCTGTAGATCAAAAGATCCTAAAATTCCACTTGAGTGGAGCTCAGCGATACGTCTCTCGTTTATGTGCCCAAGACGGCAATGCCAGACATATGTAGGATTATTATAATCACTTATCTTAATCCTTTTATTTACATTGTATACATGAGATTGGTACTATCCCACACTCACTCAAGAATTCGTCAAACTCTTGGCTCAGATATTCACCCCCTCTATCAGACCGGAGTGCTTTAATCTTCTTACGAAGCTGGTTTTCAACTTCATTCTTAAAATCCTTGAACTTTTGAAGTGTCTCAGATTTGTGTCTCATCAAATACACATAGCCGAAACGGCTATAGTCATCTGTGAAAGTAATGAAATACTGAAAACCTTGTCTAGCTTGTGTGCTCATTGGTCCACATACATCTGAATGTATAAGCCCCAATAGCTCAGTTGATCTTTCACCAGTCTTCTTGAAAGGTGCTTTTGTCATCTTGCCACGTAAACAAGATTCACAAGTATCTAGAGCCTGTAGATCAAAAGATCCTAAAATTCCACTTGAGTGGAGCTCAGCGATACGTCTCTCGTTTATGTGCCCAAGACGGCAATGCCAGACATATGTAGGATTATTATAATCACTTATCTTAATCCTTTTATTTACATTGTATACATGAGATTGGTTGGATAAATCTAAGACATACAACCCGTTCTGAAGAACGCCTGTTCCATATAAAATATTACCACATAAGATACTAAAAGTTCCATGCATAATATTAAAGGAAAATCCCAAATCATCCAGACAAGAAAACGAAATAATATTCCTGCGCATTGCAGGTACATGGTAACAATTTCTCAAAATGAGTTCTAGCCCAGTAGGCAAACACAAGTAATAATCTCCTACATCTAATGCATGCACCCTGGCACCATTTCCGACGCGGAGATCCACATCACCTGAACTCAAGCTCCTCCTATTTCTGAGCCCCTGCACATTTGAACAAATGTGAGAACCACATCCTGTGTCTAAAACCCAAGATGAAGAAATAGTAAGGTTAATCTCAACAACATAAATACCTGAAGATCCAGCAGCCTGCTTGTTCTTCACATTTCCCCTTAGCTTAGGACATGCACTCTTCCAGTGCCCCTTCTCACCACACTCGTGGCATAGGTCTAATGGGTGTGGCTTGAAGGCTTTCTTCTTGCCTTTGCCAGCGGGCTTCCTACCCTTGTTCTTGAACACATTCTTGTTCTTAGGCCCATTAGCCTTACCACTGCTCACCACATTCACCTCCACCTTCCTGCCCTTAGTCATAGTCTGCTCAGCCTGTTTTAGCAGGCCATGCAACTCCATGACTGTTCTATCCTGACCCTGCATATTGTAGTTCAGGATAAATGAGTCAAAGGAAGGAGGGAGTGAACTGAGGATCATGTCCACTGCAGTAGTCTCCAACACAGCTGAGTTGAGACTAGCCAACCTGTCAATAAAACCCTTCATCTTTAGCACATGTGCGCTAACAGAAGTCCCAGGTTGCATTACAGTGTTGCTCAATGCTTTGGTGGTCAAGTACCTCTCCTGACGAGCTTGATCCTCGAACATAGTTCTCAGATTGGTCATCATTTGACGGGCCCCCTGATCCATGAACTGCTTCTGAAGTTCAGCAGTCATTGTACCAAGCATTATACATGCCACCTCCCTGTCGTCCTTCACATGCTTTTCATAAGCTTGTGTGACAGCAGCAGTGGCACGTGCAGCAGGAGCATCTGGAATGGGAGTAGTCAGCACATACTCCCTAGCCTCGTGCCTTAGGACGATTTGCACCGCCCTAGCCCAATCTAGGAAGTTTGTTCCTGTCAGTTTCTCCTTTTCCAATAGTGGTTTGAGAGGGTTGTTAGTTGCCATCTCTTTTCTTAATCGAGTTTAAGTTTTAAGTAGATTCTGCAGAAAGAGAGAGAGAATTAGAATAAGGACTTTAATGTCAATAAACAAATTAATATCTGTTAAATTAATTTCTTTTGGTGATTTTATTGACTTCGTTTTACCAAGATCCACAATCCCATTAATAATTGATCAAGCTAGGGCTTGTATCTCATATTAG
Source organism: Euphorbia peplus (assembly GCA_028411795.1). NCBI lineage: Eukaryota > Viridiplantae > Streptophyta > Magnoliopsida > Malpighiales > Euphorbiaceae > Euphorbia > Euphorbia peplus. The sequence continues at coordinate 25,378,731 of CP110840.1, forward strand.
CGTATTTGGTAGAGCAACCTACTCAATTCTCCCACCTAGAGAACTCTTGGTTTGATAGGTCTATTGACACTTTACCTATCCATGCTTAGGAACCCGCAACAAGCTTAATGATGTTCCTTCTTCGAGTAAAACCTACAATCTCCGTTAACCACACTCTCAAAAGAGTATCTTAACCCTCAACGGCCCACCAGTTACTACAATATATTCTGCTAGGGCATGATATATACTGTAGCACCACCTGGGAGGAAGAGGTGAGGTTTAGGTAAAGCATTTATAAAATACCCGATATTTTGTTTTAACAGATTACATTGGGTGATCGGCTTAACATGTGAAAAAGAATTGATCTGGTGATCAATAGCGATGCAACTTATTAGATTCGTTTTATTTGTCCATTTTACATATCATATAAAAATAATAATACAAAATAAAATAGACATCCGATGGGCTTTTCTAATACATCCTATAGGACTATTAATTGAAAAACAGAACTGAAATCTTCGGGCTTCCTCCATGGGCTTGGGCTCATCAGGAACTTCTCTTCGGTCTTCTTATGATTACATCAAAACAAACCTATACATTTTGTCTAAGCAAAAGTAATGAAAATTTAAAATCCAAAATTTACATTCCATACTTCAATTTAAAAGCCCATAAGATTCTATAACAAGTTGCTGCAAAAGAACATTAGACGACATAAAATAAATGCATGACTATGGTAATCCTAATTCACATTTTAATTTAATTAAGCCAACCCAATTTGATAAAATCGTTTCAGTTTTCTCAACCAGTAAATTAGCCCGTGAAGGCCCAATGATTAAATCATTGCTCCCACTAAAATTTGGGAATTACTCAATTGAAAACTAAACACATATAATGCCACCGGTGTCTCGATCCATTAAATTAATTTTATCGTCATACCATATTCAATTTAATATCGTCGAAAATAAATCTAAGATATACAAATGCATGGCACGACATAAACTTTTCAAATTAATTAATTTTAACCTAAGCTAATAAATTAATTAACTGTATTTGGGCCAAATTAATTTTTAATAAAACAAGTTTAATTCAAATAAAATAAAAATCAAATTGCCCCCAAATATACCGGACCCGACCCGTTTCCCGCTCCGACCCGTGCCCCAAGACCAATTTTTCAAAAAATTAGGGTTTCGGGGGCGTTCGGGGCGGGTTCGGGTCGCCCCGAACCCTAGGTGGCTGCTGCCTCATGGCAGCAGCCACCTTGCTGCCCAGCACGCAGCCTGGCCGGCCGGCGGCCGGTGACTGGCGGCCGCCGGCCGTGGCCAGCAGTCCCACCGGACTGCTGCCACGTGCAGCGGGGCTGCTGTTACAGCAGCCCCTTTGTGGCAGCGGGGACTGCTGTAACAGCAGTCCCCTTGGCCGGCGGTGCCGGCCAGCAGGCCCAACAGGGCTGCTGGCTGGTGGTCGGCCGCCGCCGCCGCTGCCGGGGGCGGTGGTTCCGGCCACCGTCCCCAAAACCCTAAAATCCAAAATTAATTTTTTTTTTTTTAAAAATAAAAACAGAAAATTAAATCCAGCAACCACACGACATAGAAAAATAAATCCATCGATCTAAACACATGCCATATGATCCGATTAAAATCCTATATCAGGAAAAATAGCAAAAACCTGATAATACTAAAAATAACATTAATCAATGATTCAACCAACGGCTCTGATGCCACTCTTGGAATCTGATCAACGATCAGAGTCGCGCAGCGGAAGCGAGCAAAACGATTTTAAAATTATTGATCAGATTTCACTTGATCTTTATCATTGCCTCAATGTTATTTGTTTAATTAACGTGATTAAATCTACATTAGTCACTCACATGGAATCCCTCTGAGAGAGATTGACGAACCGCACGATCGGTGATTCCTCCAAATTCACGTGCACGACACCTCCAGTGATCAGGTACTCGCAAGAGGCACGAAGAACGATGAACGATCACTCCGGGATCACCCTAGGGAGGGTTCGGCCGAATGGGGTAGAGGGAATTAGGGATTCTCTGATTTCTGTGTCAGAAAGTCTAGGATTTCAATCGATTAGGATCAATTTATAGTGTGTCGACTAATTACAGTTTCAGTACCTGTATTAATTTAATTAATCTGATTGTACTACAATAGAATACAATAGATTTAATTAACATCAATTAGGTTATAATTAATCACACACTAACCCCTAAAGAAAATCTAATTAATCAATCGTTTAATTAATTAACCCGATTGAATAATTAATCCCTCCATACAATCAATTAACTTGTTCCAATTAGACAATTAATCAATTAACATTATTAGTTAACAACTAATAATAAGTTCATCACAAATACACTACATGTATTAGTTCTCCGAGTACAAGTCTCAGTGTCTAGTGTGCACGATCCTGTGGGCCATAATCAATTAGCTCAACGACTGATAGAGAGTTTCCTAGACCATATCAGTCACCAATTGATTACAGTGTTAGTCCATCTCATACAGATAGATACCCTGTAGTATTCTCTAATATCTCTTACCATGCATATCAATATATCAAGCATGAGGCATGGTGGACGTCATCCTCTAAAGCTTGAGATATTTCTCGATCTAGAGTTAACTGAAGAACAGATAAGTAACCAGCTTATCTGAGTGTGGCCACACATTTCTCAGTTCAACTCATCGAGTGGCCTAATGATATCATCTCACTTGGGAGTGAGTGGTAATCCCTTCACTTCAACTATCAGTATGAATCAGTTCACTGACTAGACCAATCATACCCGTATTCGGCATCCTTTTACAGACCTGTAAGGCGTATGCCAAATCTAATCAGATTCCTCATTCAATACTATATTGAAATCAGGTCGACAGATAAAAGAGATCTACATTTATAGAAGGGCAATGACACTCCCACCATGTGCCTTCTAAAGCGGATCGACCAAGTCCCGTATTGGTCATACGTACCTACAAACATATCATGTACACGTGTACATATCCTGTTCGTAAAAGCTTTACGTTCTATTCATTCCCATGAGTAGAACTAGCTTCTGGTAATTTATGATATACAATCAATGGATACTTCATACAGTTCATACAATACAAGATATATTGACTGAATGAATTAATGCCTTTTATTCCATAAAACAAATGTATAGTACAATCAACAAAAGTACAATACATCAACAAATAACTATGCCTAGAACTAGGGCACACCAACATTTAATTTAGCTAAAAATAGTCGACACGGAGCGTGTCCCCCGTTGACACGCCCCGTGTGGGGTTCTTACCGTTGTATTTTTACAACGGTTAGATTTGACACGGTCCGTGTCCCCTGTCCACACGGTCCGTGTCAACCCTCTGGAACAGCTAGTTTGAAAAACTAGCCCTTTTTTGACCGTTTGGGGTGATTTTGGGGGCTATAAATACCCCCAATTCACCCCATAAACTTCACACCATCACTTCTTTTCATCTCTACTATTTTTTTTTTTTAGCAAATGTTTCACTAATTTGAGTCATTTTGCTCCCGTTTTTCATATTTTCACCCTTAATCCAAAATTCTCATCCCATTTTTGTGTTTTTATTCTCATGGCTCGCCAAAAACAAACCGCTACACCACCATCTCGTCGTGCTATACGAGGAAGAAGTTCGACTCAACCTTCAAATGCCGAGGAAGAAAATCAAGTTCTCAACCAACGGAGTCGGGAATTAGGGGCTTGGTTTAATCTTCCGACCGTCGAGCAAGGTAGGCGCTTCCAATTGATGCGTGAATTAAGTTGCCTCGCCTTTTTGGGATTCGATCTCATGTTCCTCACTACGGTTCCATGGGGAGCCCAAGTTCGATCGGCTTTTGACCTTTTGGGATGGCTCGCTTTGCAAGACCGATCATTTATCGTTCATCGTCGGGTATGTGTTGAATTCTTTTCTACTTTAACACTTAGTGAGGGAGCATTACAATTTTCTTTGGGCAATCAAATATATACATTGCCACGTGATTCTTTTAATCAAGTGGTACCGACGATATTGCCCGGCCCTCACGAGTTTGTGGAGGAGGAATACAACCATATTAATTTTTGGCACACCATCTCCAATGATACCGGATTTACACTTACCGACCTCCGCTCTAAACATATTCAAGATCCGGTAATGTGGTGGCTTCATCGTTTCATTTCCTTCAACTTCACGGGTAAAACGGAAGGTAACAAAGTATCCGCCGATGAACTTACTATGCTTTATTGTATTCGTAAGCATATGTGCTATGACCTTGGTTCTTATTTGTGGAAAAAGTTAGTAGGGATGAACAAACGCCCAAAGGAAAATATTGGGCTTGGATGGATCGTAACTATTATTGCGAGCAATGTTGCTCCACGGGTTCTTGAATGCGATGGTGTAGTGGTACGACCACGTGCTCTAAATAAGGATTCCGTTAGGGGAATCACTTTTGGTGGTCCGGTTACTAATAGGGTGGAACCAGAAGATATTGAGCAACACGAAGAGGTTGGGGGAGGCAATGATCAATACGAACCCCAACCTTATCATCACACCGGTCCGAACCAATGGGATGAGGCCGAAGCGAGAGAATGGAGGCCATGGCAACAAGGTCCGACAAATGAGCAAATCTTTGCTCAAAACGAGAAAATCTTACAATGGCAACAACAAGCAAATTCCCGCTTCGACAACTTGGAGAATTTTGCTTCCTATTATTGTCGCCAAAATCAATGGCCTTATCCACCACCACCTCCATCTCCTCCGGCGGTTTAAGGGAGTTTTCTCATTTCTTTCGATTTTTACTTTTATGCAATTTTGGGAGTAATTGCATTTTAAAAGCGGAGGAAGGGAGAAAGCACTCCCGATTTATCTTTAATTGCTTTCTAGTATAGATTTTAAATGCTTTCTAGTTTAACTTTATAAGCTTTCTAGTATAGATTTTTATGTTTTCTAGACTAGTTTTTATTTTTGTATCGAAAAAAATTGTCAAAATACCAAAAAAATGAAATAGTTGAAAATCAAGTAATACAAAAAAAATTTAGTTTAGTTACATTGTTAATTAATCTACCTCTCCCAAATTTAAGTTTTCGTACTTACCTCATATAAAATAAAAATTCAACTTTCGAACTTAAACACCTAGTTTAAGTGAGAACCCGAAAAAGTTAAGATTTTCACTAAGGTATTAGATTAAATTTGCTAAGTTAATTGTAATTAACTAGTTCTTCGATTAATTTAAATGGCATGAACAATAAAATGGATTTGATAGGAAGAAAAGTTTGAAAACACACTAAAACCCGAATGTGAGATTCTAGAGCCAAAAGACTAAGCGAACATCAAAAAGCTTAGATAGGTTTTTGTGTGAAACTTTCACTAAATTTTTGAGTCATGGAGTTTGCATCTAATACCGAATAACATCCTTAGCTAAAAATATAACTAACATTAGACGACGAAGTTCCTTTTAGGTTTTCTTCTAACGACATTTTTGCTACTAACTCACCAAACACCTTAGTTAGCCTAAACACTTTAACACACTAAATTGTCAACTAACTTTGTTTAGCACTAATTGTGGCAAGTCAACAAAAGAGAAGGCACTTGATAAATAGCTTGATATTCCTAAAATGGGTTTTATTAGTCTCAAATCATTCACTTTGTGCTCAGATGAGTCAAAACTCTTTATCAAAGAAAGAAAGATTAGAGAAGAGAAAAAGTAAGAAGAGAAATAAAAAGAAAAGAAAATTTTTTATGATGAAATTCTCAAAGTTTTTTTCATGGTCACCTCGACTATGTTCTCAAAAAGTACTTCATAAAAAGACCCAAACTTATTGGTTACGAGCTATTAAATATTTTTTATCTCTTTTGTCACAATTAGGTCATTTATTGACCGCTAGACATGACCTAAATAGACCACTTACATACCCCATACCCTAACCAAGTTATAACCCTTTTTGAGGAAAGTTTTGATAATGTTAGAGTTTTTAGCTAATATTTGGATGACAATGCAAACTCAACTTGAATCATGATTTAGTGTCGAAGTCGAGAGTAAACACCAAGTCGCCAAATAATGAGTGATTGAGTGAACTACCTTTGCGAGGTGTCGATAACTTTCTTCCATTAGTAAACACGTTTTAATTGAGCATGCCACCTTAAATTAATCGATGAACTAGTCAATTAGGATTTACTTATTGAGTTTTCTCTTTTTGTGAATTTCTTTTCCATGCTTTTAGGGCTTCTACCAAACTCGGGAGTTTGAGTCGGATTATGGATTTTTAGTTTACTTGAGGACAAGTAAAGCTTTAAGCGTGGGGAAGTTGATAGGGATGAAATATCCCTATCTTTTCGGGTTATTTACCATGTAATTAAATGTTATTTTATTACTTTTAGTGTAGTTTTAAGTCTTTTTATTATACTTTGTGAACAAATTAATTCTCAATCACTTAGTTTGAATTTATCTCCGTAAAAGCACTATTTTCACCGGAAATCGTCAAAGTAACCCATGTTTATTTTGTTTATAGGTTTTACTTCAAAGATAAAAATTATCCATGGTGAAAGACAACTTCCAGACATGATTAGAGGTGTTTTAGTGCTAATAAAGAGCTAAGAGACAAGGAGTTTTGCAAATAAATCAAGGAAAAGTCAATCTGCCCAGAAATTGCTCTTGACACGGGTCGTGTCAAAGTTCCACACGGTCCGTGTCAGGAAAAAATGGTCCACACGGTTTGATTTCAGGGGCGTGTAAATGGTGTTCACACGACTAATGGAGGACACGACCCCGTGTCAAAAGGGACACGATCCGTGTCACAAAGGAGACATTTAATTTGCGCGGCGTTTTAATTAGCAAAAATCCAACTTGTCGAATAATTAATGCGACACGACCCCGTGTCAAGGGACACGCCCAAGGACACGCCTGAGCTGATTAAAGTCATTTTAATGCATTTTTGCCTTGACACGGCGTGTCAAGTGGCCCACACGACCCGTGTCAAGCTTTATTCTGCACTTCGATGAGATTTTCAAGCATGTGTTTTGAGGATTCACACTTGTTCACAAAGCCAACTTTTCTGTATAAATATGGGGGTTCTCTAGCCAGAAAAGGAATCCCTCTTGACTTGTGTTTAATCCCTCTTTAGTTATGTTTAGTTCCATTTAGTTGTAATTCTCTCCATTTAGTTGTTTAAGGAGGCGATCCAAGTACGATCCATGTTCCATTTCACCTCTTTTGCAAACTTGTAATCCATTTCCATTCCATCAATACAAAGTTACTTATTATTTCCTTCATCTTCATCCATTCTATTCAAATCTTCAAGTTGGCAAAGAGTTCCTCTCCGAGGACATAAGCGACGATCGTGTGTCCGGTGTAGTGCGATAAAAGGGAGTAGCTAAACTTTTATCTCGCTAAACTAGTTGTGACCCTTCTATGTGCTAGACTCGGTAGTATCATATTATTTCCTTACATAGTTTATACAATAGTTTTGTATAAATTAGTTATTTGATTTATCATCATCATATGCTTCTCTTAATGTTTATTTATGAATACTTGATATGAACTTGACATTTCTACCGGATTTATATAGGTGATTGCTCCCACCGGAAGTGACGAGCCGGAAACCGTAGATATTGACGACATCACGGAACTTAAAGGGCCCTAATTTCTAAATCCATTGGAGACACTTAACCTTGAAATTATAGGATTAATTAAGTGTGTACTTACGAGTTCATACGTGTTTATAAACATCATAAAAAGCTAGCTATGATAGTTTGATTAATTTTAAAACTATTTTATCTTTATTGTTGTATAAAACTTACCATCACCATTTCATGCTAAGGAATATGGAAAGTATTTGTATATTGTAGTATAGGAGTAGTTTATTAATGACCCCAACACTCTAAAGTATAAATTCGCTTAGATAACAACCCGAGACCGAGTAGTTTGATACTTATTGGTATAAATCCCGTGGATTCGATACCCGGACTTAACCCCCGGATTATTACTTGATAACGATAGGGTACACTTGTCCTCTAATTGTAGGCCTTTTTGTAGCACTAGCTCGAGGCCGCATCAATGCCCTATTAGGTGGACTATGACGACCTATAACAATTTAAAACCCAAAGTGTGTGTGACTCAATGTGTGTGTGCACAAGGGGATGTCTGACTTATGTGATATGTTCCTTATGGATTTCGGCTAGATGACCTAAGTGTCTAATGTGTTCGTGTAACTAGACCTGTGGACATGTGATTGTGTGCAAACTATGGGGCTGTCTAATCTTATGACGCCTAGGACACGTGGTATATATGAGTGAGTGTGTGGACACGTGACTAGGGAACTTAAACGACTCTTGGCCCTTAACTAAGCATGTGGGTGACTCCAAGGTTTTGGCTAGATGCGAGGTTAGGTTTATGGTTGTTCTTTTGGGGGATGTGAGCAGAGGTTTTGAGTTGGATGAAGGAGGTGAGGTCTATGTAGGTGTTTCGAGGGTGTATGGAAAAGCCTTTATGAGAAGAGAAAGGGTTTGGGCTTGGATGGTGGAGGCGATGTTTATTGGGGTTGTAGGGTAGGTTTTGTGAAGGGTGCAAGGACTTTGGGTAAGATAGTAGAAGCGAGGGTTATGGGGGTTCTTTGATGATGATAGGTTTTTGAGAGACCATCAGGAGTTCGTGTAGCTCCTAGGTTGTCAGGGTTGGAATCAAGATGTTCGAATGCAACTACCGATGATGTTTTCATCGTTGCCCCTAGGGTGAGGTGTTTTATTGCTCTAACTGTTGCCTAAGATGACTCTACGGGTTGTCAACTTAGCGAGCTGCCTTTATTGTTGCCTAGGTCGCCTTCTCAAGTTTTCAACCTAGCAGGCTTTCTTTCCTTTGGCCTTGATTGTCGCCTAGATCTATCTTGAGCCTTCTCAATCTAGTAGGCCTTCTCTGTTTTCTCAAACCCTAGGGGAGTAGGCTAGTGTTTTGAATGGAGTGTACATATCCTATTGTCTAAGCTCTTGATTTCTCTATTCTAGAATACCCGTAGCTGACAGACTCTTGGAATAGAAATTTAGACTCACTAACATAAGTATCTAGACTAGTTAACATAGGCATAAATGGTTCATGTATGTCTAATATGAATGTGCACTCATTATCAACTGGTCCCAGTAATCGTCCTTGCTCTGCATGTGATGATGATTCGCCCCTTGTGGTGAGGATTCTTCCGTGGTGAGGGATCGTCGTTTTTCGTGGGGATGGAACCACGTATCCTAGTGCTGCCATCTTGTTTTCGGAGGCGTGTAAGTGACTCCCATGGTGAAATCCTAGTGTCTCCATTGTTCTCCTTGGTGTAGATCTTGTCACAACCTTCTGCATGGATTACGTCTTTGTAACATGTCTTCCTACCTTTGGGATAACATATGCTCTGTCTTTTGCATGAAGCCTTGATATGGGAATGTCGTCGCCCTCTTCGAGGTTTTGTGGATGGGATTCATTTTCGAGCTATAAGCTTCTCCGAAGGAGAGCTTCACTTCTCCTTTTTGCTTCTCCTTTCATCCGTGGGCACGTCCGTTGTCGAGTGTAGGAAGGGGATTCTGAGGGCTTCATGGGTCTAGCTTTGAAGCCTGATGGACCTTGGTTCATCTTAAAATGGAGACACCTTGGGTACTTGTACGCTCCATTTTAATTTTTGTGCGCTGTCCTAGTTCCTCAGGTCGGGGTCTCTTCTTTTTCCAGGGCTCTGAAGGGAGATGTCCTTTTGCGTTGATCCAGTAATTCCTCCTCCTTATGCCATTTCTTCATCTCGTGAGGTATGTCCTAGTCGGGGCCAGTTGTCTATCAGTGGCCTTTTCTCTTACGGTCGAGGGCACATTCATACTAGACACGCACGCTCTGATTATGCCTATATCTTCCTAATGTCTATTTGAAAGATGCAAGTGAATGTAGACGCGAGTGAGCTAAACGCTTTTTCTATCAAAGCACATGCCCATAAACACGTGGATATGATAAGTGAATAAACCCTAGTCGATGTCTGATGATGTTGCTTCATTCTTCGTCTGTCGGGATGTCCTTGATGTGACGTTTGCGACCTAGAGTTTCTCCATGATTCCTCTTGGGGGTGTATTCTCAGTGTTTCGAGCCATTAGGTTTTAATCGATTTTGGGTTCGAATAAGGTCTTTTGTTTGCTCTGAAGTGAGATGGGGTATGACATATGTCGGGGTAGTTTGGTGGAGTTTGGGGTAATGTCTTTTGGATTGTTGGTTTGTTTGTGAGGTAGGTTAAGGGTAAAGGCTTGCGTCATTTTTGATTTGGGAGGACATTACGGATAACTCCCTTTGGTCGTTGCATTCTTCGTTCGAGGGCTCGTCCCTACCTTTGATTCCTCCTTGTTGATCTGACGGTCTCCTTGATGGAAGCTGGCTCGGGTTCAGGTGTGTTGTGGTTTTGTGATGGTCGGGGCTAGGTAGTGACTTGGGAGTTTTGGGCAAAGGGAAGGCGCTCAGGTGGGGTTTCTGGCGTTTGGAAAACTTGTGTGTGTGCCCTAACCTAAGTGTGCCTATGACATCTAGACGAATTATACTTATAAGATTATGGTACCTCATCTATATTTTCCTATTTCTCTCCGTTATGGCACCGATGTGTATGTACGCCTAAGACACGCGGCAATGTGTATGTATGAAGACCCTATTACGTAGGATGGCTCGAAACAAGTGGCCTAACGTATGACACTCTAAGGGTAGACACACCCAAAGGACACAAACCTAGCAGGTAAGGGGACACATGCATTTGGACATCGTGCGCATGTGTATGACACGTTCTAGGTAAAATGACGGCGGTGTCATAGTTCCTATTTTAGCCTATCGCGTGTATCCTATGTGTGGTTTGACGACGTACATTAAAATGCTTGACATGCACATGAAATGGATGCATATCACACTTTAGACTCTAGACTGACAACCATAGACAATAATCACGACTCTTGGCTCGACAAACGTACACGTGTAGATTTTAAATGCCCCGGTGTTGGTTTGTTTGTGTATTCATACATGAAGGCAAACCAGACCCGATTTTCACATAGAGATGATGGGACGTATACTAGGTACATGAGTAAGGTTTGGCTCTATGTTAAAGGACATTATTGACACGTCGTTTATTTCTCGAATAAATGATGCATGTGTGACAACCCTATCTTACACTAGTTTGGAAGACTCAACATGATAATGAACCATGTAGACCCACGGGACATCGTGCCCCTACTTTGGTTCAGACAATTATTCCAACATCCTCTTTCACTTCACAAACTCAGAACTCCTTTCGAAGGAGCAGAAGACAGTGTATGTTTGATCTAACAGGTCATATCGTTGTGATGGTGTAGTCCCCATTTTGCATGAAATAATTAAGGTGTTCCCTATGATGTGGAACGGACGGTGTAACGCCGTATTTCATGCGTATGGACAGGTATCATAACGTTATGTCCTTTTAGGTCTTATGAAGTTTTAGTATCGTTTCAAGATGACATTTGTTTGGTTTAAGGAATCCACCTTTGGGGTCGTAGAACTTTGTCATGTGAAAAATAGAATAAGTTTCTTCTCGAACTGAAACAGACGTCGTGATGACGTATTTCACATGACAAAGTGAGCGACATCGTTGGTAGATCCGTTAGACCCTACAAACGACATGACACGCCTAAACCTAGCATAGATCTTCTAAATATTTTTTTGACTTAAGGAATCGACTTTTAGGGTCGATTCGTTAAGCCCTACAAATGGAATGACGGCTTGACGTGGTTTGACACGTGACACTATAACCTAGTCGAGGGTTTCGTCATTGTGGTCTATGCAAAATTATTTAGTTATTTTTTTATTTTTTTTATTTTTTAGTCCGACATGATATTGACCTGTGTGGACTGACGAGGCGGTGTGCCCATAGACTCAAGACAAACCCTAAAACTCCTTTTTGGGAGGAGCACAAGACAAAGTATTATTATTGGTCCAACGCGATATTGACTTGAGTGGACTTCGCGGGACGGTGTGCCTTTAGATTCAAGAGGAACCCTAAACTCCTTTTCGGGAGGAGCACAAGACAATGTGTGTTTGGTTCAACAGGTTAAACCGTTACACCGGTATGATCTTATCCTACATTAAAGCGTCTTTCGTAATCTGGGACCTCCGGCTTCGTATGGCACCCGTTTTGACTTAAGGGGGCGATATTTGTGACGCCATGATTTCATCTCACGAGATTGAGTTCCTTTATGAAATGGAACAGACGACATAACATCGTGTTTCGTGTGATAAAATGTCTGGCGTAACAGGGTGCCCCCTTACTTCAAATGAGTGTCATAGAAATCGGATTTTTCCTAGGTTACGGCTACATCTAACACATGTACAAGTAGAGTTAAGCAATCAAACAGTTAGTGTAGGCATTCATGCGTAAACGACACTCCCTCTCAATCTTCACGTGGTGCGTCTCTGTCCTAGGTGGGTTTCTTCTGACATCTTTCCTTTCGATGTCAAAACGCTCTCAACATACGTGATTTTTATGATGTTTGGGGGTAGTTCCTAGGGGAGATATCTAGGCTGACTATATGAGGCTTCGGTCTCGTTTGATAGTACAAAAGGGTTCCCACAGCAAGATATACCTAGCGCCTCCCCATTTAAGGGTTTTGAGCAGCGTGTCGACGGTACAAGGCTGTGGGTGGTGTTACAGGTCGACCTATGCGTCCCTTAAAGGAAACGACAATAAGCACGACCCATAACACACGTTGACCATTCGGGATTTTTCTTTTATGCAATATGAGAAAATAGTAACACTGTTGTACAGAACTAGACTGTCAGAATGCTTCGGTTGTATCCCATTTTACTTTTTGTAAAACTATTTGAGAAATAATTTTACAAATAGTGAAAACCAAACCTACATCCTTCTATTAATAAATTAACTTCAAGAAAATCGTACGTTGAAGTTAACTTTCAATAATAGAATATATTTTTTGTCCCCAGCAGAGTCGCCACTGTGAGCGAAAGTGGTCGCTCATAGCGGCTTTAGCCTTCTTTGACTAGAGTCACCACCCGGCCGACCGGGAAAATGTACGAACCGGTGTTTGTACCGATCGTTTTGAAAACCAGAGATTCTATATACGTTCGTGGATACAACTTATTAATTCCGACATTCCAGAACCCAGAGGATCTTTTAATGCAACCTAACAGCTTGTTATCTTCATATTTATGGTTCTCACATCAGAATAAATAAATGCGCAAATATTTGTGCGGTAAACCGCTGGGTGACACGGTACTAAACCCTCAGAAGCTTACCCTCGTCGCGTGCCAGTGATTGCTCGCGGACTGATGCTCGTTGAAGAACGGAGACCTTTTCTGGGAGGAACCTCAGGGAGCCGGAATTGCGTGTGCGTTCTCCGGCGTGGTAACTGGGAACAGGACTTAATCGACCCTAGCGAGACTGCGAGTGATGCCTAGATTGGAAACTTTTGATAATAGGGGTAGTGTTTTTGGTGGTCAGGAAGACCTTTTCTGATAATATTTGAAGAAAGTACTCTCAGGCTCGAACTCTAGCAATTCTTTCTTATATCAGAGGCAACCTTAGGCAACTCGAGGAGGCAACTTTATCAGAGGCAACTTTTATCGGGTCAAGAATTGCTTTAGAACGAGCTAGAGAGGAAGGAAAATGAGTGTTTGATGATTTTTGTTGATGTTTTGAATGAGAAATCCGGAGGGTATTTATAGGTTTCCTTGTGACCGTACGGTCACAAGGTTGTGACCGTATGGTCACTGTTTAGTGACCGTACGGTCACAAGGTTGTGACCGTAGGGTCACTGGCTTCGCCCGTCTCAGATCTGAATTCGGATCTGAGCCGGACGTTACCCGACACCCGGCCAATGTCGTTTGGAAGTTTGTACACGTGTCACTTTCTCATTGGACCGCCCAGCCACGTGGCAGATAAGGAATGGGTCGTTATCTGCCACATGGCAGTGACCGTACGGTCAAGGATAGGTGACCGTACGGTCTCAACCAACAGTGTTGTGACCGTACGGTCCCTGATGAATAGTGCTTGTGACCGTATATTCTTTTATGATCAAGGATTTTCTCATAAGCATGAAGGTGCCACACTCATGGTCCCGAGGAGCGGGCGGAAGAGGTTATGGTCCCGAAAAGGTCATCCGTTCTACGACGAGCATCGGTATTTAAGCAGTTGGTGCAACGAGGAGCTCATAGTTTGCTTTCATCATCGGGTTCGAAAAACCAGTGCTTACACCAGCTGCTCAAATACTGATACTTGTCGAAGAACGGATCACATTTTCAGGGATATAACCTCTTCCACTCGCCCCTCGGGACCATGAGTGTGGCACTTTCATGCTTATGAGAAAATCCTCGATCACGAAATGATGTACGGTCAAAAACACTATTCACTAGGGACCATACGGTCACAAACCTTTTGACCGTACGGTCACTGCCACGTGGCAAATAGCAATCTAATCCTTATCTGCCACGTGGATGGCGGTCCAATCAAAGCGTGACATGTGTACTAAAATCCAAACAACATTGACCGGGCCTGGTGGGAAGCCCGTCTCAGATCCAAATTTGGATATGAGACGGGCAAACAAATGACCGTACGGTCACTAAAATGAGACCTTACGGTCACAAGCTACCCTATAAATACCCCTCGAATTTTCATCATTGCTCACCAACAAACACTCATCCTCCTCTCTCTCTAGCTCGTTCCAAAGCGATTGTTGACCCGATATAAGTTGCCTCGGATAAAGTTGCCTCTGTTGTTGCCTAAGGTTGCCTCTGATTAAGAAAAAGAATCGCTAGAGTCCGAGCTCGAGAGTATTTTCCAAAATATTCCCAGAAAAGGTCCTCACGACCACCAAAAATATATTCCCCCTTTATCAAAAGTTCAAAACCTAGACATCACTCGCAGCTCCGCTCGAGCTGATTAAGTCATGTTCCTAGCTACTATCTAGAGGACGCCCTACGCAACTCCGGCCCTTAAGGTTCATCCCCGAAAAGGTGTTCGTTCTTCAACGAGTATCAGTCAGCGAGCAATCACTGGCATGCGACGAGGGTAAGCTTCTGAGGGTTTTGTACCGTGTCACCCGGCGGTTTACGTACAAATGTTTGTGTATTGAAATATTTCTATGTGATAATCATAAATGTCAAGATAATAAACTGTTAGGCTGCATTAAAGATCCTCTAGGTCCTGGAATGTCGGAATTAATAAGTTGTATCCACGAACGTAAATAGAATCTCTGGTTTACATAACAATCGGTATAAACACCGGTTCGTACATTTTCCCGGTCGGCCGGGTGGCGACTCTAGTCAAAGAAGGCTAAAGCCGCTATGAGCGACCACTTACGCTCACACCACCCCTGGGTCAAATGTTGGCACTGACTTAAGTGATCCACCCTAGTCCAGGCGGGACTAGAAGGCGGGCATTCGGCCTTCGAACAAGGGAGGCGAATGTCGCCATAAGGAAGGAGCCTTATGGACACTCTGGGCGGCCAGAGTTAGAGTGCGGGCTCCAAAAACGCTCGAGGTCTCCGAGAGACAGGGGATTGAGGGACGGAATGCCGACGGATTGACTATCGGGGATAGACCCCTTTGGTATTTGGGTTGGCTGGCCGAGGATTCGCAAGAGTGTGGGCGCCATACGGGGTATTTGGCATAGCCAAGATGTACACGAGCAAGTTCGTTAAATATTAGCACAATAATATTCATAATGAGAAATATAATTTCATTCCATCGCTTTGTGATATCTTCACTTTTTTTTGTCATTTTTCTTTTATTCTTAAAATATTTACATGACCGTTTGGTCTCGATATTATACTAATTACAATAAATTCATATGTTTTGTCTAAAATAAACAAATAATAATACAACTCTTAAACTCCTCAACCACCACCAAACCACTTATCAAGCATCAATGGACCCAAATTATGCAAGCTATTCTCATCACCTCCATGGATAACCTACTTTGTATAATTGAAAATAAAAAGTAAACTAAAAATGTCGATTTCCACCTCTACTTACAGTTTCAGTCGATGAAGCTACATAAATTGCTTGGTGAAGACGTACCCTAACCATTATCTCCTCTTTAACAACTCAATCTCTAAAATCAACTTGAACCTCATCCATCTTCAGGATCTTGCTTTTATCAAATCAATTTTTACTCTCTCTCTTAAATCAACTTAAACCCCATCCATCATCATTTTGTGGTAATTGAGAGTTTTGGAGTGAAAAAAATTTTTTTTATAGGAATACTTATTATCTATGCATTCAAGTCTTATTTAAAGCTTATTACTCCTAATTATTTGTAACACCATATATAAAAAAGATGTTAGAGAAGTTTAAAAGGTTTTAGAGAATTACTAAATCAAGAAAAGTAAAACTTTTATTTTAATATATATAAAATTGTAAATAATTGTGGTGCTGACACCTCAGTTTTTTGATGAGGTGGCATCTTGTGGAAACTTTGTTTTAGCTCCACTTATATATATATATATATATATATATATATATATATATATATATATATATAGATAGATGTTCCTTTTGAACTCATACTGAGTAGGAGTTCATTACTTATAATTCAATCAATGGGTTTTAAACCCATCCCCTTCAATGTTTTCAAAACTAGTTTTCGACACGGGCCTTTTGTTAGTGGATCCGCAGTATTCTTTTATGACTTTACATAGTCCAGTGATATCATTCCAGTTAACAACAAATCTTTGAAAGCTTTATGCCTCAACTGAATGTGCCTCTTCTTTCCATTATACAGTAAAACCTCTATAAATTAATAATGTTGGGATCGGGATATTCTATTAATTTAGCAAGTTATTATTATATCGATAAATTAATAATTTATTAATTTAAAAAGGTTTTGCGTATGACTTTTAAATTTCCAAATCCAATATACTAGGTACAATGTATGTTTGTTAGAGATGAATTTACATTTACAAATTCGTTGAATTTGTCAAGTTCATTGTTTTTGAATAAGTATAAAAAGTATGTTCATGGTACCAAAATGTGGTTCATGGTATCAAATGTAGTACATTAAATATGGTTAGAAATTGATCACTATAAAATGTCCACTGAAATTTTTTAAAATCACATCAACTATGGCTCCTAAACTAAAAGGTGTTAAAAAATCAACTAATGGTTCTTTGCAGCAGACATGGCAGCTTGCGAGTCACAATGAAGAGAAACTGATGGAGCTGGCTTCCCCCACAGTGAAATATCTACAAACAAGTTTCTCAACCATTCAGCTTCATGACCTGCCAATTCAAGAGCAATATATTCAGATTCCATAGTATTCATAGCAGTACAAGATTGCTTACAAGATTTCCAACATACAGCTCCACTCCCTAGAGGGAAAACATAACCACTAGTGGAGTTAACTTCATCATTGTCAGATACCCAGTTGGCATTACAAAAACCTTCTAGAACACCTGGAAATTTGGAGTAATTCAAACCCCAATCCATGATACCCTTTGTTGTAGTTGTTGGCCCTAACAAGAACAGAATCACCTAGAGGGGGGTGAATAGGTGTCTAAGTTGAAAACTGAAAATTTCTAAGTTTTTAGAGAAACTTAAATTTCAGAGTCAAATTTCCTCAGAATCAGAGGCTGGCTTACAGAAGCAGCTTCTGAGGGAAATTCTGCCTAAACACAATTAGACTGTTTTCAGCAACAGAAGTTCTGAGTTTAAGAACTTCTGGACAGTCTTCTGAACAAAGACAAGGATGTAAAGAGACAATCTGTTTCAGCACTAAATATAAGCAAGTACACAGAAGCAAAAATAACAAGTATAAGAGGGAGAAAGAAGTTCAGGAGATCCTGATGAACAAGTCGATTTATCCAAGTTCGCCACAGAAGTCCTGTGACTACGTCTTGTCCCCTGAGGTCGCAGCCACCAGAGATTTTAAATCTACTATTCAGAACTTTTATGGCAAGTTCAGAAGCTCCTTTACATCAATAGAACTTAAGCTAATTTCTCACTTAGTTCTGACTAGCCTAAAGAGAGTTAAAGGATTTCCACTAGAACAACAACACTCTGTTTTCTGGATTTCTCACCCAACTCTAATCTCAACTAGATTTCTCTCTAAAACTAACTGAATATCACAAATGATATCAGTTTACAAGATTCCTATTATGAACTTGTTTTTCTTCACTCTCTCACTATTACAATAGTTATGCTAAGAAAGATTTGAGAATGGAAAAGAGTGCTCTGTTTTTCTTGTTCAAACAGTGCGTTAAGATTTTGCTTGATTATCACGCGTTGTTGATGTAGTGGAGTTTGGCTACTATTTATAGTGAATGAGGATGACCGTTGGTGAATTTGAATCTTCAATAGAGATAACATCAGTTGTTGTAGCCGTTAATTTGTCAAGTCTTCAAACGGTCTTCAAACACTTTGATTCCGTTAACCTTATTCTTTAACTAAATCCGGTAAGTGATTTGAAGTTGAAGATAAGGTTGACTGAAATCATTCTTCAATTGGATCAACAAAGGGTAGACAAGGAAAAACTGGTTTTGCTTTGAGTAGACAAGCGCGCTCCTTCAAAACAGCTTTTTGAACTTTTGGCGCCTTGCATTAAATGCAAGTGTTAGAGCAATAAATGCTCAGCAGAACCCGTGACTTAGCTTCTGAAAGCTAATTCCAAGTGTCTAGACTTCTAATCGAATTGGTATAACTTCTGATTGCAAAGAACCTCTGAGGAGAGCTTTAACAGACTTCGTAGCATCGGAGCGGAGTATCCAGCTTCTGATCATTGAAACACTGTCTTCAGCTTTCGGAACCTCTGAGTCTTTCAGGCAATCCAGAAATATTTCATTCAGCACCTGCTGAGTAACTTACATACAATGCTTAAACAAAAATTGTTAGTCAACATTAAACCGTATGTAAGAGAATCTTAATTTTCATCTTCTGAAACGTTTGGACATAATCAAAACACTTAGGGTTCATCAGTAGTTTGTGTCCTAAAGACAATTGTTGTTTAGGATATCTTTATTTAGAATAAAGAATGTATAAACTATTGATTTTAGGAAAGGCTTTTATCTTTTATCTTATATATATTACGTTGTAATTATTAGTTAAAAGAAATCCATAGTTTATGTTGATAATCTTAAGGTGTTCATACAAGATGAAGTGAGACAATACTTTAATGATTAATTAAACTTAAAATATCTCAAGTCGAGTATTGTATTATTGGATTGATATATATATATATATATATATATATATATATATAGGGGAGGGATCACACGCAAACACACTTTAAATTGATCACACATTGCATTATATGAGAACACTTGAAACTACACCGTTTCATTACAACACACGTTCAGCTCCTATAAAAACACGCGCGAATAAACATTCCTGAAGCTAAAAATTTATGACCTGGAAAAACGTGCGGATCTCTGCTTCTCCACTGAAATCAATACTCAGAATTCGATCTCCAAAAAAGATTCCGATCTTCGATCTCTCCAAAAAAGATTCCGATCTCCAATCTCTCCAAAAAAGATTCTGATCTCCAATCTCTCCAAAATTCACACATCAGGTACCAAAATTGAAGAATTAAATTGTTATTTAGTTCAAAATTGAAGCTGATGATTACAAAAATTCAAAAAAAATTGTCTGTTTTCTCTTCCAAAGGTATGGAATTTGTTGAAATTACAAATTGCGATCCCAACAAAAACACTCCAGTTTCGACAATTGGAACATGCAAAGATATGGAATTGACAGAAATCACAAACTGCGATTCCGAGGAGAACTCTCCAGTTTCGACAATTGTAACAGGTACATAATATTATTAAAAATTCAAAATATGCATTAATCCAATTGCATGTTCATATAAGTAAAATTACTTAAATATCAAAGTATACGTTTAGATTGATTATAAAGAGAATACCTAACATTCCAAACTAGAATACCTTATGTTCTACTGAATACTGTGATTATGGTAATTGTGTTTGCAATTAATGACAAATGTAAGACTGATTATGAAAGAGAATACCTAACATTCCAAACTAGAATACCTTATGTTCTACTGAATGCTGTGATTATGATTATTGTGTTTGCAATTAATGTCAAATGTAAGACTGATTATGAAAGAGAATACCTAACATTCCAAACTAGAATACCTTATGTTCTACTGAATGCTGTGATTATGATTATTGTGTTTGCAATTAATGTCAAATGTAAGACTGATTATGAAAGAGAATACCTAACATTCTAAACTAGAATATCATATGTTCTACTGAATACTGTGGTTATGATTATTGTGTTTCATATTACGGTTAGATATATTCTAAACAACATCACATTATGGTCCACTGAAAATTTGAAAAAATGCAATTGCAGATAGAGATGAAAATGTTGCTTCTTCTAATACAACAGTGTCAAAAACTCCTCAAGTGGTACCATTGGTAACCCCTGGAGGTACAAGACAGTGGGTACCATCATGTTCTGAAGAAATAATACCAACAATAGGTAGCACATTTACAACTGTTGAAGAGGGTATTAAGTTTTACATGAAATATGCAAGTGCAGCAGGATTTAATACAAGAAGATCTACTTGTACAAAAAGGAAGAACACAGAAATTGTGGCATTTCAATATTTGGTATGCAACAAACAAGGTTTCAAGGAGAAAAAAAAGAAAATAGAAACAGAAACAGAAACAACAAAACCACGGAGAAGACTAACAACACGTGTTGGGTGCGAAGCAAAAATTGTTTTCAAGTACTGCAATGATGGAAAATATGTGGTATATGATTTTAAAGAGGAACATAGACATCCGCTTTACACTCCAGGATGTAGAAAATTTCAAAAACAAGGAAGAAATATATCAATTATACACAAGAAGATAATTATGGACAATGAAAAGGTGAGTGCAATTAAAACTTGAATAAATTCAAATTTAGTTTGTTATATAACTGTTTCCCTGTTTTGTACAGATAAATATTGGTCCAACAAAAACATTCAGATTATTGAAAGAACAATTTGGAGGATACAACAATGTTGGAGCTTCTAAGCAAGATTTCAAAAACTTCCATAGAGATTTGAAAGCATACATTGAAGGATCAGATGCTCAAATGTTCATAGACAATTTTCAAAACAAAAAGCTTATATCAACTGCATTTTTTTTTATTATGGGCAGATGCTGTTTGTAGAAGAAATTATAGTCTTTTTGGAGATATGGTCTCTTTTGACACAACCTACCAAACAAACAGGTATGATATTCTAATAAAAACATTTTAAGATATGTTAAATGATAATATTATTAACATAGTTCATTACTCTGCTGAACATTGAACATATATAACATGATTTTTGGACCATTCACTGGAATAGATCATCACAAAAAGTGTATTACATTTGCTGCGTGCTTCATTGCAAATGAAGACATTACATCATTTGAATGGGTTTTCAAAACTTTTATTAAAGCAATGGGAAACAATGAACCTACTTGCTTGATAACGGATCAGGATCCAGCAATGAATGTTGCTTTCAAGAATGTCTTCAAAAAAACAGAACACAGGTTTTGCATGTGGCACATAATGAAAAAGATGAATGATAAAGTGGGTAAGTATTCCAAATATGTACATATTATGTTCCATGCTTATAAACAAAATTGAAATTTCAATTGTTTGTTATTTTTTCCACAGGTAAGGAGATTAGAAATGAAACAAATTTTTTAAGCAAAATAACACCAATTATTTGGAGTGTAGAAATTGAAGCTGAAAAATTTGAGACCAAATGGAAAGAAGCAATTGAAGAGTATGATTTGGAAGATCATGATTGGCTGTGTCAGTTGTTCAATATCAGAGAAATGTGGATACCTGCTTTTTTCAAGAACCTGTTCTTGTCAAGATTAATGAGAACTACATCGATGTCAGAGAGCGAAAACAACTTTTTCACGGTTTCAACAAATTGTCATTTGACTCTAGTTGAGTTTTATATGAGGTATGAGACTGCAATTGAATCACAAAGGCATAGCCAGAGTAAAAATGACAATGATGCAAAACATAAAAGTCCACAGTGTAAGACACAAACTTCCATTGAGAAACATGGCGCTCAAATTTACACAACTACAATATTTTATGAGTTCCAAGAAGAAGTTTACAATGCTTGTTTTTGTTGTGAATTTGAAGACTTCAACAGAGAATCTCCTTTGGAAATTTACATAGTCAAGCAAAAAGGTACAAATTTCAATTACAAAGTTACATACCACAGCAATGAACATGAAACTGAGTGCTATTGTAAGAAGTTTCAGAGAATAGGTATACCTTGCAGACACATGATTTGGGTATGGAAGGCAAAAATGCTCGAGTCAATTCCAAACAAGTATCTTCTAAACAGATGGACTATATTAGCAACAAAGAAACCAATTTTCAATCTACAAGGAAATGGTATGGAAGAATGTGCTGCAACAATTGACAAGAAGGCATTGTTGAATGAATTATGGTCTGAAATAAATTTTTGTGTAACTTTAGCTCAAGACAATGAAGAAAATTTAGTTGGTCTTCTCAAAAACTTTCAAAAATTGAGGATTGATCTTGAAGCAAAGATGAGTTCAGAAGACAATCCTGAAAAAAGAGCAGATGGTAAAAACAAGGATATTGAGATGTTGATAGGAGCTACTGCTTCAATAGAAATTGTTGTTAGACCCCCAAAAGTTTCAAAGAACAAAGGTACAGGAGTTCATCTTCCAAACAGTGACAGAAGGTTGAGAAGCAACAAAGAAAAAGCAATTGAAGAAAGCCAAAAACCAAAGAGATTATGTGCAGGTTGTAAAGAAAGGGTTCACCATGATCTTCGAACATGTCCACAAAGAGTGAAGCCAAAGAAGAATAAGAAGAAGAAGAAGAAGAATTGAATCATAGTTTGCAACTTAGATATAGTATTTTCATTATACTAGTTATTGAAGGAACAGTGGATGGAACATATATACAGGCAGTTTAGAATTTTAGTAATAGTTTTTAAACAAAGAATTTAATTTTCAGTTTTTTATTATACTAGTTATTGAAGGAACACTGGATGGAACATATATAATGGAATTTTAGAATTTTAGTTATATATACGGCAAGTTTAGAATTTTAGTTATAGCTTTTAAACAAAGTATTAAATTTTCAGTGGATGGAACATATATACAGGAAGTTTACAATAACAAAATCCAAATCTTATAAGGCTATGTTCCAGTAATAAAAATTGCAAGAAACATATTTCATCGATTAAAAATTAAAAAATTACAGTCACTATTCTTTAAAAAAATGTAAATATAACAAATGCGGAATAACAATTAATAATAAAGAAGTACTGAATTACAATCCTAAAACTTAAGTTGAATAAAAAAAACGAGTAAATTCCTAATTCCTAATTCCTAATCCATTACTGTGATTTCTCTAGCAGACTTTGAAGATGTTTATTCTCAGGATGTGTTAAAATTCTCCAACAAAAGCCAACCCTCAACTTTTTCATGTCTTCAGCTTCTGAAATTGGATTAACTCCGATGTCCCAAACATCAACATCCTGACCACAATAAGTTTCCATATGCTTCATTAAGAACACACAACAATCATTGTAGTTCTTATTACTACTCCATTTCATTATCAAACAACGAACACTATAAGAACGTAATTCATGATAACGAATAACATCAGCTGCATAGAGAATACCAGCAACAGCAGCCAACTACAAAAAATAAAACCAAAATATTAACATTAAAAGCCATACAAAAATGAAACATACAAATCCAAAAACTGTTAGAACATACCAAATCAGTAGGTAGATCACCATATTTAGCATCAACATCAAAAGCCAATCCAATTGGTCTATTGTCAATGATATCAAGAGTCTTTGATAAGTTGTTGATAACAAAACAATAGAAATGATTTTCATAAACAACAGGGAAAAAAACCTGCAAAAAAAAAATAATTTATCAGTATATATAATAGTTATTATTAACAAAGGATATTCCAAAACAACAACACTGTTGTGTTCCACAAACCAGACTGGTGTATTCCAAAAATCAGACTGTTATGTTCCATAACATATTACTGTTGCATTCAATAAAATAAAACTTACCAATTGAAACTTCTCCAATTGTTCAATATTCGCGTTACGAAGTTCATTGTTTACTCTTTCCACAAAAAACTCTATTCTTTTGTCGTCCGCAACACCTTTGAGATCACACAGCAAAACCTGGAAAAAATACAACACAAATGTTTCTAACTTTATAATTCATTCATTCAAAGTAATAATTAAAAAATAAAAAGAACAAATAACCATACAAATGGAGAGGAACTGAAGAAAAATCTATTGACAGAATTCTCAGTCTTTTTCTTTTCTTCGAAATTCAAGATAAACGACCATGCATCAACCAAATTATTGACCAGATGCCTTCTACCACAAAATGTTGAAATCTCATCTCTAATAATAACAGTGAAAGCATCTTCATACAGTATTTCCCTACAAAAATAAAAATAAAAATTTATATAATATAAAATTAAATTTATAATCAATTGAGATGATGATTTATAATGCTTACTCCTTCTCATCATTACAAAATGCATACTCAACAACTTTTCTTTGAATAGGACTGATTTCAGAAAGTACACTTTCACACTCAGACGTAAAATCAAAACCTATGTTCTTGTCTGAATTTGCAGAATGATTACTATCATTTGTATCTTCACCAATGGATCTGAAATAAATAACATAACACAGAAAACTGGACATTACTTTCTTAAAACTATTGTATCACAAAAGCAAAACTGCTGTGTTCCAAAACTCAGAAACCTGTATTCCAGAAACAAGACTGTTGTGTTCCATAAAACCCGAGTCTTGTAATACAGAAACAAAACAGTTGTGTTCCATAAAATATAAATTACCTTTGAAGATTTTCACCATTTATATAACTCAAAACAGTCTATGCCCACTCTGTGCGAACCTCATCAATTGCACGAACACTATAACCTTTTCTGCTGGTCTTCTTTTTCCACTAAACACAATCAAAAAAATAACAATTGAAGTAATTAGTTAAAACTTAAAAAAAAAAAAAAGCAGAAAACAACTAATAATTAAAACTATTACCTTCGCAGAAGCAAGATTTAACTTTTTATCATTGATCATATCCCTCATATCCCTCATATACCTCATTATATAATAACCACAACTTTTGTTATCATCTTGCTTTGGAACACCCTAATAAAAGTTAACAAACAGATTGATAAATGAAGACAAACTCAATGAAATTTTAAACTGCACATTAAAAAAAAAAAAAAAAAAACTTACAAAAAGGGGGGTCCATGAAACTTTAAAAGTTTTATCAATCTTCATCCCAAGCTCATAAAAGTAAGACTATATGGCTCTGTTCAACAAATTTCATGTTTATCAACTTAAAAAAACAAAATAGAATAATTTAAATGAAATAATATTATATTAATGATCATACTTGTCAACAACAAATTTCCATTCACTGTTTTTCCCTGGCAAACGCCCCTTCAATGGATCTAGCCAGTGAACAATCCTCTTTTGTAGATCAACCACAGTTAAAATCCAATGACGCCTAAATAAATAAAAATAATTAGTAAATGTAAAGAACATAAGAGAGTAAAGTATTGAAAACAAAAATCAAATGTTCATACCCAGAATTACGAGGAATAAGAAACAGAGAATTTTTGTTCGATAAATAAAAACGGTTTTTCATATCCATTGCTTTGTCATACGCTTTTCTTTTGCTTCCTGAATAAGTCTTATTTGGATCAACAAAGGAAAACATATGATGCCTTAGGTTCTTCTTCAGCACATAATAAAGGTGACTGTCAAAATAAAAAACAAAAAGTTAAAAAACAACAACATCTAAAAAGAAACTGAAATTACAAAAAAAGATTAAAGAAAAAAATACCTCATATAGTAAATGATACTGTTACAACCTATTTCTTCCATAAAAGACACAGCACCAATATCATCCTTATGAATTAGTGCCTCAACAGGATGTCCAAAAATCTCTGGAGGAAAAAAAGTCTTTATTGGCGAACCATCTATTAAATGTTCAACACTCCAAAAGCACAAGCTTATTAATTCAACTGGTAATCCATCTGGCAAGGCTTCCAAATCCCACTCATTGGTATTCTGAATGTTATCAAGATCATCATATTTTGGATCATCAAGATTTCTATTCAAAACATAAAAAAGCAAATTATCAAAAACAACATAAATAAAATAATAAAAAAAGAGAGTATAACAATTACTAAAAGTCTTACATAGGATCATCATTATTTTCTTCTTCAATTCTAGTCTCATCTCCAGTTAAGATGTTCTCAGCATTTTCGTCTTCACCATCATCAGTTCTCAATCTTAATTAAAGAAAAAAAAAATAAGAAAAGAAATCCAATATAAGAAACAAATATATTAGAAAAGCAGAAACTGTATGTTCTAAACACGTAATAACAACTATAAAAATAAGTCTTACGTATCAGCAGTGCACTTTTCATCTTGTGTTCCAGTCTTAACTCCAGTCAAGTTAAACTCAGAATTTACATTAATAATATCATCACTTCTCAATCTTAATTAAACAAGAAAGTATTAATAATTAGACGCATATTCCAAAACAAAGAGCTGTATGTTCCATAACTTTAATAACTTAATTAACTACAAGTACATAAGTAACCCTTACATGTCATCAGTGCTAACAAACTCTGGTGTTTCAGTTTGAGATCCACTCAACTTCTCCTCAACCTTACTATCATCATTTCTCAGTCTTAGTTAAAAAAAATAAAAAAATTAAACAAGAACAAAATATATTCCAAATACAGAAACTGTATGTTCTACCAAAGTTATGGTTTAAATAATAACAACTATAAAGGTAAATCTTACATATCATCAGTGCACTTTTCTTTTTGGGTTTCAGCCTCAAATCCAGACAAGGTATCCTCCCCATTTACATTTACAGTATCACCACTGCTTAATCTTAGTTAATCAAAAAAATATTAAAAATTAGACATATCTTCCAAAACTAAGAACTGTATGTTTTATGATTGTAATAATTTAAATAAGTACAAATACATAGTTAATTCTTACATCTCATCAGTGCTCACATACTCTGGTGATGCATTTTGATCTTCAATCAACTTTTCCTCAACATTTGCCACCTTACTAACATCACTTCTCAGACTTAGTTAAAGAAATAAAAAATAATTAAACAAGAAACACATATTCTAAACAGAAAAACTGTGTGTTCTAAACAAGGTTATGCTTTAAATAATACAAAATATAAAGGCAAGTCTCACATATCATCAGTGCACTTTTGTTCTTGATTTTCATGCTCATCTCCAGACATGGTCTCCTCACAATTTAGATCTTTAATATCATCACTTCTTAAGCTTAATTAAAGAAAACAAAAAAAAAATGAGAAACAAACACAAAATCCAAAAGCAGAAACTATATGTTCTATAAAGATACTAATTGAAATAATTACAATTACAAAGGTATTACTTACATATCATCTGTGCTAACATATTTTTGTGTTCCACTCATACCTCCAGTCAAGTTCTCCTCATCAGTTATCAAGCTTAATAAAAGAAAAGAAAAAAAATACAATTAGACAAAAGTCACATATATTACAAAGAGCCAAATTGCATGTTCTAAACAAGGTTATGGTTTAAATAATAACAAGTATAAAGTTAAGTCTTACAAATCATTGGTGTTCAGAAATACTTCTTTTTCAGTCTCAGATTCAGTCAAGCTATCCTCACCATTTAAAAGTTGAGTATCATTGCTTCTCAAACTTTATTAAACAAAAATAAAATAGAAAACAGACACATATTCCAAAATCAAATCATGTATGTTCCATAGATATACTAATTTAAATAATTACAAGTATAAAGCTAAGACTTACATATCATCCGTGCTCACAAATTTTTGTGTTCCAGGCAGAGATCCAGTCAAGTTCTTCTCATCACTTCTAACTTTAAAGTAAAGAAAAAAAATACAATTAAACAAAAGCCACATATATTCCAAAGAGAAAAACGACATGTTCTATTAGTGTAATGGTAAAAATCATAACAAACATAAAAAGAAGTCTCACATTTCATCGGTACTCAGTAACTTTTGTGTTCCAGAGAGTACTTCACTCAACCTTTCAACAAACTTTTCACCACCTTCAACTTTACTTAAATCCCTTTAAACATAGAAAATATCATCATTTGTTAAAAAAGTGTAGATTAAAACAGGAAAACACAAAACTTAAACAAATTCACTACATATGTAACCCAAAAGTCTTACATATCATCATTCTTCAAAAATTCTTGTGTCTGACTATCTAATCTAGTCAACTCCTCCACATCATTTTCAACATTACCATCTTTACTATGATCAGTTTTGAATCTTAAATAAACAAAATCAAAAACAAATAATATTAAAGAAAGAACACAATGTGTTTCAAAAAAAATAACTATACATTCCAAAAACATAAACTTTGTGTTCTAGTAACAAACAGAAATATAAAAAAAAAGTCTTACATATTTTCTGTCCCAATCTTAGCTTCATCAACATGCCTGAAAGTTGAAATAAAACAAGTATAAAACACGACTTGTATAAAAACCATTATTATAATAGATAAAAAATAAGACATGAAAAATCTTACATATGATCGTTCTTCTCAAAATCATCTACTGCACTATGGAAATCTCTTGATTTGTTAGAAATATTAGCAATCCTAAAACAACATTCATTAGAAAACACCATACCGAAAATAATTAAAAAACAAATCAAGAATGAAAAATAAAACATCAGAAATGCTAAAAAGTAACATAGAAATTATCATTGTTGATGAACTTCATTGACTAAGACTGCAATTTTTCATGAAATTTTTCAATATCTGCATTTCTACTAGCATCATATACTACAATTGCATTCTGCACTTTAGTCAAAATCACATTACTTTTCTGAGCAGTTGCATCTTTCTCAGCTGAAGATCTAAAGATCATGAAAAGAAACAAATAAAAAGTAAATAAGATACAAAACAAATTCCAAACAGAAAACACTATATGTTCTACAATAGAAATAAGTGTAAATTTAAAACAGAAGTACTATATGTTCTACATACCTCCTTTGAGCAGTCATTTTCACTCTTTTCTTCTTTTTCCTCTTAAATACTGTCACGTCTCCTTCGACATTCACGTGATCCTTAGAAGGAT
The DNA here is from genome assembly GCA_028411795.1 of Euphorbia peplus. Taxonomy (NCBI): domain Eukaryota; kingdom Viridiplantae; phylum Streptophyta; class Magnoliopsida; order Malpighiales; family Euphorbiaceae; genus Euphorbia; species Euphorbia peplus. Next base: position 25,407,882 of record CP110840.1, read on the forward strand.
TACAAACATTATCTTGGACATTCGCAACACGCTCTTCTACATTCACAACAGTTTCATCTTCAACATTATCAACATGTTTTCTATCCTTTTTGCGCTTCTCATTTTGACATTTCTCCCAATTGAAAATCACTTCATCGAGTTCAGCTAGAAATCCAGGCTGATCAAATATATACTCCTCAGGTTGACTGACCAAAGTAGGACTTTTCCGTTTATCACCTTGGACATTCCTTTTTTCTGTACTCGTATACTTTCCCCAGATATTGTTGATCAAATTCCTCATTTGAACACAAATATCCCCTTCTTCAAACATGTTTCGTACTTTGTCTAACATCAAATACATGTCTTTCATATCACTTGAAATAACCTTAGCCAACTTCTCAAAATTCTGAATAAACGCCTAAATATGAAAACACAATGTATGCCATTAATATTAAGAACATAATTAAAAACAAAACATAAAAAACATAAGTATAGAAAAAGTACATACCAGCATATCACTTGTATTTGAAGAAGAACCTTCTTCTTGAACATCAGCCTGCACATTTCTCACGTGTTCCATTCTGTCCAGAATCTTGCCATTTCCAAAACCCCTCTTACGTTCTATTACCATTCTTTCATTCATAAGTTTTTTGTTCCAGACAGAAATAAGCGGAAATCGCCTTGGGTGAACCTCTATTCCTCGTTGCAAACGGTCAAAGTAACAGATCTGATAGCAATAACAAAACTATATCAGAAAACATAACCAAATATAAAAACAAATGAGATAAATAAAAAGATAAGAAAATGCATACTAACCAATAGAAAAGGAAGAGGACCAGTAAAATAGCTTGATTTATCTTTCCAATCTTCAACAGAGAGTACCAAATTCTTTAAAACAAATGAACTCCAATCCAACTTACAAATTTGCGTAACATCCATACAATTGTACAAAAATTTGTAATTCATTTGACGATTGTTCGTGGATCTCATACAACAATTCACTACGAATAAAAGAAAATGCCAAATGAAATCATTATTCACAGGTGCTGTCTTCACCTTATTGAAAGCAGTAGTTAACTGAGCTATTTTGGGACTCCCTTTCTCTAACTCAAACAAGGCTCTCCATCTCTTTAAAAAAAATTTCCACTCAATTTCAACTTCATCTTTAGGCTCAACTATTACTTTACCTCCCAATGGAACTCCATACACAAGATGAACATCTTCCTTGTTCACATTTATACACTCACCACTATCAAAGAACATACCGAGTCTATCAATATCAAAACTCAACACCAAACTCTTAGCAAAAGAAGAAGGATAAGATGCCAAATCTAAATCTAAAAACCCTCCAAAACCAATTTTCCTTATTGCATCCTTATGACTATTAGACAAACCAGAAATAAAATCTGAAATAAAAACCCAAGGAGTAATACGCTGAGTAAGGACTTTATTTTCTAAATGAGCAAACCGCACCTCCTGTTCTAAATGACCAGGACTAACAACATTTGTTTCTACTACATCCTCTTTCATCTTATCCTTCTTCCGGACTTTCAGATTCTCTTTCTTAGGAACCACAATATCATCCTGTTTTCTTTTCCTTGTATTCAACTTTGAAACTGCAACAGGCAAATTCTCAGCATCCTTCTTTTTAACATCTTTTTCCTTTCTAACAGGAATAGTCCTTTCTTCTTTAATCAAATTCGAAACTGCACGAGACAATTTCTTAGCATCCTTTTTACAAACATCTTTTACCTTACTTGGAGGAACAATTGTTTCTTGTTTATCGCAATCACCTTCTTCTTCATCCTCATTACAAAGAGATTTTATTGAATCCAACAAATTTGGATCAATAGTGTCACGACGAGGAATTTTATCAGAAGTCATGTTCTATTTATATCTGTTAACCAAAAAAAATAGAGATAAAACTTAGAATACTGCAATTAACCAAAAGAAACAGTGATGTGTTCTAAAACATAAACAACAAAACACAGAAATAGAAACATAATGTTCTAACATATGAACAAAAAAAATCAACAAAACACTAAGACAATACAAAAAACAGCAAAACAAATCAAGAGAAACAATGATTAAACCCTAAAAACAAGAAAAACAGAGAAAAAACGAATCAAACAGAAAATTCGAAACATAAAAGCAAAATACAGTGATTGTGTTCCAAAAGCCAAATCTACTAATCATAAAAACTGAAACGTAATGTTCTAACAAAAAATCGAACACATAAAAAACAATTTCACAAACAAATATCAATAAAACAATAAGAAATACAAAAAACAGAGACACGAATCAACTGAAACAGTGATCAAACCCTAAAAACGAAGAAAAACAAAGAAAAATAAGAGAATCAAACAACAAAAATGTAACATAAAAGCCAAAAACGTAAAATGTGAAGAAGTTAACAACAAAATTCGTACCAGTTCAAAATACAGATTATAGAAAGCAGTTATTCCATGGAAGTTGAGAGGAAAATAGAGAAAATAAGAAACTGATAGAAAAGAAGAGGGAAACGTATTTAAAAGAAGAAAAAATAACTGAAACAGAAAAACCACCCACTTCCATGGAAAATTGTAAATTTTAAAAAATAATAATTAAATAATTTAATTCAATTTAACATTATCTGAGAACAAAGAATAAAAAATATAATGTAATTTAATAATTATATAAAATATTATATTTTAAGTATAATTTGTAAATTCAGTTAAAAAAAATACAAATTGAAAAAAATACTTACATTATATTCAAAATAAAATTACATAGGATTATAGAAAATGACAAAAATTGGATTTACATATATTGTAAAATAAAAACTGTCATGTCCCAAAAGATAATACAAAAAAAAAACTACATTCAAATTTATTAAATATTAACAACCAAAAAAAATAAAAGTAAAAAACAAACACTGATATGTATACATTCTAAAATGCAAACTGTCATGTTCCACAAGATAAAACTTACTAAAAAGTCCACTCGAAATAATAGAAAAAACCTAAATACTTAAAAACTAAATGGCCAAAATGGAATATGCATACATTCTAAACTATAAACAATCAAGTTCCACATTATAATACAAAAAAAAAGTAGACTCAAATTAAAAATGAAAACCAAAACACTTAAAAACTAAATGACAAAAAATAAATATGCATATATTCTAAACAATAAACTTTTATGTTCCACATTTTAATCCAAAACAAACTCCACTAGAATTAATAGTAAAAATCAAAACACTTAAAAAATTTATTATGCATATGTTCTAAACTACAAACTGTCATGTTCCACATTATAATGGAATAATAGAGTCCACTCAAATTAAAAGTGAAAACCAAAACACTTATACACTAAATGACAAAAAATCAATATCAATATATTTTAAACAATAAACTGTCATGTTCCATAATATAATCCAAAAAAAAAGTCCACTACAATTAAAAGTAAAAACAATTATAATCTTTTTCAAATTTAAATATGCATACATTCAAAAAACCCAATGTGTCATGTTCCACAATTAATAAAAAAAAAACAAAAAGTAAGGTGAACCTTATTTACAACATTTAGGAAACAAATTTGAAATAATATCTTTATAATATAAATAGAAATTATAAAAAAGATTTAATTATATTCTAAACCAGATTAGAAAAGACAAAAACAAAATACAAATTGTCATATTGCACGATAAAATATATATAATTTCTAAAATACAAAAGGTTATATTCCACAAATAAAAAGCAGAAAAAAAACATTCAGATTACTAATAAAACATAAAGACTAATCTATTTTCCAAATTTCTTTGACTTCTTAATCACAGAATCATATTCCTTATGTTGCTTGTTTGTTATCATCTGCCAACAATAATCAATCCTTAATTTGTTCAAGGCATCCACCTGAAATAACAACAATTGAAAAAAAAACAAGTTAAAACTTTAATCTTTCTGCAAACACATTTAAAAAATATAACTCACATTGTCAACTTGCAATCCAATATCCCACTCTGAATCTTTCTGCCCAACATAAGATTCCATATGCTTCATCATTAGAAGTCCAGCATCAGTATCCTTGATAAAACTTTGCCATTTAAGCTCCAATGAAGTAATCTTATAACGAGAAACATTCTTTGAAAACTGGGGCCAATGTTTCTTCATAAATCTTGAAAAAAATTCAATCTGAAACATACAATTACAAAAAACTATAAACTAGTACTTAAACTAAAAAGTAAAAACAATAAACATAAAAATTTAACTAAATGAAGAACACTTACCACAAACTTAGGACATAAGCTATATTTGTAATTAAGTGACACTCTCTTTCCAACAAAAACAATATCAATTATATCAAGAAATCTTGTCATATGATTGATACAGAAAATGTAGTGCTCATTTGAGTTGAAAACAGGAAAGAACACCTACAAAAAATGAAAAACATTAGTGAAATTAATACTTAACAGATAGTGAATAACATAATACTAATGAAAAACAATGAAAATTACCAAATCAAAGTAATCCAAACTAGTCACCTCAGCATGTTTCATTTCAGTTTCCAAAATATCAAAAAAATAAGGAATCATGTCTTGAACTGTTTTACTACCAGGAGTAAACTTATCAGTACATAACGCATCATACAGTGTAAAAAAGAAAAACATTACAATACATAATATAAAACATAAGACAGTAAACAATAGACTGTTGTGTTCCACAAAACAGACTGGTGTAATACAAAAACAAGACTGTTGTGTTCCACAAAACAGACTTCTTTATTACAAAAACCAAAATGTTGTGTTCAATAAAACAGGTTGTTGTGTTCCACAACATATAACTGTTGTATTCATTAAATTAAAACTAAAAAAAACACTTACAAATGCCTCCGTCGAAAAGAAAAACCGCTTAACCGCACCAGCATTCCTTTTCTTATTCTCAAAATTAAGAATAAAAGCCCAAGCATCAACAATTTTGTTTGACAAAACAAAGCCTCCAGAAAGAGAAAGCATATCTTTCCTAATAATTGTAGTTTGAAAATCAAAATACAATATCTCACTACAAAACAAAATAAAAAAATATCAAATTCAATACCATATAAAAAACATTCCAAAACTATAACTTCTGTGTTCTAACAGAATACATATAATAAATCAACAAAACTAAGAATCAATATAATATAAAAGACATTCCAAAAATAAAACTTTTATGTTCTAACAGAATACAGAAAAATAATTTACCAAAACTTATCTTAAAATTCAAATTATATATTAATATTTATTACTTACTCATCTTCCCCAATGCCAAAGGCATATTCTGCAATCCTCTTTTTGAAAGGAAGCATATTCTTCAACAAATATGCAGATTGAATCAAAAAAGGTGATTGTAAATGAAAAGGAAGCTTGTCAACAATTCTCTTTTCTCTCTTTTCTTTCTTTGTATTTGACTTATTTTGCACACTATAAAACAAAGAAATATAATTAAAACTTAAACATGTACTATACACAATATCACACAATAAAGAAATAATATACATAACTTACGTTGCATCATCTTTATCGCCAATATCACATGATGGCGCACTTCCTACTGGAGTCATAAATGGCTTAGTTGACAACGGACTACTTGGAGGAGTAATTTCAGAAATGGGCTTGTCAACACTACTCTTCTGTCTCTTACCAGCAACAAGCTTTTTGGAGTTCAACTTACTTTGCAAACTATAAAACAAACAAATATAATTAAAACTTAAACATGTACCATACACAATACAATACAATAAAGAAATAATATACATAACTTACGTTGCATCATCTTTATCGCCAAGATCACATGACGGCACACTTTCTACTGGAGTAATCAAAGGCTGAGTTGACAACGGACTACTTGGAGGAGTCATTTCAGAAATAGGCTTGTCAACACTTCTCTTCTGTCTCTTACCAGCAACACCCTTTTTAGAGTTCAACTTAATTTGCATGCTATAAAACACAAAAATAATTAAATCATTAACATGTTCTATACATAATATCATACAATAAAGAATAACATAAATCACTTACATTGAATCATCTTTAGCTCCAAGATTCAAATCAGCTAAAGGAGTATCATCAACTTTATGATCACATATTGGCACACTTTCAACTGGACTAACCAAAGAATCACTTAACAACTGAAAACTTGGAGGAGTCATTCCAAAAATAGGTTTCTTCTTCTTTTTATGCTCTCCACATTTAGCATATGCAGTTGAAACCAATTCATCCAATTCCGCAAAAAAAGAAGGCTGGTCATAAATCTCTTCACTAGATAAATCAAGTACTGATTCTTTTACAACTTCTTCCGATGCATTCTCTTCATTACTTTTATGTTTTCTCAATAAATTCTCAACAAGGTTACTCATTCCAGAAGAAATATCTTCATCATCAAACAACTCACGACCTTTATGAAGCATCACATACATACGTTAAACATTTCCAGCCAATCTATTTGCCAAATTATGAAATTTGGGAAGTAATTCCTACAAATATTTTATGATATACCACAACAAAATCAGTGTTCCCTATAAATAATAACAGAATAAAGATAGAATTAAAAGAATGCAGATAATATCAATAACATTCCAAAAAAACGACTACTATGTTCCAACAGGGTTACCAACTATGCTCTAACACAAATCTAGACTAAACATTCTAAAAACTAACCCACTGTGTTCTAACAGATTTACTTTCACAAATATGTAAACAATTGAAAATCTTTCTTATTTAATTTCTTTGCTACAACATAACTAATAAAAACATTCCAAAAAACAAACTACTATGTTCCGTCAGATAAAAAACAACAAAAAGAGAAAATCTAACAGACACCTACAACTAACATTCTAAAAACTTAGCAACTATGTTCTAACAGATTTACTTAAACATATATGTAAACAATAAAAAATACTTACGTACCACAAAATCATTAGCACTCGTCCCAGACATATATTCTTCAGGAAGATCTTTATCAACTTGTTCATCATTTGCATCAGGATCTACATGCAACCCAAAATCAATTCTCTCTAACAAAATACCAACACCAAAACCTCTTTTCTCCTCAATTGACATCCTTTTATCAATATAATCCTTATTCTAAACAGAAATAAGAGGACAACGTCTCGGCACCTCAAAGATTCCTCTTTGCAAACGATCAAAGTAAAAGATCTGAAAAAAATTAAACATTTGAAAAATTAGCATACATACATATAAACAATAACAAAAAAATAAGAAGTATAAAAACTTACCATAAAAAATGGAATTGGACCAGTAAAATCTGATGAACCATCCCTCCATTCAATAACAGATGCAGACAAATGTTTCAAACCAAACTCACACCAATCAAGATTTTTGATTACTTTAACATCCCTACAAATATAAAGGAACTTATAGTTCAAACCTGTGTGATTCGTTGATCGAAAAAAGCAATTCACAACACAAATCAAAAAATTCCAAATAAATTCATCACAAACTGGATCCTTTTTCAAAGTATCAAGCCTTGCAATTACAGCAGCATTTGTAGGACTCCCATTATTCAAACCAAACTTTAACCTCCACTCCTCCAAAAAATCCAACTAGTCATCGCCTTCTTCAATTTCCGGCTCAACAATTTCTGTTCCGCCGAACAGAACACCATATATAGCATGAAAGTCTTCTTTACACAAATCAATTTGTATACCCTTTTTCAAACACAAGCTACATCTATCCACATTAAAACTATCAACAAGCTCTTCCGCAAACCAAGACTTGTGAAGAATTAAATCTATATCCAGAAATCCACCAAAACCTATTTCTCTAATTGCACACTTATGCAACTCCGACATATTTTGAATAACGGATAAACTAAACTGCCTACTAGAGATTCATTGAAATAAACTTCTTTTCTGCCCTTTCGAATCCAACACAGGAACATTGGCTAAATCTTGATCCAACTTCTTGACAGTTACTTTAGCCAATTGTTGATTCATTCGAGGAATTTTCTTAATTTCCTTAGCAGTTAACTCCACATCTTCAGGGATAACTTGAATATCTCCAACATAATCACTATCCTCACTATCATCGTCATCATCATCATCCTCACAGACCCTCTTCCTCTTAACAGAATCAATTGTAACATTCCTTTTCCTCATATTAGATGTTCCTTCTCTGTTTATTTTCAACTTAACATTTCCATCTTTTCCAAAAATAACAGCATCCTTCTTAGAACTACGAAGAATACTAAAAAAAACAGAAAAGAGATTTTAGAAACAAATTCCAAACAACTTAACACTACATTCCATTAAATAAAACAAAACAAAAAGTACCGTGATTGCTTATTTGCATTATAATCAGCTTCTATACTATCAAGCAATGCCGAACTGATAGTCTCATCAGGGAAAAAGTCATCATCATGATCTTTCTTGTCCATTTTTCAAATTCCAAACCTGTTTCAAAAAAACAGCAAATTCCAAATCTCAGTATATTATGTTCTAATACTAAATTTAACAAAAACATATCATCACCATCAAAAACCACAAACAAATAAATGAAAACAAGAACATATGAACAAAATCAAAAAAGAAAAACTGAAAAACCTAAATCGGAACAAAATAGAGAGAGGAAAAAGAAAATAAGAAAATTGCACACATTACAAACCCTAAAAAGCAAAATTACCTTCAAAGATCGAAGAAAACCGACGAATTGAATGTGGGAACTGACAAATTGAATCCAAAAATCAAGCGCGAGATCTCAAATTCAATGAAGAAGGGGAAAACATAACTGGAACCGTTTGAAACAGTTTTATAGTTGAAAAAGAAACTGTCTTAATTTCGTAAATATTACGAAACTGCCACCGCGAATTTAAATGAAACAACACCGTTTTTGGTGTTCTCATATAAGCAATGTGTTCTCAATCTAAGACGGCGTTCTCACCCGATCCCTCTCATATATATATATATATATATATATATATATATATATATATATATATATATATATATATATATATATATATATATATATATATATATATATATATAGGGGAGGGATCACACGCAAACAAGGTTTAAGTTGAGAACACTTGTTATATGAGAACATATATGAAACGGCGCCGTTTTCATGATGGTTGAACGCAGTGGCAAATTTGTAAATATCCAGTATATACATTTAATCATCAATTAATTAGTAAAAGTGTTGGAGCAGGGATTCGAACACGCGCTCTTAGTTCCAAGACCAAGCTACCTACCACTGCACAACACATTTCTTTTGTTGTTCTATTAATTTGTTTGTATATAAAGTATAGTTATACTTGGTTATAAATGAAATATCTGCAACACTGTTGTTTTTAATTATAATTACATTTCTTTGCTAATTCTTCTTTAATATTTATCTACTACATATTTAGTCTATAAATTTAATTTTTTTACGTTATTGTTATTTGTAATGATCATTTTATTTTATAATTAATTAGATATACTTTTAACTAAACCGAAATAGGTGAACTCAAAATCCTAAAATTGAACCTAAATTTTTTAAATTTAAATCCTAAAATTGAACCCTAAACTACAAATGCTAAACCTTAAATTGAAATAGGTGAACTCAAAACCCTAAAATTGAATCTTAATTCTAATTATTGAACCCTAAACTAGAGATCCTAAACATAAATCCTAATTATTGAACCCTAAAATTTAGATCCTAAACACTAAACGCAAAATTAGAATATAAACTTTGTACTTTAAAATATAAACTATGCATTCTAATTAATAGTAACAACCTAAACACTTATAACTAAATGACCAAAATTTAATATACATATATTATAAACTACGAACTGTCATGTTTCACAATATAATACAAAAAAAAATCTTTCAAATTAATAGTAACAACCTAAACACTTATAACTAAATGACCAAAATTGAATATACATAAATTCTAAACTACAAACTGTCATGTTCCACAATATAATTAAAAAAAAATTCATTCAAATTAATACTAACAACCTAAACACTTATAAACATAAATCCTAATTATTGAACTCTAAAATTAAAATCCTAAACATAAATTCTAATTATTGAACCCTAAAAGTTAGATCCTAAACGCTGAACTCAAAATTAGAATATAAACTTTGTACTTTAAAATATAAACTATGCATTCCAAATTTATAAATTGTGTGTTATGTTGTATAAACTCTGCATTCTAAATTTATAAACTCTGTGTTCTAGGATATAAAATCTACATTGTAATTCCTTATATTCTAATTTAAAAATAATGTGACATGTATAAAATTCTTTTTTTATGTGAATATAAAGTGTTATATATATTAGAATTGGGTTTATATTTTTGAAATTTGGTTTTTTTATGGTTTAGGGTTTAAAAATTATGATTTTACATTGATTTTACGTGGTTTAAAATGTATTTTTTCGATTTTTAAGCACTAAAATATGTTTTCGCTTTGTTTTTTCGACTCATATTTTTTTTATAAGAATATGCTTACCATTTAAAACAGAGACTACAAAATTCAGAATGTATATAACATTACCGTACAAAAGAAAAAAACTAAAATCAGCATACATTCCAAACTCGAGAGCCGTATGTTCCAAATTCTAAATCTTCGTTTTTACCTGGGCATGATGGATCTTAGAATGAGCGCCTCGACAATACAAGTCCAACGGTATAAAAAAATTCAGAATCGGAGTTCGGGATAGCCGGGAAAACGTTTTTGAATAAAAAGTAAACAAATGATGACTTATTAGCCCACTTTTCTCTCTCCTCTATAACCACACGCCTAAGAAGAAGAAATGGGTTAAATTCCCTTTTAGCCCATCTCCTTTAATGAAACTACGTAGTTTTGATGTGTTCTCACTTTAAGGAGTGTTCTCAATTTAAGGAGGTGTTCTCACTCGATCCCTCTCCTATATATATATATACTGTTGAGACTTGCATATAATATATCCCTTATTCATGAATAAGAAGTTGATCTCACGAACTTAGATTATACGAGATATTTGGATAATTATATGGATATGTATAATGATGTTATATCTATTGGAGACCCCGCTTTGAGTTACTAGTATGGAATAAATACATAAATGTCAACTAGCTTTAACTCATATGTGGTAATATGATATAAAGTAGTCCTAGAACTCAAATACTCATTCATGTGACTTTGAATTATGAAGTGTGTTACTTTGGTTCTACTATCGGTACGATCCAATATTCGGGTGTCATTCGAGTAGACATTGGGTAACACATAAAGTAATTGCAAAGCAGTTAATGTTAGATTGAGGATATCATCACTTCTGTATTAGAGAAGATTTATCTTGGGCCTCTTGTGAATAAATAGTTCTAAATGCTTGTGCGAGGTAATATGATAAATTGGAAATGGTTTTCAATTTATGGAGAATATTTATTTGAGCACAAGTAAATTAATAATGAATTATATGATTGCCTTTTCCGTGATCATGATTCATTAAAGATAATATTGATGAGGGACCGAATTATATTGCAACTATCACTGACAGGTAAAAGAAGTCAACTGTTAATCTTGACTCCTTATTACTCCGGGTTAGAAGAGTATCTCCATATTTGAGTCGGCGCTCTTCTATGTTATATTAATTAATAGAGATTAGATTAATATACGACCGGTTGTGTTAAGGACCTAGTGGGTCACACACTAAGAGTATTGAAGGATAAAATGGTAAATTGAAAAATATACCAAATATGTGTATTTGGTAATGTTGACCGAAAAAAGTATATATAGTGTTGATATATATAGTTTAATTGAACTAAATTATAAAGTGTTACAATGATAATTTAATTAAATCATACTAGTATAATAATTGAGATTATTACTTAGTTAATTGAGTAATTTAATAAATATGGATTTATATAAATTACTAGTTTAACTAAATAGGAATACTAGTGTGAATATAATTGTTTTATTAATTATATAAGAGTTGACCTAGTCCTTTTAGGAGTAGGATTCTTATTTAGGACAGACAATTCAAAACACTATAAATACAATCCCTAGGGGGGTATTCGTTCGACACACATCTAATTCTCTCTAGAGAAGCCGAAATTCCTAGACCAAAATTGGAGTTTCGATTTACTGTTTTATTCGTTCTTGCTCGTGTGGACTTGAGGTTAGAGGTGTTCTACTTTGGGCACTTGCGAGATTAAAATAAAGAAAACTTGTGGGCGCGACAACAACGTTAGATAGTAATCTCCTAGAGGTATTTTATCTAACCAAGACTTGTGGGCACGACAACAACGTTATATAAGCTAACAGATCTTGGTTTAAGAAATTGAAATTTTTTAATTCCGCTATGAACATCGTAAATCTTCAATTTCCAACCCCCTTTAGATTCCAAGCAATCGATTTAGAGCATCCCAATGAGCGTTGCTCGAGTTATGAATGTACTTGCTTAATCTGCTTACACTGTAAGCAATATCATGCCTAGTGTAATTTATAAGAAATATAACACTACCAATTATCTTTGAATACTCAGATTGACGCACTCGATCACCCTTATTTTTCTTTAACTTAAAACTTGAGTCATAAGGGGTTCTAATTGGATTGACATTAAATTAGTCAAATTTGTTAAGAATTTTTTCAACATATATAGTGAGACTGATTAAGACAAATGCCATTTAAAGTTCTTTTGATTTTTACTCCCAAAATAACACATGCCTCACCCATGTCTTTCATTTTAAATTTTGAACTTAAAAAACTCTTTGTCTCATTTACACGATCCAAATCGGTACCAAAAATCAACATATCATCCACATAAAGCCAAATAATTACACAAGCACTGGAATCATGTTTATAGTAAACACAAGAATCACCCTCATTTACATGAAAACCATTGCCTATTATGGTCTTGTGAAAGTTGTCATGCCGTTCTTTTGGTGCTTATTTAAGTCCATACAATTACTTGACTGATTTACAAACTTTATTTTCTTGACCCGGAACCACAAAACCTTCATGGGCTAGTTCATGTAAATTTCTTCTTCCAAGTCCCCATTTAAGAATGTTGTTTTCACATAAATTTGATGTACAATAAGATCATGAATGCAAGCAAGAGCAATTAAAATTTTAATAGTTGCAATTTTAGTAACATGTGGTAAGTGTCAAAATAATCAATACCATATTTTTGAGTAAAACCCCTTACCACTATTCTAACATTATACTTATCGATGGATCTACATGGTTTCAATTTTTTCTTGAACATCCATTTAGGTCATGTTCTTTTTAACTTATTTTCAGCACATTTCAACTTATTTCAGCAATTTCAGTTTAGTTCGTCAATTTCAGCAATTTTAGTTTTTTTTCAGCAATTTCAATTTTAATAACATTATTTTTAAATTAGAAATATTAAAAAAATTAATTTAATTTAAAATGAAATTTTTAACTATAAATAATTAAATATCAATCATAACTTTTAAATTTGAAGTTAGGTGCATCATTTATTATTAACTAAAATTAAATAATTTGTTTTAACCATTGATTTGAAAATGGAGAGTTGTAATGGATCAACATTTAAAGAGCAAAAATATTCTATCAATAATTTAGTGGGAGTGTGTGTCTTTTACAGTACAATTTGTCTATCTTAGCATTTGATGTGGTTATCACAACTGTCGGATCCTATATGATATTTGAGATAATTCATAGAGCATTTTAAAGTTTATATATTGATATTAATTATTTGCTCCTGATAAACTGATCAAGTAATTAATTTTGTAAATTAAATATTTCTTTTGTTTGACGACAAATATTTATTTATTTGGTTTTATAATCTAGAATTTACTAGTCTATACATTGTAGAAAATTAAAAAAATAATTGCATAAGAATTTATAGTTTATTTAGATACCCAACTATTATACGTTATTGTGTTTAATATTATATAATCAATATGATAAGTTATGTTTTCCCAAAAAAAATGACAACTATTATTTTTATTTATTTATCATAGCTTTAGTATTAATTTATTTTAGATTGATAAAATTAATTTAATTATATTTAATTCAGTTCAGCAATTTCAGTTCAATTCAGTTCAGCTTTATTCAACCAAAAATAACGGGGCCTTACAAGTAATTAATAAGCTTGCAACCTCTATGAAAATCAACCATTTCCCAAGTATTATTACTCAAAATAGACTCAAGTTCACAATTAATGGCCTCTTCCAAAAAATTCCATCACCTGACCTCATCGCCTCTTCATAAGATCTAGGATCATCTTCCAAAATAAAAGCATTAACAAAAACATCATTAATTAAGAAGGGTTCAATTAAGAACGTAGTAACGAAGTGAGGACCAAAGTTGTTCTCTGTTCGAGCTCTTTTCCTTCTCCTTGGTTCCAAATTAGAATCACGGTTAGTTAAATGAGGACTAATATGTGAGCTAGATACATAGTTAGAAGATGGAACATCATTGTTACAACAAGAGGATTTGAAAGGAAATATTGTTGGCCTAACAAGATCAGAATGCCTATGGGGGGGGGGGGGGGCTGAATAGGTTTTCTTGTCCAAAATCAAGTTTCAAGAAAACTTAGATAGAATGAAATTTCTTCTATTCCGAAGTTAGCTTCTGAAAGAAATTCTGCTTTAAGACAGATTTTGTATTTTCAGCAACAGAGGTTCTGTTTCACAGATCCTCTGGATAGTTTGTCTTTTGAACAAAGACTGAGATAGAGAGACAATCTGTTTCATCACTTAGACTAAGTTGCAGAATATAGAGGCAAATATAACAAGTAAATAGAAGAGAGAAAAGAGTTTAGAGGGTCTTGTAGATAGTCGATTTATCCAGGTTCACCACAGAAGTCCTGTGACTACGTTTTATCTCCTGCGAGAGCCTCAGCAGAGATTTAAATCCACTATTCAATACTTTTTGTTAAGTCCAAAATGTACTTAATTTAGCTATGTATTTCATATATATAAATATTCATAACATTTCATATAGTTTTAGCTAATTTAGCTTAGAAATATCTAGGTTAGGGGAAATTTCACTTTTTTTATCTTTGTTTTGATGTTCAAAGCTTGATTTAGTGAAAACATAGCTGTGAGCGTAAGTGGTCGCTCATAGCGGCTTTAGCCTTCTTTGACTAGAGTCGCCACCCGGCCGACCGGGAAAATGTACGAACCGGTGTTTGTACCGATTGTTTTGAAAACCAGAGATTCTATTTACGTTCGTGGATACAACTTATTAATTCTGACATTCCAGAACCCAGAGGATCTTTAATGCAACCTAACAGTTTGTTATCTTGATATTTATGGTTATCACACAAAAATATATAAATGCGCAAACATTTGTACGATAAACCGTCGGGTGACACGGTACAAAACCCTCAGAAGCTTACCCTCATCTCGTGCCAGTGATTGCTCGCGGACTGATGCTCGTTGAAGAACGGAGACCTTTTATGGGAGGAACCTCAAGGGGCCGGAATTGCGTGTGCGTCCTCCGGGGTGGTACCTAGGGATAAGACTTAATCAGCTCTAGCGAGACTGCGAGTGATGCCTAAGATTGGAAATTTTTGATAAGGGGGGGTATATTTTTGGTGGTCGTGAGGACCTTTTATGAGAATATTAGGGAAAAGTACTCTCAAGCTCGGACTTTTAGCGACTCTTTTCTGTATCAGAGGCAACTTTAGGCAACTCGGGGGCAACTTTATCAGAGGCAACTTATATCGGGTCAAGAATCGCTTTAGAACGAGCTAGAGAGGTGGGAGAATGAGTGTTTGTTGGTGAATTGAATGAGAAATCCGGGGGGTATTTATAGGTTAGCTTGTGACCGTATGGTCCCTTTTTAGTGACCGTACGGTCACATGCTTCGCCCGTCTCAGATCTAAATTTGGATCTGAGTCGGGCTTCACATAAGGCCCCGCCAATGTTGTTTGGATTTTAGTACACGTGTCACTCTCTGATTGGACCGCCAAGCCACGTGGCAGATAAGGATTGGATTCTGTCTGCCACGTCGCAGTGACCGTACGGTTAGAGGCTTTGTGACCGTACGGTCTCAACAAACAGTGTTGTGACTGTACGGTTCTTAATGAATAGTACTTGTGATCGAGGATTTTCTCATAAGCATGGAAGTGCCACACTCATGGTTCAGAGGAGCGGGCGGAAGAGGTTATGGTCCTGAAAAGATGATCCGTCCTCCGACGAGCATCAGTATTTGAGCAGCTGGCGCAACGAGGAGCTCATAGATTGCTTTCATCATCGGGTTCGAAAACTAGTGCTCACAGTTTGCTCCTCGCTTCTTTGGGAGTGTCTAAGGTGATTACATTGTTTTGTAAGACCTGTCGAACAATCTCAATGAAGCAAAATAAGACTTACTGCGTTTGTGCTAGTGTTTTGAAAGTGAGTTTAGAAAACTTACCTGCAGTTTTGGCCTACGGCGTCCGTTCTTCTATAATCTTACTGTAAGGCCGACTAACTGTTTCTGTTGTGTACCTCGACGAGGATTTTCCGTAACCTTTAATAGCGCCTCGAGCATGACTCGAGGACTTTTGGTAACCTTCGTAGCTCTTAGTAACCTTCCATAACGCCTCGGGCGTGACCCGAGGATTTAGTAACCTCTTTGTAGCTCTTCTTCATAGTTCCTCGGGCACGACCCGAGGATTTTAGTAACCTCTTGCAGCTCTCCTTCATAGTTCCTCGGGCACGACCCGAGGATTTTAGTAACCTCTTGCAGCTCTCCTTCATAGTTCCTCGGGCACGACCCGAGGATTTATTAACCTCTTGTAGCTCTGATTCATTCTTGATCTCCGACCTCTTCTTCTTCAGATAGTGTCAAACACTTTGTCCTACCAGTCTTATCCGAGTATTGGTAGTCTTGTCCAAAGGTCAGTCAGCTGTGTCTCTTTCTCTTCCGCTCTTAGTCCTCGGCTGATCTGGGGGTCCCTGGTGGCATTCTTCTTTAACCAAAGTCGTGCCCCACTCTGGTACTGCCCTAGTGGCGTTCTTAGTTTCCAGTATTTTGATGAGTTCAGGGGTGCCCCGGCGTCCCAGTGATCTGGTAATGCCCCAATGTACTGTTTCTGCAGTCGTCGGATATGCCCTTGTGTCCTTTGCAGTCCTTTGGGGGTTAACTTTGATTTCTTCCGCGGGCCTTTTACCTAAACATATGCGTGTATGTATAGATGTATGTATGCATGTATGCATGTATACGTGTCCGTGTGTGTATGTGTATGCGCGTTTGCCTTTCATTTTGTGTTTCTTCATGCGTAGGGCGTTATACCGTTCACAGTGTGGAAACATTTGAGTGACATCTCGATGCTTTGAAGTAGCCGCCAGCTCGTCGGCTATTCTAATGATGGGGAAATATTATCAGTGGGCCCTGCGTGCCTTAGGGGGATGAGGAAAGCAAGGTTTCTTTTCGTGACTCTCGTTATGGCAATTAATGTACTTTGTTATTGGTTTCCTGTTTCTTGCTTTTCAAATGTTTCTTGTGAGGGATGGTACGATGCATTCTTATTTCGTTTTACTAAAGCAATAACGTAAACAACATTCGTCTTACAACATGTCCTAACCGAGGATGAACCAAGACCTTTCCCTGGGAACAAATTTTTGGGTTTGTATTCTCCTAGTCATACATGGAAATATCGAAGCCTATCTATATTGATTGGTTCTGCTAATTCTATTCCTTCCATGTCAGTTAGCTTGACTCCTCCGCGCGAGTACATTCTTTTGACGACGAATGACCCTTCCCATTTTGGTTGGAATTTTCCTCGGGGGTCGACGGTCGAGTGCCGCAATTGCTTGAGCACTAGGTCACCTACATTTATAGGTCGGGACACAGTTCTTACCTTCTTGTTGTACGTGTTTGCCAACCTCTGCTGGTACATTTGTAGTTGATCCAGGGCCCTAAGTCGCTTTTCGTCCAACAGGTCTAGCTGGCCGACCCTGTCTCTTATCCACTCCGCTTCGGGAATGTGTTCCTCTAGGACCACCCGCAAAGATCGCATCTATATTTCTACCGGTAATACTGCGTCCATTCCATAAACCAAGGAATATGGTGTCGCTCCCGTCGGTGTGCGGATAGTCGTTCGATACCCCCAAATTGCAAAGGGTAACTTCTCCGCCCAATCTCTGCTCCTATCTGACATCTTTGTGAGCATCTGCTTGATTGTCTTGTTAGCGGCCTCGACGGCCCCATTCGACTGAGGTCTGCACGGGGATGAACAATGATGTTCTATTTGGTGTCGTGCCAGCATTTCCCGGGTAGCTCTTTGGAATTGTTCTCCGTTGTCGGTGATCACATGATGGGGTATTCCGTATCGACATATGATATTCCTTTCTATGAATCTCGCCATGGTACACGATGTGACTGTCGTGAAGGATTCAGCTTCCACCCACTTTGAGAAGTAATCTATGGCCACCACGATGAAGCAATGACCGTTGGACGAGGGGGGTCTGATTTCACCTATCATGTCTATGCCCCATGCGGTGAACGGCCATGGTGTGGCTAGATTATGCAACTCCGTGGGCGGTACATGAACGTGATCGGCGTGGAATTGACATTGGAGACACCTTTTCGTGAATTTATAGCAATCATCTCTCATGGTAGGCCACCAGAATCCCTGCCTCGTGATTTTCTTGGCCATGGAATCCACGTTCATGTGTGGCCCACAGACCCCTTGGTGTATTTCTTCCATGGTTTTCCTTGCCTCGCCCTCGGATAGGCATTTTAGTAGCATACCATTGGCGGATCGTCGGTACAACACCCCTCCTACCTCTCGACATTTAGATGCCAGCCTCCTGATGACCAGCTTGTCACTTTTTGTCACCTCTGACGGGTATGCGCCACTTGCTACAAATCGCCGGATGTCCATGTACCATGGTTCTGTATCGTGGGTGTGAAGTACATACTCTTCTAGGTGGATCGGGAAGTGGGATGATGTCATAACCAGTGGCTTTATGGGTGCCGCTTGCATTCCTTCCCAGTTCGATGCTAGCGTGGCTAACGCATCAGCCATTTGATTTTCTTCTCGTGGTATATGGTGGAAGGTACACGTGTCAAAATTTCGAATCATCGCGCGTAGCTTTTTGACGTAAGGTCGCAAGCGTTCTTCTCGTACCCCCCATTCTCCAGTCGCGTGACATAGCACTAGCAGCGAATCTCCATTGATTTCTACTTCACGTGCCTCCAGGCTTATTAACGCCTATATTCCGAAGAGACAAGCCTCGTACTCCGCCGCGTTGTTTGTAGCCTTGAATTGTAGTCTCTTCGCTAGTGGTATAGGCAGTCCCGTCGGCGAAACTAGCACCACTCCTGCTCCCGCCCCGTTCCTATTCAGTGCTTTGTCGAAGTGCATCCTCCACCCTTGAATAGTAATCACCCCCAAGTTCTCATCCGGGAACTCAAATTGCCAAGGTTCATCTTCGGCTTCGGGCAATGGTTGTCGGGCTAGAAATTCAGCGACTAATATGTTTGACATAAACATATTAGTCGCTGAATTTAGATCCTTCTCAAACCCTGGGATCTAATATGTTTGACATAAACATCTCTCTTGACAGGTTTGGTAAGGGGATCAACAACCATGTCATGAGTGGAAATGTACTTCACACTGACTTCTTTGCGTGCAATTAAGTCCCTAACAAAGTGATACCTTATCTCTATATGCTTGGCCTTGCTATGGAACCTTTGATCCTAACAGTTTCTTTGAACGGTTTCTTGTAATCTTAACTCCAAGAATGTATGCGGCTTCGCCCATATCTTTCATCTCAAAACTTGAGCTTAACCAAGATTTGATTTGGTTTACAAAAGCAATGTCATTTCCTGCTATGAGGATGTCATCTACATATAGAGACAGAATGACAAATTTTCTACCTGAGCGTTTTATATATACGCAATGGTCCTCTTCAAGTATCTTGAAGTCGTTCGAGATCATCTGATTATGAAATCGAATATACCATTGCCTCGAAGACTGTTTAAGGCCATAGATTGACTTATTCAACTTGCAAACCTTTTGTTCGCATCCTGGTACGACAAAACCTACAGGTTGTTCCATGTAGATTTCTTCGTTCAATTCTCCATTGAGAAAAGCAGTCTTGACATCCATTTGATGTAGCTCTAGGTCTAAACTTGCAACAATTGCCAGTATTAGCCTGATAGATGTAAACCTCACAACAGGTGAGAAGGTCTCCTCATAGTCTATCCCTTCCTGTTGTGTGAAGCCCTTAGCGACCAGGCGAGCTTTGTATCTTTCGATACTGTTGTCAGCCCTTCGCTTTACTTTAAGAACCCACTTGCTCTTAACAGCTTTTCTTCCCTCGGGCAGATCAACTAGTTCCCAAACTTGGTTGACTTTCATGGAATCCATTTCTTCTTCCATTGCTTTCTTCCATTTATCTTTTTCAGGACAAGAGAGTGCGTCACTAACATTTTTAGGCTCAGCTTCATCACTTGGGGTGATAAGGAGAGCTTCGCCTTCGATACCAAATCGACGGCGCTTGACCCTTTGTCGTTTTGTTTGACGCGATTCCTCTCGGTCTTGATAAACATGTCTCATATATTCATCATAACCCGAAATTCTTTCTCTTATGCTAAGTTCCTTATTCTCATTTGAGTCAAGAAACTCGCTCCCACTTGCATTAGGATCTGTCACATTCGAAACATTCTGAGGGATATGATCCATTTCTCTATCATAATTAAGAATAGGATCTTGATCTAGACCATTGTCAAGATCAGTTGCATTTTCCTCAGTATTCCTCCCACTCGAATGGAGAGGTCTGTTCGAATCAAGTTCCTCAAACAAGGGTTGATCTCTGTCCACTTGTCCAATGGCAGGAAATTCGTTTTCCAAGAACACTACATCTCGGGATTCGATTTCAGTCACTCGACCTTCTGCGTTTTCTCCCACTAGGACATATCCTTTGGATACTTCAGGGTATCTTATAAAGACACACTTCTTGCCTCTTGGGCCTAATTTCCCAAATTTGCTTGAAGTATCATGAGCGAAAACAGTGCAACCCCATGGCCTAAGCACACTTAAGTCAGGTTTGCGGCCGGTCCACAACTCATATGGAGTGGAAGTGACAGTCTTCGAGGGTACTCGGTTAAGTACATATGTGGCTGTTAGCAAGACATCTCCCCAATAGGAAATGGGCAAACTTGCTTGAGCCATCATAGACCTGACCATATCGAGAAGAGTTCTATTTCTCCTCTCGGCAACACCGTTTTGCTGCGGAGTATATGGAATGGACAACTGATGTTCAATTCCCCTTTCATCGCACAAAGTTTTGAATTCCTCAGAGAGGTATTCCCGACCTCTGTCGGTTCTCAGAACTTTGATCTTTCTGTCTAGTTGGTTCTCAACAAGGTTCATAAACTTTCTAAAGCAACCTAGTGCCTCAGACTTGTGAGCCATCAAGTAGATTTGACCATACATAGTACAGTCATCTATGAAAGTGATGAAGTTGTAGGCTCCATGCCTTGCCCTCACGTTCATTGGACCACATACATCAGAATGTATTAATTGTAATGGAAGTTCTGCCCTAGTACCTTTACCAAATGGTTTTCTATGCATCTTTCCTTTTAGGCAAGGTTCATAAGGTGGTAATTCGACACTTCGTATACCACCTAGTAATCCTTCTTTAGCTAGACGTTTCATTCGGTCTTGACCGATGTGATTTAACCTAGCATGCCATAAACTAACATCTTTATCATTCACATAAGAAGAAGAAGTAGTAGAATAGGAAAAAGATTTATTGCGATGATCAATATCCAAAATTGTCAAACCATTCAGCACATATCCTTGACCATAAAATTGGTCGTCCAAACAAATTCTTAAACTGTTATGAGCAAAAAGGAAATTGAAACCAATCCTTAATAAAGAAGTTACAGAAACCAAATTCCTTCGAATCTTGGGAGCAAAGAGAACATCATGTAGGACTAGGGTTTGGCCTTCACGCAATCGCAATTCACATGTGCCGATTCCTAGGACTTCAACTCTTGAGTTGTCGCCTACATAGATCCACCTTGATCCGACTGGAATCCGTCGAAACTCGACAAAAGCATCTCCATCTTTCGTCACGTGGTCTGTTGCACCTGAATCAACAACCCACAAAGGATCATGCTCAGTCATAAGAACAATACTAGATACGTAAAGTTCACTCACACATGAGTTAGAACGTACCTTGGGAGCAGTGCACTCGTTTGCATAATGCCCCTTGAGTTGACAATTGAAACATTTCACGCGAGAAACGTTTGTCTTCCTTCTGTTCTTGTGCTTTTTCTCTTTGGGTCTTTCTGCTTTCCTTTGCTCTTTCACCGGTTCTTTACCCCTGCCATTTGAGCGCTTACGCTTCTGGCCTTGAGCCCTTGGACGCCTCCCACTGGAGTTGGAACCCACATAGTGAGCTTCAGCATTGACCTTGATCGATGCGAGGCGATCCTCCTCGAGTTCGAGGTGGCGAACAACAACATCGAAGGTGGTAACACCTTCGATGTGTGTCAGGTGCATCTTCATATGCTCCCAACTGTTCGGTAAAGAACGGATAACAGCTTGAACTTTCTGCTCCTCGGTCAACACATGACCTGCTTCACTGAGTTCACTGATCATGTTCTGCATTTCTCTCAAATGCTTTTTCATTGTATGATCATGTCTCTTCTTGTAAGTATCAAATTTGATAGTAAGAGAGCGGAGCCTAGTCAGAGACACACCTCCGAACTTCTCCTGCAAGGAGTCCCACAGGGCTTTTGCATTCTCTAACTTACAGAACTGTCGAGTGAAGTCATCATGCATCGAACTTAAGAGAATGATACGGGCAGTAGAATCTCTCTTTTTCCATGCCGTATAAGCTTCTCTATCTCTTCGATGCTGAGCAGTAACGCCTTCCTCGGGCACATCCATGACTGTTTCCAAGGTGTCTAGAACCTCTTGTTCTTCCAGCACATACTTAATCTTAATTCCCCATACATCATAGTTGTCCCCGTTCAGTTTCAGGTCTTTGTTAAGTGCAGCTACGATCGACTTTCTAGCTGTAGCCATTGTTGACAAATCTACATTGGAATTGCACGTCTTATTAAGAAGTCTAAAAGGTTCAATACACGCAATGAATTCTCTTAGCAACCTATATCTATCTAAAAAGGTTAATATTAAATTTCAAATCGAAAATGAGACCATATAGGAATGGCTCAAATTACCCTTTACACTTTAATGGTTAGCTTATTAGGTAGATATTTATGCTTAGAGAATTTTATGTTACCTCGCGTAACAAAATATTGTAACTTTTTACAAAAGGTGGTTATTATGGAATTTTGATGACTTTGAGTTCATAGTGTTTTCTTTTCAGGCTAGTCCTACTACTAGGTTCAGCAAGATATAAAAAAGCAAACATCGGTAATTGAAAACACAAATCCAATTAAGCAGCTCGTTGAACCCAACTAATCAAAAACCATTTAATGAAAATAACCAAAATTGTCATTCAATCAAAAATTGAATCCACAAACCAAAAACTAGCTACTTGTTCTGAAAGCAATGAAACAAAATATAACTCAAAAGTTATCATATGAAACTCTAGAATCCTAAAAACAAAAACTAGCTGCAAAACACAACTCCATAAAACCAAAAGAGAACTACTCATAATTCTTCGGGTTAAAACCATCTCGACGAACCCTCTTTGGGAAAGAACAAAACACGTCGTAACGCATTTGTTTTGTGAAGGTTCTATGCAAGTGCTCACGCCCTCTCCCATAGTGAGGATTCTGGATCGCATTTCCAGATCTCAAGACCATTCCCTTACGCCCCAATGGGTAGGAAACGCCCAGCTCATCGAGGTCATCCATAAAGAGTCGAATGGATCTCTTGTAGTCCATTTCAGACTTACAATAACATTCTACGTACAACTCTTTAACCCTCGGGACTTTGATCATAGATCTTTCCACCGCTCCAAAGCGGAGAACTTTATCTTTGAGTCCGTTGTAGCTTATACAGCACTGCATCAGGTTTTGGACTCTAACCAAGTGACGCACAATAGCATCAACATCATCCCATCTGGATGTGGGAGCCATCCTGCAACGATTTAACTTGTCGCGGAATCTTTTCCTGACAGCTTTTTGGGCTTGGATCCTAGGTACTATTGGCACGACAATGGTGCCCGCCATTGCTGTCTTATACAACAAAGAGGAAAAAAAAAAAAGTCAGTGTACTCATACACAAACTAATTCCAACAATCAAACTCATTTTGATCGATAAGGGCATCCATATCACGAAAAATTTATAGTGAAAAAAACTCATTTTTCTCAATTTTGGAAAAGCAGAAAACAGATTTTCGCAGTTTTGGACTAGTTCGGGATAAGTAACAAAGAAGAGGTTGTAAAACCGTCTGTCCAAAAATTCCCAAAAATTTCCAGAAAATCCAAAATAAGATTTTAAAGTGATCTGCCAAAAATTGGGCCGAAAACGGGCTCTGGAAGCCTCTTCACACGCCCCCACGCGCCCTGGGCGGTTCGGGGAGTCGTTAGAAGAAGAGAGGAGAGTGGGAGCCACGCTCCAACTTCCAGACCTCCGTTCGCCTATTAAAATATATGAAACCTAGGGTTTTTGGGGTCTCTGCGCACGATGGTGGAGTCGGTTTTCACAAACAACGTGTCGAAATCGTTTTTCAGACAGTTACATCAGCGTTTTCGGCGAATTAAAGAATTTTGACGATTCAGAATACAATTTTAGTAAACCCTAATCGTCAAAAAACACAGATCAGATCTGTACCATACCGAAAAACAATAAAAAAATGGATTCCATCGAGTTTCAATCGCTTTCATAAGATCAAAAACACACTTTTTGATAAAACTTTTGAATCAGGTTAAAAACCATTTGTCCGATTAAAGACTTTCTATCAGATTAAAAAGCCTTTTATCAGATCTGATTAAAACCTTATCAAAGTACCATGTTTATATCAGAAATATCAAGAACACAATCAAGATCATATAAGCACAGCAGCAATCGATCATTCTTTCGAATGATCCCACGATTTCTTCATCTATGGATACAGAAATCACAGAATATAAGATATGTGGCTCTGATACCAATGAAGGGATTAGCCCGGCATACTAATCCATATGAGATAACGAGTTCGGGCGTACCTTATATAGCAGAACCAGCAAGTCTCTCAGAGTAGCGGAAGCGGATCTTAGCACCACGATCTTGTATCACCGGATAAAGACGACAGACGGTGTTAACCGGAGAAGTCTTGTTGATCCACAGACTAAGAGCGAAAAACGAGAGAGATGGGTAAGGGAGGCTCGGTCGTATAGAGGCAGAGCTCCGACGTCTCTCTTTCTTACTTGTCTCATATTGTGATTAGGGTTAAGCCTATTTATAGGTGGAGAAACCCTAATTTCTCCATCTAACCTAATGGGCTTCCTAATCACTTATTCCTGTTAGATGGGCTTGACCCGTTCCATTTCGGACGGGTCGGATTAATTAGATCCATATCTTAATTAATCCCAACATATAATTTCAAAAAACTAAAATGAAATATAAAACTAATTTAATATTTAAATTAATTGTTTTTTTATTCTAAAAACAAATTCTCAATGTTAAAATGTAAATATGTTGAAATTTAGGTGTAGGCTATGGTTACTTTGTTTTTCCTCTACTTTGTTTGTACTTTGTCCTATTTACCATTAGATTAGGTTTTGACCCATGATCTAATGGTGGACAAAACAAAGTAATAGTTACTTTGTGAAAAACAAAGTAACCATAGAATCTCCCTGAAATTTATATGACAAATATGTAATTTAAACTTAATAAATGAAAGATAAATTTTTAATTTTAATGAATTCAGGAATTAAACATGTAAAAAAAACATTATGGACATTTTTATGTATTTAACATATAAGGATTAAATAATGTTTTCCTCATAACTTGAATGACTATTAAACTATTTTCTCTATTTTTTTATTATATATCCTAAATCTGTATCATAATCATTTAAAATAATAAAAGTAATCCGTGCATCGCACGGGTTCAAAACTAGTATATTTATAAAAGCTTCAAGATAGAAACTTATAAAGACAATGATGTCCAAACTTCAATATTTTGATTGGTTCTAGTAGTTGGAAATTGTTATGCTACTAAATGTTTGGAGAAGTAAACTAGGCAATAGTTAATTTCTCTCCCGAAGTAACACGAGGGTTGCATACTAGTGTAGAAAAAAAACCAAGAGAAATAATTATGCTTCATTCTTTTAGGGGTGTCAAAACGGGTTTGCGGGTCATAAACTAGTCGTGTCGACCGACTCAGCTGACCCGTTTAGGTCAATCCTGACACGACCTGTTTAATAAACGGTTTGACACGACACGACCCGTTTAATAAACGGGTCGACACGGCTAACCAGTTTAAGTTTGAAAAAATAAATGGGTCAAATAACACGACCCGTTAACCCATTACACTACTAAGCCATTTAATTTATGTACGCACTAATCCCTTTATTTTTTTCACATTAAACTAAAAACATAAAAAATGTACAAACATTAATACCAAATTCATAAAAAACTATCAGAATTTCCAAAATCCAAATTAACACTAAAAGAAAGTGAAAGAAGGGGGCGGCAGTGTGGAGGTGGAGGTGAAGCTGCTGCAGCTGGAGCAACATGTGAAGGAGTTTAATGAAATTAACATAAACCCAAAATTAAGGATATATATATATATATATATATATATATATGATGTTCTGTAATTACTGAAATGCCCCATGACACTATATTATTTACAATATAAACAGGTTAAATGGGTTAAACGGGTCGTGTTAAACGGGATAAATCGTACGGGTTGACACGACCCATTAACCCGTCTAAGTTACACGGGTTAGACGAATTGACCCGTTCAACCCACGACACGACCCGTTTAATAAACGGGTTAAACGAATTGACCCATTTATGACCCGTGATCCATTTAGCCCAACCCTAACCCGCTTAATTTACGTGTTACGCGAATCGTGTTATCGTGTCGTGACCCTTATTGACAGCCCTAGTTCTTTATGGCTAAATTTTTTTAAACTGAATTAACTGAACTGGTTGAATTTGATTGAATGTTTAGAGAATTGTGCTCAATATTGGATAAAGTTAAAGTCTATAATGCATAAATTATTCCTTAGTTGAATCTAGTATACAAACATTTAATTACTTCTATCTTGCAATCACTTCAAATGACATATTTTATAAATCTTTAATAAAGTCTTTTCTATGCATGCAAGACCATAATTGCATAGACACTACTTCCCATACTTTAAAAAACTTAAACAAAAAAATGTAAACATTGTCAGTGTTAATTTTAAAAAATTATTTCTTCAACAACATATCTATTCATTAATTATTAAAAAAAATCCCGTATTTATTAGCATCAATATCAATAATAAAAAAAATCATCAACCAATATCTAATTGTTTTGACTTCATTTTTACTCTTTCAATATTTGTTATTCTAATTTCCAGATTAACTAATTAGAGAAAAAAATTGATTTTGTTTGTCGGAGGATGCCAACCTAATTGGGACGTCCCACTCTTATTCCATATGTCTGCAGCTTTTACTCAAAAAGTTAGAGAAAAAAAATATGAAATGAATTATTCTAATTTATTGTTACATCCAACATTATTGCTGACAGCTGTAATAGGTAGCCTGTAACTTGCTTACATCATAGAGTATGGATTTACATTGATTATGAGGGACTCACATATCTTGTATCTCTAAGATTTGTGTATATATGTAGATGTAGTGTAATGGTTATCAATCAATGAAGTGTACTACATTTTTTTTAATTCCAGTTTACATGGTATCAGAGCCCAATGTTGGCTTCTGAAATTTTCTTTTCCGATTTTAAGTCGACATTCTTAGAGTTTAGTATTCAGTACACAAAATATTTTAGCCTTCACTTTTCAAACACTATTTTCACTCTCACCTCATATCCCAGCTTTATTCCCTGCCTCCGACTGGCCATCCAATCGTTGTTCGGTTACCTTACCACATGCGCATGAGTATCACGTTGATAATAATATAAATCAACAAAATAGTTAAGGGCTTTGGTAAGTTGGGAAACATATAACAAGTTAAAAGGAAGAATATGGAATCGAGAGTTTTCTTCCTCATAAATCTGTTTGGACTCATTGTAGTATTCGAAATAGGTTTTGTTCTTCTGTTCATAATGATAAAACCTTCGTAGAAGGTTATGAATGCGAGATAAATCATATTTATTCGCATATATAGACTCTAATTACTTCCAAAGTTCCTTGACAGTGTTACAATGAGTGACAATGTCATCAATGTGATACACATGCGCATGTGGTAAGGTGACTGAACATCGGTTGGATGGCCGGTCGGAGGCATGGAATAAACCTGGGATATGAGGTGAGAGTGAAAATAGTGTTTGAGAAGTGAAGGCTAAAAGATTTTGTGTACTGAATACTAAACTCCAAGAAAGTCGACTCAGAATCGGAAAAGAAAATTTCAGAAGCCAACCTTGGGCTCTGATACCATGTAAACTAGAATTAAAAAAAATGTAGTACACTTCATTGATTGATAACCATTACACTACATCTACATATATACACAAATCTCAGAGAGACAAGATATGTGAGTCCCTGCTAATCAATGTAAACCCATACTCTATGATGTAAGCAAGTTACATTCTGCCTATTACAGCTGTCAGTAATAATGTTGCATGTAACAATAAACTAGAATAATTCATTTCATATTTTTTTTCTCTAACTTTTTGAGTAAAAACACGGGACATACGGAATGAGAGTGGGACGTCCCAACTAGGTTGGCATCCTCCGGCAAACAAAATCGTTTTTTTTCTCTAATTAGGTAACTGGAAATTAAAATAACAAAATTGAAAGAGTAAAAATGAAGTCAAAACAATTAGATATTGGTTGATGATTTTTTTTATTATTGATATTGATGCTAATAAATACGGGATTTTTCTTAATAATTAATGAATAGATATGTTGTTGAAGAAATAATTTTTTAAAATTAAAATTAACAATGTTTACATTTTTTGTGTAAGTTTTTTAAAGTATGGGAAGTAGTGTCTGTGCAATTATGGTCTTACATGTACAGAAAAGATTTCATTATTAATTAATAAAATATGCCATTTGAAGTGATTTCAATATAGAAGTAATTAAGTTTTTGTATACTAGATTCAACTAAGGAATAATTTATGCATTATAGACCTTAACTTTACCCAATATTGAGCACAATTCTCTAAACATTCAATCGAATTCAACCAGTTCAGCTAATTCAGTTTAAAAAAATTTAGCCATAAAGAACGATGCCTAATTCTTTCTCTTGGTTTTGTTCGATACTAGTATGCAACCCTCGTGTTGCTTCGGGAGAGAAATTAACTTTTGCTTAGTTTATGTTGGCCCTATCAAGAACAGAATCACCTAGAGGGGGGTGAATAGGTGTCAAAGTTGAAAACTGAAAATTTCTCAAGTTTTTTGGGAAACTTAATTTTCAGAGTCAAATTTCCTCAGAGTCAGAAGCAAGCTTACAGAAGTTGCTTCTGAGGGAAATTCTGCCTAAACACAGTTAGACTGTTTTCAGCAACAGAAGTTCTGATTTGACAACTTATGGATAGTCTTCTGAACAAAGACAATGATACTTAGAGAAAATCTGTTTCAGCACTAAATATAAGCTGGTACACAGAAGCAAAAATAACAAGTATAAGAGGGAGAAAGAAGTTCAGGAGATCCTGATTGAACAATTCGATTTATCCAAGTTCGCCATAGAAGTCCTGTGACTACGTCTTGTCCCCTGAGGTCGCAGCCTACAGAGATTTTATAAATCAACTATTCAGAACTTTTCTGGCAAGTTCAGAAGCTCCTTTACATCAACAGAACTTAAGCTAATTTCTCACTTAGTTCTGACTAGCCTAAAAAGAGTTAAAGGATTTCCACCAGAACAACAACAACTCTGTTTTCTGGATTTCTCACCCAACTCTAATCTCAACTAGATTTCTCTCTTTAAATCTAACTGAATATCACAAACGATATCAGTTTACAAGATTCCTATTATGAACTTGTTTTTCTTCACTCTCTCACTTAAACTTAAGCTATGCTAAGAAAGATTGAGAATGGAAAAAGGAATGCTCTGTTTTTCTTGTTAAAACAGTGCGTTGAGATTTTGCTCGATGATCACGCGTAGTTGATGCTTTGGAGCTTGGCTACTATTTATAGTGAATGAGGATGACCGTTGAGAAAATTTGAATCTTCACAGAGATGACATCAGTTGTTGTAGCCGTTAATTTGTCAAGTCTTCAAACGGTCTTCAAACACTTTGATTCCGTTATCCTTGTTCTTTAACCAAATCCGGTGAGTGATTTGAAATTGAAGATAAGGTTGACTGGAAACTTTCCTCAATAAGATCAACAAAGGGTAGACAGGGAAATTCTGGTTTCACTTTGAGTAGGCACGCGCGCTCCATCAAAACACCTTTTTGAACTTTTGGCGCCTTTCATTAAATGCACTTGTCAGAGCAATAAATGCTTATCCAGAACCCGTGACTAAGCTTCTGATCAAATTGGTAAATAAGCTTCTGATTACAAAGGACCTCTGAGGAGAGCTTTAACAGACTTTACAAGCTTCAGAGCGGAGCATCCAGCTTCTGAGAATGAAACTCTGTCTTCAGCAGTCAAGATTTTGAAGTTCTTTAGGCAATCAGGAAAATCTTCATTCAGCACCGGCTGAGTAACTTACACATAGACTAAGTAGAAAAATATTAGTCCACGGTAAACTATATGTAAGAGAATATTAAGTTTTCATCTTCTGAAACGTTTGGACATAATCAAAACACATAGGGTTCATCAGTTTACTTCTCCAAAAATTTAGTAGCATAACAATTTTCAACTACTAGAACCAATCAAAATATTGAAGTTTTGGACATCATTGTCTTTATAAGTTTCTATCATGGAGCTTTTATAAATATATTTAAATTTAGGCCACTTAATTTAGCAAGGAAAAATTCTATAGAAACAAAATAAAAATGAAAATGTGGAACAAAAATACAAAAATGTATTGAAAAGAGAACAAATCTTATATGAACCACTGATAAAGTAAGCAAATTCAGTAAAGACAATAAATAATCCATAAAGTAAGTAAATTCTATTTCAAATTCGTAAAATAGTACATTAAATATAACAAATATATTTTAAAATTGGATTAATAATTAAATGTGTTTCATCGATGAACCAATACTTCTTCATTTTCTTACAGGCAACCGTACTAGATATAAACAATGATAAATGCTAGCAACTCTCATGTGGCTGCAATACATAAAAGACACCTAATCTATGTATGCTTTGCTTTTGACAATTCTGATAAATAACAAATTTGTACCTTCATTACAGTCACAATTTCTCCTCGTGAAGAACCTGAAAAAAATGTTTAATCAAGTATTACTTAGTAATGAACAAAAGTAATTGAAGTGAGTCAAAATCCTTCTAGGAGTGAAAAGAGAACGAATTGAATGGGTAAAAAGCAAAAAAAAAATCAAATCATCTTGAATTAAAACTACAGCTAAAACTTGAAATTGAAAAGAACAATATGTAAAATTGGCAAATAACGCACAAACAACACATCAAAATTTAGGAACAAAAAGAAACATAACACGCAACACTTAAAAAGAAAACAATGAACAATCTTGTTTAAAATCCCAAATTAATATAAAGTTGAAGGTAAATATTCGTAACATTTGTAAAGTCTAAACATGCAGACATCAATTAAACCAATGTTGTGTTAGTTGCACCATTAAAGATATAGCTTCATGATATATTTATTTAGAAACCAAAACACTAATACCATGACTATCCCAAGTTAATCTATAGTCTCTTAAGATGAGAAAGTCATAAATAAAATGAATTTTAAAAAAACCTTTACACAATTGAATGACGTGATATTACAAAAGAGTCCTATTTTAAAGCATTTTAAACACTCAAACATGAAAAAACCATAATAATGTAGAAAAATCTTTACACATAATCGTTCAAATCTAACATAAGCTTATTATTCATCAACAAAAATAAGTATCACCACTAATTCTTGAGCATTTGCTTAGTTTCAATTTCTTGAGTTCCACTAAGATATTTTAATCGAGTTGGTCAATCTATTGAACCAGCTATGGATCTACCCTTCGAGATAATTACTGAATCATACAACACCATAACTCATGGTTAACATGCCTTAAAAAGTATTAAAAATTGAAGAGAATGATCATGTAAGTTTCAAACCAGTTTTGATTTTTCTATTACTGGTCTATTTATAAATTGCAATTTTAAATAATGATTTTTAATTTTTCTAGATTGGAAAACTCATCATTTTAGATGAGAAAAAGCACATCAAGCTAATCCGTAATTTGCTTTTAATTGGAGATTTATCTGGAAATAACTTTAATTTCAAATTTCAAATTGAAGGGTATTCTTTGTTGTGTGTTCAGTTAATGGATAGAAAACAATCTTTTACATTCACATGAATTCACTAATAACATGATGCTAGCTCGTTAAACCCACAATGGATCCATCCCTATACATAATTCCTTAAGGAGAGATCAAAACAAAGACAAATTACATGATTTTAAGAGGGAGAAGTGATGTCGTTAAGAGGATTCAATCGGAACAAATGTACAAACAGAGATTAAAAATAAACTAAAATTACGCTTCAACGTGTCTAAGATGATAAACAAAAAAGCTAATTGAACAATTAACGAAACATACCTGCTCGAACTTAAGATCTGTTGGTTAGAGCCAACGTTAAACTTAGACTATGGAATGAAGGGATACTAAGAAAGGAAAAAAAAGTTTGTAGAGATTTAATCAGAAGAATGAAGGAGAATATTGATGGGAAAGCAGGGATAAAATACGGAAGAGAGAGAAAGTAATTAAGAAGGAGAGCTGATAAGAGAGAAATTATGACAAAGTAAACACGCGTACGCATAGATCAACTACAATGACAATTTTGTAATTTTTAAATCAAACTGAATTTGATTTCAAAACACTGTAGTAGTTGTGATTCCGTTTTATACTATTGTAAGCATTGGTTTTCGAACCCGATGATGAAAGCAATCTATGAGCTCCTCGTCGCGCCAGCTGCTCAAATACAGATACTTGTCGGAGAATGGATCACATTTTCAGGGATAAAACCTCTTCCACCCGCTCCTCGGGACCATGAGTGTGGCACTTTCATGCTTATGAGAAAATCCTCGATCACGAAATGACGTACGGTCACAAACACTATTCACTAACGACCGTACGGTCACAACACTGTATGTTGTGACCGTACGGTCACAAATCTTCTGACCGTATGGTCATTGCCACGTGGCAGATAGCAATCCAATCCTTATCTGCCATGTGGCGGGCGGTCCAATCAAAACGCGACACGTGTACTAAAATCTAAACAACTTTGGCCGGACCTTGTAAGGTGCGGCCGAGCCTTATGGAAAGCCCGTCTGAGATCCAAATTTGGATTTGAGACGGGCGAACAAGTGACCGTACGGTCACTAAAATGGGACCATATGGTCGGTCACAAGCTACCCTATAAATACCCCCCGGATTTTCATCATTTCTCACCAACAAACACTCATTCTCCCCTCTCTCTAGCTCGTTCTAAAGCGATTCTCGACCCGATATAAGTTGTCTCCGATAAAGTTGCCTCTAAAAGTTGCCTAAGCTTGCCTCTGATAAAAGAATCGCTAGAGTCCAAGCTTGAGAATCCCTTCCTAAAAATATTCAC
Source organism: Euphorbia peplus (assembly GCA_028411795.1). Taxonomy (NCBI): domain Eukaryota; kingdom Viridiplantae; phylum Streptophyta; class Magnoliopsida; order Malpighiales; family Euphorbiaceae; genus Euphorbia; species Euphorbia peplus. The sequence continues at coordinate 25,441,564 of CP110840.1, forward strand.
AGGAAAGGTCCTCACGACCACCAAAAATATATTCCCCCTTATCAAAAGTTCCAAACCTAGGCATCACTCGCAGCCCCGCTAGAGCTGATTAAGTCCTATTCCTAGCTACTATTCGGAGGACGCCTTATGCAACTCCGGCCCCCAAGGTTCCTCCCCGAAAAGGTCTCCGTTCTTCAACGAGCATCAGTCCGCGAGAAATCACTGGCACACGACGAGGGTTTTGTACCGTGTCACCCGGCGGTTTACCGTATAAATGTTTGTGTATTTAAATATTTGTGTATGGTAATCATAAAAATCAAGATAATAAATGTTAGGTTGCATTAAAGATGCTCTGGGCCCTGGAATGTCGGAATTAATAAGTTGTATCCACGAACGTAAATAAAATCTCCGGTTTACAAAACAATCGGTACAAACACCGGTTCGTACATTTTCCCGGTCGGCCGGGTGGCGACTCTAGTCAAAGAAGGCTAAAGCCGCTATGAGCGACCACTTACGCTCACAACTATAGTAAAAATTGATTCAAAACACTTTAGTAGGTGTGATTCAGCTTTATGCTATAATAATATTATGAAAATGTATCTATCTAATGGTCTGTTCTGTATTCTTTATCCACAAGCGGGGTTACATAGAATGGAATAAAGCGGGGATACATAAAAGGGAAGGGGACAATTCCTCCCTTTATTTTTAAAAAATTAATATATTTTTATATATATTTTATGATTGGATTTAATAATTTCATATTTTTCCCTTTGTTTTGCACTTTGTCTACTTTATTAAAGTTTTAAATAGGGATAACTTTTCAATTTACATAATTATTAGAGCGGCCGTGGGCGCAGAACGGCTAAGGACAAAGGCGAATCAAGAGTTGGTCAAAGGCAAGGTCGTGCTAAAGGAAGATGGCAGAATCAAATGGTATCCCTGATGCTGCCTCAAATGTGGCCATCGAAATCACCAGGGCACTAACGTCCATGATGCAGACTCCGGAATATCAGAGAATGATGTGTGAGACCATCGAAGAAGGGTGCAAGAGAATTCTAACAGGCCAGCTAGAAAGAAATGAACCTATGCCCGAGAAACCCCGCATCTCAAAGGAGACATATGGTTCAGATATCCTAAACAGAAAAATGGATTACCCTATGCACCATCCCGGTAAGGAAAAGGGAAACTACCACACATCGGCGGAAGGATTAGATCGGAATACTAGGATCCAATATCATGAATATTCCCAAAAGGAGGAAGTACCTAGGAATATGAGATCAACTCCGCTATCTCATCCAAGAACCGAAGGAATACCACCTCAAAATGAGAACATGGTACGATACCAGAACTTCGAATTGTTCAAGAATCTTTCCCAAGTCGTCCAAAGCATAGGAGAAGAGATTATCAATCAGACCTCCACGATCCCTCAAAAAAAGATAGGCCCGACACAAGGATACGAATCTCGATTGATCACCAAGATACGAAGAACGCAGTTGGTCGAACATCAGAGACCCCCTCAGGAAGACAAAGGAGTATCCTTAAACATGAATCTCAAAGAAGAGTTTGATCATCTACACCGAGAAGGGAAAATGCACCCCATCCGGCCACCAGTGGTCCTCAAGACAACAGATAATATGGAAAGATTCTGCGACTACCATCAAGTGTTCTCACATCCTACCACTGAGTGCGACGCATTACGGAGGGGAATCAAGGATATGATTGAAAATAAAGAGATAGAAGGCCCCAAAGACGCGAGCACTAAGAAGGACTCTTCGATTGGCTATCATGAGACCCTTCCTCCACAAGTCATGGTGATCAGCTCAGGGCTCACAAAAGAAGAAGTCCTGAAACGCAGTGATGGAGAGATCAAGACGCCCGTCCTAACGGATCCCTTCTCCTCACACGGACTAGCAAAAATGATACATCCAAAGCTCACCCAAATCAGGATGGGCCCAGAGGAGGAAACCGACAAGTTCGGCTGGCATACAGACTCGCCTGACGATGGTCTACTAGAAGGACAAACAAAGGCAACAACGAGTCTCGCCATCAAAACTGATCAAACACAAATGTTGGACTTAGTCCCAAACTTCGAAGAAGGAATGGCATCAGAAGGAGTTGGGAACCAATTCCCTGGCCAGAAGAGGAAAACTTGGCTTGGGAACGTGACGCGGTGATATGGCGAGGATCTCCTCCAAACGATAGGAATAACCCACTGCCTATCCCGAAGCGATGGATTGCAGACCTAGTGGAACATCTGGAAAAACTAAAGATTGAGGAAGATTCGTGGAGAATGAAAAAGGAGAAAGCTCAAAAGGCCCACTTAGAATCGCCTTAGTTGAAATGAAAGTGTACTGGATTTCAAATGTAATGCAGTTTTGATTTATTTACCAATAGAGGTCATTAAAAAAATATATCATGTGATCATCATTTCGTTTCACTTATCATGTTTGGCATACATAATATCACATTGCACCTTAAAACCTTAACACTGGAAATAAACTAAGAACACGCCTTGATCCCACCCAACATATCTCTTGAATAAAGAATACATTGGAATCTCGCTTAAGCAGGCGAAAGAAGAGCCCAAAACTGAAGGCTGGACCAAGAGATCCGTACGAAAAGGAAGACCTTAAGTAAACATAAAAGACAGAGGCCTGCTAGGTTGAAAACTCGAAAGAGCGACCTAGGCAACAATAAAGGCGGCTCGCTAAGATGACAAACCTTAGAATCATCTTAGGCAACAATTAGAGCAAGGAACACATTACCCCAGAGACAGGACATGTAAGGACAAGCCTCGACATTAACCCAAGTAGCCTAAAAGTCATCTTCAAACACTTGATCTAGGCTAAACCAAAACACAAATCCCCAAGGATACCCAAGAAAACACCAAGATGTCATAATGACACGGCGACACTAGCAAACGCAATCCATGCGTATAAATAAAAGGAGGAGCTTTGAAGAAAGATAAGACAAAGGGACCAAGCTCTCGAGAGAAACCCTAAACCCCCAGATCGACCGTCAGAACGTTAAAAGACATGCGTGACTAGGCAGACCCCGATCGTAAGAAATATGCAATATGTTGTTCAAAGGACCGCCGAAAGTTCCGATTCGAAAAGAAGGAGACCTATCATCAATAGGGCGCGCTCGGAATAAACACAAGGACAAAATTAACAGAAGTACAAATCTACAAGGCGGCACACGCGAAGTCTAGAGGACAAGGCGAAAGGTGGGTAATCATCTCGCAGGGTGCTCTTGGTTCATTTCCTTAAAAAAAACGGTGTAAATGGATATTACGTATGTTAAATAAGATAAAATAAAAATGTGTTGCAATGAGTATTAGAAAGCTAAACTAAAAATAAAAAAATAAATAAAATACAATGTCACTAAAGTACGCTAATCTAGGGAGCTCCCAGTATCTGACCCCCGACCTCCTTCTCCTCGGGCTAGTCTGCGGGCCCGCCGAGCTTATCGACGACCTTCCTCCACCTCAAGAGCAGCCAGCCGACCGGTCATGTCCGCTATCAGAGCATCCCACGCGGCTACGTCTGCTGCCATGGCCGCCATAGAATCCTATATCTAGAAAAGTTCGACCATAAGGAAAAGGCACACACACATACATACATACATACATACATACATACATACATACATACATACATAAACAGGTGAAGTAAGCCCCATGCAAAGAAGTTCAGAATACATAACCTGCCAGATTGCGCGTACATAGTCCATGTAGCACGGGCAGAGTGGTAACGACTCGCCATCCTCGCCATCGAGTCCCTCGGTACCTGAGATAGAAGAAAATATAAAGGAAAAGGACTAAGAGATGTGAAGGAGAGAATGGACTACACATACGTGAGTAGTGTCCGGAGGTATGAACTCCATGGGCTCGCTGTCAGTAAGGTCGTACTCGCGGTAACCCGTCTAGTCCAAGAATGAAATGGAAGAGGGGAAAGTGCGTCTCAAGTCCCCAGCAACCCAATCGGGATGAGCCTGGCTAGTGCCCTTCTGCAGATGGCGCCCTTGAGGATGTGCGTCGTCAACGCCACCGTCAGTCGGATGACGGGTCCTGCGGACGCGGGATGAGGAAGGCTGGCAAAAGACAAATGACAAATCAAGAACCGACATTAGGATAAAATGGGTAAAATCATAACAAAGTAAAGGACGTACCTCGGCAGTGGCGTCCGGAATAGTGGAGACGGTATCATCACCTCCTCCTTCCCCCGTCCCCGAGGAAGGCCCGACCTCCCGATGCGGGAGTAACTGGGAAAGAACAGTCGTGTAGCCATTCGCAGTAGGAGGAAGAAGCAAGGAAGATTTCCCACCGTCACCGAAGATGGACACGCCCGCGGACGCGACTCCCGTTGAGCTGCAGTAAGGGCCCGAGCCCAGAACATGGTCATAGGGGGATTCACAGGTACCATACGACCAGCAGGACCCATCTCATACTGGTAAACACGCTCCACGAGGTACCAGGAGAAATCCAGGTGATCCTCCAACAGGATCCTCATAGGCACCAGCTCAGCGGCAGACGCCATCGCACGGGACCAGCCAGGAAGGGCCGCAGGAATATGCCAAGGACGGATGCGATCCTGCAGCTGAAAAGAGACAATAGATCAAACGTCAGTAAAGCCGTAGTGTAAGCACTGGTTTTCAAACCCGATGATGAAAGCAAACTATGAGCTCCTCGTCGCGCCAGCTGCTCAAATACTGATGCCTATTGGAGAACGGATCACGTTTTCAGGAATATAACCTCTTCCACCCGCTCCTCGGGACCATGAGTGTGGCACTTTCATGCTTATGAGAAAATCCTTTTCCACAAAATGATGTACGGTCAAAACACTATTCACTAAGGACCGTATGGTCACAAAACATCTGACAGTATGGTCACTACGTGGCAGACATAATCCAATCCTTATCTGCCACATGGCTGGGCGGTCCAATCAGAACGTGACACGTGTACTACAATCCCAACAACTTTGGCCGGGCCTTGTGGGAAGCCCGACTCAGATCTAAATTAGGATCTGAGACGGGCAAACAAGTGACCGTACGGTCACGAAAATGGTACCATACGGTCACAAGCTACCCTATTGTCGCGCCCCGAAAAATGCCGGGCGCGAGGCGTACTCGCTTTGGTTTAGAATGGGGTTCTAATAAAGTGTGAAAAGAGCCGTTTGAGCAGCTCAATTCACAATTCAGACGAGTCGCCACCAATCAGCTCAGTCCGGTGTGATTGGATACCGTATAAAGAGAAAGTTTGACTCTATTTCAGGATAAGTGCTACCTAGGTTCTAAAAAGGTTTAGTTTATCTATTAATTATTTTGTTTGAGTTATAACATAACTTTAGATTACGATTTTTTTAAGAAAGGGTAAAAAGGTCATTACATGACATTTTCTTCTCAGTTATTACATAACCGTTTTCAAAATGTTTTTTGACCTTAAAATATTATCATATCTATGACATAGATATGAACAGACTTTTTTGACTCGATAAAAACTAATGAACGTTTTATTAAAATAATTAACGGAATTAACAACCCCGATTTTTAATATTAGACACATGTTTAGTGAATTAAGATATTTTTCGATAAGTATATTTTTCAAGTGGGATTAAGTTAATGATTAACGGGAATTTATTTATATGACATATTGTCTATGCTAAACTAAAGTTCTTTGTATCTCATACTTAATTATTTACAGTTAATATGATTAAAATTACTAATTAACTATGTAAGTTGACATGAAAGAATTAATGGGCTTGAAGTTAAAGTGAAAATCCAAGCTACAACCCACCAAAAAAAAGTCTAACCTAACTACTACAAGCTAAACTAACTCAGAAACAAACTAAACCGAACTCTAATCCTCACGCCTCTCTTGCTCAGCCGTCACTCCTCTCTTCTCTCGTTCTCTCTTCTTTCCCCTCTCCAATCTCTCACGATTTGGAGCTTATATGAACGATTATGGCTCGAATCCTTTCCTTTTCACTCTTTATACACCAACTACAAACGAACTTCGCCCTCAACCTCTCGGGCTTGACTTTTCTGGGAACCTAGGGTTTCGGCCTAACTTGGATTTGATCTCTAATGGCTTCTGGTTAGTGTTTAGATGGGGATTCTATTCCTAATGAGGCTGTCTTTAATGAACCCTAAGTGTTTTGATTATGTCCAAACGTTTCAGAAGATGAAAACTTAACATTCCCTTGCATATAGTTTCTTTGTTGACTAATATTTTTCTGCTTAGTCTATGTGTAAGTTACTCAGCAGGTGCTGAATGAAGAATTTCTGGATTGCCTGAAGAACTCAGAAGTCTTGATTGCTGAAGACAGAGTTTCATTATTTTAGAAGCTGGATGGTCTGCTCTGAAGCTAGTGAAGTCTGTTGAAGCTTTCCTCAGAGGTCCTTTGAAATCAGAAGCTTATCTACCAATTTGATCAGAAGCTTAGTCACGGGTTCTGGATAGCATTCAATGCGCTGACAAGTGCATTTAATGCAAGGCGCCAAAAGTTCAAAAAGCTGTTTTGAAGGAGCGCGTCTGTCTACTCAAAGCGAAACCAGAATTTCCTTCTCTACCCTTTGTTGATCCTATTGAGGAATGTTTCTAGTCAACCTTATCTTCAATTTCAAATCACTTACCGGATTTGGTTAAAGAACAAGGATAACGGAATCAAAGTGTTTGAAGACCGTTTGAAGACTTGACAAATTAACGGCTGCAACAACTGATGTCATCTCTGTTGAAGATTCAAATTTCCCAACGGTCATCCTCATTCACTATAAATAGTAGCCAAGCTCCAATGCATCATGTACGCGTGATAATCGAGCAAAATCTTAACGCACTGTTTCAACAAGAAAAACAGAGCATCCTTTTCCATTCTCGATCTTTTTAGCATAGCTTAAGTTTAAGTGAGAGAGTGAAGAAAAACAAGTTCATAATAGGAATCTTGTAAACTGATATCGTCTGTGATATTCAGTTAGATTTTGAGAGAAATCTAGTTGAGATTAGAGTTGGGTGAGAAATCCAGAAAACAGAGTTTTGTTGTTCTGGTGGAAATCCTTTAACTCTTTTTAGGCTAGTCAGAACTAAGTGAGAAATTAGCTTAAGTTCTGTTGATGTAAAGGAGCTTCTGAACTTGCCAGAAAAGTTCTGAATAGTGGATTTATAAAATCTCTGTAGGCTGCGACCTCAGGGGACAAGACGTAGTCACAGGACTTCTGTGGCGAACTTGGATAAATCGAATTGTTCAATCAGGATCTCCTGAACTTCTTTCTCCTTCTTATACTTGTTATTTTTGCTTCTGTATACTTGCTCATATTTAGTGCTGAAACAGATTTTCTCTAAATATCATTGTCTTTGTTCAGAAGACTGTCCAGAAGTTCTCAAATCAGAACTCGTGTTGCTGAAAACAGTCTAACTGTGTTTAGGCAGAATTTCCCTCAGAAGTAACCTCTGTTAGCTTGCTTCTGACTCTGAGGAAATTTGACTCTGAAAATTAAGTTTCCCGAAAAACTTAGAAATTTTCAGTTTTCAACTTTGACACCTATTCACCCCCCCTCTAGGTGATTATGTTCTTGATAGGGCCAACAAGTGGTATCAGAACCAGGTTACTTCGCATATTTACTAAAGATCTAACAATCTAAGTGTAAGATCCTATCAGAATCAATAGAGATGGCTAGTAGACACCAGCCTGAGAATTCTTCTCACTTCATTGTTCCAGAAGGTTCTTCCACTACTAGACCTCCATTATTTAATGGCAACAACTACTCATACTGGAAGAAAAGGATGATGTACTTCATCCAAGCTCAGAACATGAGTGCTTGGTATGTCATCACTGATGGTGATTTCATTCCTACCAGAATGGAACCAGGTTTAGGGAATGTTGTTATTCCTCCAAGAGAATACACAGATGACATTCTGAAAAAACTCCAAACTAATGCTTCAGCAATAAATAATCTAATGCTTGAATACACAGGTTTGAGGTGTTATTGATGTCCGTATGCAAATTTGGTCTCCGATGCTTGAATATCTAATGCTTAAGGGTGGTTCTATGAGAACCTTGCTATTTCGGGTTACTTGACTGGATTTTAGTGTGGGTTTGATGTTTCTTGAGGCTGTTTTGATATGCTTTCGTGGGAATATTGCTCTTTTGCTTTTTAGAGGCTGTTTTGTTGGAAAATAAGTCGTATTTTGGTACTTTCGATCTTGGTAAGTTGAAAACAGAAAATTACCTAATAACGACTATATTTGAACCCGGACAATGATGATTGACAGCCAATAGTCTAAGGGAGATTGGATTCGTGCTCTAGGATTAGAGGAAAACCTATTTGAGTGGCAAACCGGCTTTCGAGCTCGGGAGGTAACTTAAATTCGTTTTTATCGGGTCCTATTGAGCGTGGATCTCTTCCCTAATTGACTAAAAGAACAAATCTGAGTCTTTTTAAACCTAAACTAATAAACATGAAACTACTAAGGGCAAAGCATGGTATATATATATATATATATATATATATATATATAGAAAGTAAGTTATATATGGAAACAACAAATATTATGAACTTCTCATACATGTATATACATGTATATTTAAGGTGTAATACCTTACTCCTTTGACAAATGAACTATAAGGGAATAAATAAACAAAAGTGGCCCTTCCTTCACTCCATTTTCGGCTGCTTCTCCTCTTCTTCTTCTCTTGATATCTTTGAATGTTTATGTATGAATGAATCTCTTTCTTTTTTTTTGGCCCCCCTTGAATGTTGAGAATAGTACCCTTTTTATAGTGAGAATCATACTTGGGCACCAAGTTTAAATGGAGTGTAAATTTTGGTTAACTTGAGGATTTGGATAAGGTTAAGATAAGATTATGGTAATATTCTTGGTTTTGCTCTATGATTTAGCTTGATCTTTAAGCACTTAAGACTTGGCCACCAAGTTTAAAGACTTGGTCTCCAAGGCTTAATTTTGGGTTTCAATTGGGTAAATTGAAGATTTCAGGGACTGTTTTGGTTATTTTCCCTGAACACGGCTTAATGGGCTTGATTGGGACTGCTGGGCCGAAATCCTTGGGCTTGAATCTACTGTCTTGAATTCTATTGAATCTTGAACAGTTGGACCGAAATTGACGGGCCTGAAACTGCTGTCTTCGAATTTGTTGGGCTGGAACTTGCTGTCTTTGAATTTATGAGCTGAGGTTTCCTCTGAAAATTTATCGAAACTGTTGCCTTTGACCCGCTAGAATGGCTGTCTTGACCCTTTCATTTTAGGAAATTCGACTTGGATGTGGGCTTGACCCGGCTCGTCGAAGTTCCTCTGATTGCCTTTGGAAAATGTGAGATAAAATCTCCGATATTAAAAATACGGAGTTTAAATCCCGTGACATTTTATTTATGCAAAATAGGGTAGAGTTAGCGGTAAAAGAGATTGTATCGTATTTTCATTATTTATTTGTAAATTGTAATACATTATATTAATTAATAAAACAAGTATTTATTTTCTTTCCTTTATATTCAGCTTTATCAAATTATCTTGTTTTAATCATTGAGCTTTCGCGATAACAATTAATCGATAAAAGCCGCTTAATTTGGAAGTCTAAATTAGCACCAAATATAACTATTTAGTACTAAAATAGAATTGACAATAAAACTTGTTTAATTGAATCAAAGAAATGTCCATTACATATACCATTTTAGGGAAAGAGTCAAATTTTAACTAAAGGGCAAAATTGAAATAAACGGTTAGTTATAAAAGGTTATCGTTACGTTACGAACCGTACCGTAAATAAATTATAGTCTAAAAATTTATATTTTCACAAAAACGTGTATTTACAAACCGGACAAAAATGGGTATCTACACCTATAAATACCCCCCGGATTTCTCATTCAATTCACCAACAAACACTCATTCTCCTCTCTCTTTAGCTCGGTCTAAAGCGATTTTTGACCCGATATAAGTTTCCTCTGAGACAAGAAAAGAGTCGCTAGAGTCCGAGCTCGAGAGTCATGGATAGCGACGAAGGTAAGCTTCTCAGGGTTTTGTACCGTGTCACCCTGCGGTTTACCGTACAAATGTTTGTGTATTTAAATATTTCTGTGTGATAATCCTAAATGTCAAGATAATTGATGAACCCTAAGTGTTTTGATTATGTCCAAACGTTTCAGAAGATGAAAAATTAAATTTATCCTATATACTTTGCATATTGACTAACAATTTTGTTAAGTGTTGGATAAGTTTTTCTCAGCAGGTGCTGAATGAAATTTCCCTGGTCACTTGCTTAACTCAGAAGATATCAGAAGCTGAAGACAGAAGATGTTGATCAGAAGCTGGTACAACCGCTCTGAAGCTCTTGTAGTCTGTTTCTACTATCCCACAAGTTTGCTTAAGTAACCAGAAGATAAAATTGATAAAGATCATAAGCGCTAATGTAGATTTGAGAACTTTCAGAAGTTCGTTATCACGGGTTTTGTTTAGCATTTAATGCTGTGTCAGTTGCATTTAATGCTAGGCGCCAAAAGTTCAAAAAGCTGTTTGAAGGGCGCGTTTGGTCCACTAAAGAACAAAACCTGTCTCCTAACAGCGCCGATCGAAATCAAATAAGTCCAAGTCAACTCCATCCTTTTCTTCATCTCGTTCAAGATTAAGCAAAAGTACAGTTGACAGGATAAAGTGTTAGTGACCGTTTGAAGAAGATGACAAGAATAACGGCTTCTCTCCTCCATGTCATATGTGAAGATTCAAATCCTCACAACGGTCATTTCCAAGACACTATATAAAGAAGCCAAACTCCACTGTATCAACTACGAATGATTCAAGAGAGCTGAAATCTCAACGCACTGTTAATATCAAGAAAACAGAGCACTATTTCCATTCTCAATCTCTACTTAGCTTAGCTATAGTTTTAGTGAGAGAGTGAAGAAAAACAAGTTCATAATAGGAATCTTGTAAACTGGTATCGTTTGTGATACTCAGTTAGATTAAAGAGAGAAATCTAGTTGAGATTAGAGTTGGGTGAGAAATCCAGAAAACAGAGTGTTTGTTGTTCTGGTGGAAATCCTTTAACTCTTTTTAGGCTAGTCAGAACTAAGTGAGAAATTAGCTTAAGTTCTTTTGATGTAAAGGAGCTTCTGAACTTGCCATAAAAGTTCTGAATAGTGAATTTATAAAATCTCTGGAGGCTGTGACCTCAGAGGACAAGACGTAGTCACAGAACTTCTGTGGCGAACTTGGATAAATTGAACTGTTCATCAGGACCTCCTGAATCTCTTTCTCCCTTCCTTATACTTGTTAAATTACTTCTGTGTACTTGTTATATATTTAGTGCTGAAACAGATTTACTCTTTAAAATCGCAAGTCTTTGTTCAGAAGATTGTCCAGAAGTTCTCATATCAGAACTTCTGTTTCTGAAAAGACAGAAACTGTTTTAAAGCAGAATATCCCTCAGAGGCTACCTCAATAAGCTTGCCTCTGACTCTGAAAATTTGAGTTTCCTTAAAAACTCAAAAATATCAGTTTTCTGTTTAAACACCTATTCACCCCCCCTCTAGGTGATTCTGTTCTTGTTAGGGCCAACAAGTGGTATCAGAGCGAAGGTCACTTCGTATATTTACTAAAGATCTAACAATTTAAGCGTAAGATCCTATCAGAATCAATAGAGATGGCTAGTAGACACCAGCTTGAGAATTCTTCTCACTTCATTGTCCCAGAGGGATCCTCTACAACCAGACCTCTATTGTTCAATGGTGACAACTACTCTTATTGGAGAAAGAGAATGATGTATTTCATCCAAGCTCAGAATATGAGTGCATGGTTTGTCATCAAAGATGGTGATTTCATTCCTACCAGAATGGAACCAGGACTAGGGACTGTTGTTATCCCTCAGAGAGAATATTCAGATGATATTCTGAAAAAGCTCCAAACAAATGCTTCAGCAATAAATATGTTGCATTGTGCACTTACAGCCACTGAATATAACAAAGTTTCTTCTTGTGAAACAGCACAAGATATATGGAACAAGCTGGAAGTCACATATGAAGGAACAGGAAAAGTGAAGCAGTCTAAAGTCAACCAACTCATGAGAGAATATGAGTTATTTGAAATGCTTGACAAAGAATCTATCTCAGAAATGAATTCTAGATTCACCAAGATAGTCAATGACTTGAAGAGTTTGGGCAGAGATATTGAAGAGTTTGAAAGAGTGAAGAAGATTGTCAGAAGCTTACCAAGGTCTTGGCAAGCCAAGAAGACTGCCATTGAAGAAGTTCAGGACTTGAGCTATTACTTGTATGATGAACTCATTGGGTCCTTAATCACCCATGAGATGTCATTAAAGAATCATGACCTAAGGGAAAGGTCAGAAGGAAAGAGACAAGTAGTCCTGAAGGCAGAATCTTCAGAAGAATCATCAGAAGATGAAGAATTGGTCATGCTGACCAGGAAGTTTAAGAAAGCCTTTAGAAAAGGCAGAGGTGCAAACTACAAGAAGCCATTCAGAAGTTTTGACAAGAAAACTCCTGAGTTTGGTGAGAAGACCAAGAGAGATCCAAGCAAACCAATAGTATGCTATGGATGTCAGCAACCAGGACACATTAAGCCTTACTGTCCTGAGCTGAAGAAGGATAAGAAGAAGTTCAAAAGAGCTATGCTGGCTGCCTGGTCAGACTCTGAGACTAGCAGTGATCCAGAAGAAAAGGAAGAGCAAGCTCAGATATGTTTTATGGCTATTGATGAGCCATCCTCTGAAGATGTACAAGGAGAAACTTCCGCAACTCCTGAGGCTAAATATGACTCTGAGGTAAACATATCTCCTGAACAAGATATCCTCGATTCTCTTGAAGAACTATATAGCATGTTCAAGTATCTGAAAAGAAAGTTGGACAAAAGCGAGGCTGACAAATTTCTTCGGTTTACTCAAGTTTATTCTGATATGAAAATATTAGAAGATAAACTAAGTAAACAATTCAGCTCTCCTTCTGAAGGCTCAAATGCCAAAGGAAAGGAAAAACTGCCTCTGAGGAATGATAAACCTCAGAAGAAGAAATTTGTCACTCCCTCACTTCTGAAAGAGATTTCTTCCCCTCCTGAAGTCGGAACCTCTAAGAGTGCTTCTGCCTCTGAAGATGTAGTACCTTCTCAGAAGAAGAAAAATTCTCCTAAGAAGCAAAGGGAAAGATCCAAGAATCCTCCTTCTTGCAAACTTTGTAAGAAAGAAGGACATTGGTTAAAGAATTGCAAGTATCATATTAAAAACCTCTTGCAATCTGAACTATCAGAAGAACCTGAAGTCTAACTCTGAAGGACCCAATAAGGATTGGGTACCTGTCACTAATTGATTGTGTTGCAGGTAGCTCTAAGTGCTCCATCAATGTCAAAGCTGTGGTACATTGACAGTGGGTGCTCAAGGCATATGACAGGTGATGAAAAGGCATTCATCACATTTGTGCCTAAGAGAGGTGGTAAAGTCAGCTTTGGAGATGCTCAGAAGGGAAGAATAATTGGCTCTGGATCTATTGGAACCAATCCTCCCATTGAAGATGTCTCCCTAGTCAGAGGACTGAAGTTCAATCTCCTAAGTGTTGCACAACTGTGTGATAAAGGTAGAGATGTAGTCTTCAGCACCTCTGGATGTAAAATCTTGGACAGTAAGTCAAGGGAAGTTATTCTAACTGCTCCTAGAGTAGAAAATGTTTTCATGCTGAACCTTGAGAATCTTTGCAAAAATAAATGCTTGATGTCCAAAGAGGATACCTCCTGGCTCTGGCATAGAAGACTTGCTCATGTTAGCATGGATCTTCTGGCCAAAATAGCTAGATATCAATTGGTTGAGGGTCTGCCTGAAATTAGTTTTAAAAAGAACCATTTGTGTACTGCGTGTCAATCTGGTAAATAATCCAGAAGCTCTTTTAAAACTAAGAAAGTCATTTCAACTAAAAGACCTTTAGAATTACTTCATATGGATCTTTTTGGCCCTGTTCAACCAATGAGCATGGGTGGAAAGAAGTATGCCTTAGTCATTGTAGATGACTATTCAAGTTTCACTTGGGTCATCCTGCTTTCTAGCAAAGATGAGTCACTTGGATGTTTCTCAGTTCTGATTAAGAAACTTGAGAATGAAAGAAATGAAAAGGTAATCCATATCAGAAGTGATAATGGTGGAGAATTCAAGAACTTTAAGTTTGAAGAATTCTGTGAAATCAAAGGCATTGATCATAACTTTTCTGCTCCCAGAACTCCCCAACAAAATGGGGTAGTTGAAAGGAAGAATAGGACTCTGGTTGAAATTGCCAAAACTATGATCAATGACAGAAGACTTTCAAAGTACTTCTGGGGAGAAGCTGTTAACACAACATGTTATGTTCTGAATAGAGTACTCATCAGAAGTATTCTGAACAAAACACCCTATGAACTCTGGGAAGGCAGAAAGCCTAAGATAGGTTATTTCAGAACTTTTGGTTGTAAATGTTATGTTTTGAATACAAAAGAACATCTTTCAAAATTTGATTCAAAGGCAGATGAAGCTATCTTTCTTGGCTACTCAACACATAGTAAAGCATATAGGGTTTTTAATAAGAGGACTCAAACTTTAGATGAATCTATTCATGTACAGTTTGATGAGACTAACCCTGCAGATAGTAGAGCTCCTGAAGAAGATGAAGTTCTTGCTCCTGAAGTAACATCTCCTGCTGATGAAGATGTTATTCCTAAAGCTGCTGAAGTTATTTCTCCTGTTGCTGAACAAGTTCCAGAAGAAAACTCAACTACAGAAGTTAACTTCTGTTGGGTGTGATTTGTGTCTATAAAATCAAGGGTTTTCCATAGTATTTTCGTGCCAAAACTGTGTTTCGAACAGCCTGAGATTGTTCTTTAAGGCACAAGTTCAGCCTGTGCTCCCATTTAGTCTGCCTGTGCTTAGTTGAGTCTGAACAGCTTGTATTTAGGGTTGAATCTGTAGAAAATCAGGTCAAAGATACCCTCTCCTCACATGTTCTCGATTTTGTAATGTGGGGAAGAGAAAAAGCAAGGTTTTGGAGGCTTGTGAAGGCATTGGGATGTAAAGTTGTCTTCTTCTGCATTTGTCTCTTTCTGCAGGTTGACTTGTCCTATTATGCAGTTGTCTTCTTCTGCTGGAGAACAACCTGCCCAAGAACAGCCAGATTCCGAGAAGCATCTTTACTTTGTTTATTTCATTTCTTTCTTGTATAAATACTCCTGCGAGAGTATTGTTTTAGAATGCCAGAATATTATCATTCACTTTAGACATTAGTTTAGTAGTTGTAGCAGTTTTCTGTGGAAGAATCATCTGAGGCCAAGCAGAACCTGTTCTTAGTACTTTCATTCCTTCAAACACTGTAACCATGACAATGAGTGAGTAGTCACTCAAGGTGGAAGGCCAGCCTTCTGGCTGGTGGTTTGGAAGCGTCACTTTCCTTTTATTCAATGAAATCATGTTTATTCAGCTTGTTCAATAGAATCTCCATTCATATATAAGTCTAGCTAACTTGTATTTTCAGTTGTTTGATGTTGTAGGGACCAACTCGGATCAAGCAATAGATAAACTGATTGAACACATATGTTTTATACCGGGACCAATAAGGATAAAATGTGTGCTAAGGGTTCTTATTTATAAGATGCTTCCTGTGCTTAACGCTTGTGCTTGTGTAGTCTAATGGAAACTAATTTTGCATAAGTATAAAGAATCTTGGGAACATGTGACCATCTGACTTCAGTGATTCTAGTGAAGATACCTTAGACTTATAATAAACATGGTGGATTTGTATGAAGGGAATGTGTGCTTGTTTGCCATCAGTTCTGGCTGTGCTTTACACCTGCTTCTTTATTATTGTTATCTCTTAATTTACTTTCATGCTCTGTGACAACCTTAGTTTAATAATAGATATAGTTAGTTTAAAACCAATCAATCAAATTAAGATCAACCACCCGACTGTTCTGTTTCAGTAAAGAGACCAGCTTAAAACTGTTCTATCCCTGTGGAGACGATAACTTATCACTTTATTACTTGTCTAGTGCACTTTCTAGTGTCATCCACTCATTTGTACACAACAACTTCCTTCCAGAAGATGCTCCTATATATGATTCAACAAATGATGAACAAGTTTCAGAAGATACATTGGATGTACCAAGAGAAGTTAGAACTCCTAGGAATCACCCCTTGGAGAATGTAATTGACTCTGTTCACAATTCTGTCATGACCAGAGCTCAGCTCAGAAGATACATGGGGAATGTGGCCTTTGTGTCACTTCTGGAACCAAATGACTTCTATGAAGCTGAAGATGATGAATCCTGGTTAATGGCAATGCAAGAAGAACTTGATCAGTTCAAAAGGTCAGAAGTTTGGACCTTAGTTCCCAGACCTAACAATAAGAAGGTTGTTGGTACTAGGTGGGTTCTGAAGAACAAGTTGGATGAATATCGGAATGTTGTGAGGAACAAGGCTAGACTTGTTGCTCAAGGTTACAGTCAGCAAGAAGGCATAGACTATGGTGAAACTTTTGCTCCTGTTGCAAGATTAGAAGCCATAAGAATTCTATGTGCCTTTGCATCATACAAAGGATTCAAGCTATTTCAAATGGATGTGAAAAGTGCATTCTTGAATGGTTACATTGAAGAAGAAGTGTATGTTTCTCAACCTCCTGGTTTTGTAGATCCCAAACTTCCAAATCATGTATACAAGCTGAAGAAAGCCTTGTATGGACTGAAACAAGCTCCTAGAGCTTGGTATGAGAGACTGACTAAATTCCTTCTGTCTAAGGGATTTGTCAGAGGTTGTGTTGATACAACCCTGTTCACTCTGAAGAAAAACAAAGATATCTCAGGTATATGTTGATGATATTATATTTGGTGCTACTAATGAATCTTTGTGCAGAGAATTCAGCAATCATATGAAAGCTAAGTTTGAAATGTCTATGATGGGAGAATTGACATTCTTCTTAGGACTTCAAATCAAGCAAAGTAATGATGGAGTGTTTATCAACCAAGCTAAGTATACCAGAGAAGTTCTGAAGAAATTTAGCATGCTGGAATCCAATGCTGTTGACACCCCCATGGATGTTAACAAAGACTTTGATGATGAAGCAAAAGCAGGTGATCCTGTAGATATCAGAATCTACAGAGGTATGATTGGCTCTCTTTTATATCTAACAGCCAGTAGGCCAGATATACATTTTGATGTGTGCTTTTGTGCTAGGTATCAAGCTAAACCAAAGGAGATTCATGACATTGCTGTCAAAAGAATTCTCAGATATCTAAAAGGTACTTCAGAAGCTGGTTTGTGGTATCCTTGTAGTACTAATTTTGCTCCTGTAGGATACACTGACTCTGATTATGGTAGAGATAAATTGAAAAGAGTCAGCACTTCTGGTGGATGTCACTTTCTGGGGGAGTGCTTAGTCTCCTGGCATAGTAAGAAACAAACCTCTGTTGCTCTCTCAACTGCTGAAGCTGAGTATGTTGCTGCTGGAAGTTGTGTTTTTCAGATGCTCTGGATAAAGCAACAAATTGCTGACTATGGAATCACTCCTGGAACAATGACTATCTTCTGTGATAACAAGAGTGCAATTGACCTTTCCAAGAATCCCATACAACACAGTAGAATGAAGCATGTTCACATAAGGCATCACTTTCTAAGAAACCATGTTCTGAAGAAAGATATTTTCATCACCCATGTTCCCTCTGAAGACAACCTTGCTGATATGTTTACTAAGCCTCTGGCTTATAATCCTTTCAGAAGTTTGAGAGAAGGCATTGGTATGACTTATCAACTCCAGTAACTTACTTTAACTGCTTTATTAATTTTAACTGTTATATGTTTCAAATTAATTAAGTATGATTAAGGTTAATCATGGTTTTTGTTTAAGGCGTGCCTACATTAAATGCTATTACTGCGCCGTTCTGTTATTAACGGTAACTGGTTCCCTGTCAAACGGTAGTTAGTTACTTTTTGAAATTGAACCGTTTACTGTTTGGGTATAAATAAGGGGTTTCAACACTTAGCTATTTTCACTCGAAAATCTTTTGCTATCAAGATTTCACAGCTAGAAATTACTCTGCAATTTTTTCTGCAATCTCTCTACTTAACCTAAAATTTCTCAACTTCTTTCTCAAATATGGCTCAAGAAAACGCTCCTTAAGTCACTATCACCCACATTCTGTCTAGTGATGAGAAACTTAGTGAATCTAGGGTTTTCACATCTAGGTTCTTAGATGATGATGTCAAATCTTCCTTACCCATTTCTAAATGGATAAGTTCGCAAAATTGGAACTCCTTTGTTTCCTTGAATGAGTTTATCTATCCCAAGATGATAACGAAGTTCTATCAGAACCTCCACTTTAGATCTGATGAAGAGGATGTTGTGCATTCAGTAATTGGTGGTGTTGATTTTGAGGTCAGCAGGACTTCAATCACTCAGGCCATAAGCATAGATGATGAGGGAATCATCATTGGGGATGATGGTTCTGCTGAAGGTTTTTCAGAAGTAAACTGGGCGAAGCCAGTTCAGAGCGCAAAAGAGACCTATGCTACATGGTTAACTCAGCATCAGAGGTGGGCACACTATTTGACCACAAATGTGTTCCTTCCAAAATCTGGAGCTGTCAATGGGGTCTCAAATAGAGAGAGGGTATTCATGTACCATTTGATGAACGAAAAGAAGATCAACTTACCTGCCATGATTATAAGGCAGATGAAGAATGTGAAGGTGGCCAGTGCTTTGGCTTATGGTTCCCTTCTGACCAAAATGTTTGAATCTGCTTCCATAGAGATTTCTGGTGAAGGGGTTACTACCAGAAGTACTCCACTTAAAATGAATACTCTGACCAAATTGCAACACAGTGTTGTACCAAAGAAGTCAGAAGCTCCTACTTCTTCTGTAGCTGCAGGTCAGAAAGAAACAGTGAAAGCTCCTGAGCAAAAGACAAAGATTGTTGTCAAAGGAGGCAAAGGAAAGAAGAAATCCACTAAGGTGGTAATGAATGTTGAGAATGTGGTTGTTTCAGAACCTCCTACCACTTTGGTTCAATCAACTATAAGTATTAAACCATCTGGGAAAGTGGTTGCTGAAGAACCAAGGGCTGTTGATGCAAAGAAGGCATCAGAAGAAGAAGCAGAGGAGAGCAGACTTGCTGCATTAGCAAAGGCTGCTGAGGATAAGCTAAATGAGGAAAGAGTTGTTCCTTTGGAAGAATTGCATAGAAGAGATAGAGAAGCTCATCAACTTAGTGCAAGTCTGGAAGCTGAGAGAAAAGCTTTGGCATAAGCTAAGGAAAAAGCCAGATTAGAAGAAGCTGCTGCTCAACTGGATGACAACGTGCTTTTGTCAGAAGTTGCTGGTGAGGAAGAAGATGCTGAGAGAGAAATTCCACTCTCAAGAGGCATGAGAAGGAAAACAACAGCAGTCAGAAGGGTCTTGAACAAGAAAGACTTCTATGTTAAGTCTGCTGAGTTGGAAGAAGAGATTCCTGAAGAAGAATCTGCTGATGAGGACATGATTGATATGTCAGAAGAGAATCTTGATGCTCCTACTGTTGAAGATGTCTCAGAGGATAGCGACCAAGAGATTGACACTATCATTCAGGATGCTGTTCAAATGGCTAGAGACATTGAGACAGATGATTTTCTGGACAATGTGCTTCTGGGTCAAGGAAGGAACCCTGGTGACAAGGATGCCCATGCAACCATTGAGAAGATGGCTCATCTTTTTGCCACTCCAATTGCATCCTTCAATCCAAATGCTCCTGAAGAACAGGTTGGTTCTGATCATGTTTTCCCATCTCCATCTCAAGATGTTATTCCATCTCCCATACATACTTCCCTACCATCTTCTGCACCTACTCCTGTCTCAGAAGTAAGTGCCTCTGAAATTTTCACTAATCCTACATCTTCACCTTCTGAAGATGTATCTCTTAAAACTACTCTCCCTTCTGGATCCTATTCAGAAGTTCACATTTCTACAACTCCATTATTTTCAGACTCCATCCTAACCTCTACTCACTCACTTAATCCTGAGGCTATTTTTCAATCCTCTGGATTTCCAACCTCTACCTTTACACCTCCAACTACCTTACCTAAAACTCCTCCTCTTCCTCAAACCAATTTTGCTCCATCTTTCAAAACTAATTTACCTCAACCTTCAACCTCTGGATATACACCTTCTGTGTGTGATCCCTTACCAACCTCTTCTGTCTCCACTCCTCTCACCTATGCTGGTGTACATTCGAACTACAATTTCCTGTTCAACCACATACATAGAGATGAGATGGCTGCCAGTTTTGGAAGTTTTGGGATTCCTACAAGAGCTCCCACTGTTGAAGATTTGAGAAGGATGAGTCAAAGTGGCTCTGATGGATTGTTGAACAATCTTGTTGGTCTTGGAAGAACTCCTGTTGCTGATCTTTATGCACAGGGAATGGTGCTCCAAGAACTTCAAGCTCTGAAGGCTCAGAATCTACAGTTGATGACAATGCTTCAGATGCAAAATCCCTCTGTATTCATTCAGAACCTTTCAACACTTCATCTGGCTGCTTATGATGAATTTTACAAACTAAGGCAATTGGCTCTGACCCTTCCTACCCTAGAGAATATTGCTCACGCCTCTGCTAGCAACGTGAATGAGAATTTGAACATTCTCCAGCTAGAGGTTAAAGAAGCAAATGAGCATTTTGAAGCTCAAGAGAAGGTTCTACCTGGTAAGATTGATGATCTCCAAAGTACAATAAATCATGTTCTGAAAGAAGTGAAAGCTTCTTCTCAAGGCACATCATCTTCTGGGGTTGCCAATGTTGTGTGTAATGCTCATCCTGACCTTGACAATCGTCTCCAGACTCTTGAATCCACTGTAAACGCCCAGAATGCACAGATTGCTGAATTGACTGAGTTTATGAAGGTCATGCATTCTCAGAACAAAGAACAAGAAAAGACTCTTCGCCATTGCTATAGGTTTGTCAGAGGACATACTTATCTTCAGAATGAGTACTTAACAACTGCTGTTTACATGAACAATAAAGGGATCAAGATGCTTCTGGAAGATGCCCAGAAACAAAGGCCTCAGACTGGTCTTTCTCTTCCTGAAATGAGAAAGAATGAAGCTGACTTCAAGATTCAGATGGAGAAGCTAAATTCTTTAAGGCCCAACAAATTCCAACTTGATGCTGCCATCAAAGATCAACAAAAATTAATGGCACAAGGTGCATTGGGGGAAGATGTTGTTTATGGCCAAACGGGGCAGAAACCTGAAATGCAGGGTGGTCCAAGTTCTGATATGGCTGGTTCAACTGGTGTCAAGAGGTCAAGTGAGAATATAAGTTCTGGAAGTTTTCATCCTCTTCAGAAGAAACCAAGAAAGCCTCCATCAAATCCATAGAGCTTTAGAATCTCTTAGTTAGGTTCTGGGTTGGGTAGCTTTTGTTAAGTTATCTATTTGCTCTGATTTATGTTTGCTTCTGTGTTTTCTCTGCCTATTTATATGAACTTCAGAATTTTTCACATAATCTGTCTTATTGTTTGTTGTTGATAATAACTGCTTGCTTATATGCTTTCTGAACTTAGTAACTTCTGCTTCACAAAAATCTAACAACTTGATCTTAAGATTATCTTTAAGTTTTCAGATTGATGAAGTTCACCATTTACACTAAAATGGGGGAGTTAAGTTATTCAGAAGTTATAGAAGCTATAACCAACAGGAAGTTACTTTCTAAACTCTTAAGTTTTCTAAGTAATTTTTACCTTCTGGACCACGGTGTGTCCATAACCAAAATGGGGGAGAATGATGAACCCTAAGTGTTTTGATTATGTCCAAACGTTTCAGAAGATGAAAAATTAAATTTATCCTATATACTTTGCATATTGACTAACAATTTTGTTAAGTGTTGGATAAGTTTTTCTCAGCAGGTGCTGAATGAAATATCCCTGGTCACTTGCTTAACTCAGAAGATATCAGAAGCTGAAGACAGAAGATGTTGATCAGAAGCTGGTACAACCACTCTGAAGCTCTTGTAGTCTGTTTCTACTATCTCAGAAGTTTGCTTAAGTAACCAGAAGATAAAATTGATAAAGATCAGAAGCGCTAATGTAGATTTGAGAACTTTCAGAATATGGGATCAACTCCGCTATCTCATCCAAGAACCGAAGGAATACCACCTCAAAATGAGAACATGGCACGATACCAAAACTTCGAATTGTTCAAGAATCTTTCTCAAGTCGTCCAAAGCATATGAGAAGAGATTATCAATCAGACATCCACGATCTCTCAAAGAAAGATAAGGGCGGCACAAGGATACGAGTCTCGATCGATCACCAAGACACGAAGGACGTAGTTGGTCGAACGTCAGAGCCCCTCTCTAGAAAACCAAGGAATATCCTTAAACATGAACCTCAAAGAAGAGTTTGATCGTCTGCATCAAGAAGGGAAAATGCACCCCGTTTAGCCACCAGTGGTCCTCAAGACAACAGACAATATGGGAAGATTCTGCGATTACCATCAGGTGTTCTCACATCCTACCACTGAGTGCGACACATTACGGAGGAAAATCAAAGATATGATCAAGAATGAGGAAATAAAAGGCCCCGAAGACGCAAGCATTAAGGAGGACTCTCCGATTGGCTATCAGGAGACCCTTCCTCCGCAAATCATGGTGATCAACTCAGGACTCACGGAAGAGGAAGTCTTGAAACGCATTGATGAAGAGATCAAAACGCCCGTCCTAACGGGTCCCTTTTCCTTACACGGACTAATGGAAACGATGCCTCCAAGACTCACCCAAATCAAGACAAGCCCCGAGGAGGAAACCAATAAGTTCGGTTGGCATACAGACTCGCCTGACGTTAGAATAGCAGAAGAACAAAAAAAAACAATGAGTCTTGCTATCAAAACCGATCAAACACGAGTCCCAGACTTCCAAGAAGGAGAAGCATTGGAAGGGAGCTAGGAACCAATTCCGTGGCCAGAAGAGGAAAGACTGGCTTGGGAACGTGACGCGATGGCATGGCGAGTATCTCCTTTAACCGATAGGAATAACCCACTACCTACCCCGATGCAAATGTCTGTGTGGGAACTCCTAGTATCGTCCAGGGAACACCAGGACGCGTTAATTGAAAATCTCTCAGCTGTGCCTACGATAGCAACAATAACCCCAAACAAGCTATGTTGCATAGTGCAAGGAATGCGGGAACCGGTGGCAGAAATATCTTTCACAAAAGAGGACCTTCCCGCTGAAGGATAAATTCACAACAAAGCCCTGTTCATACAAGTAGAGGTCAAAGGAAAGCCTCTGTCATGTGTTATGATAGATGACGGGTCGGCCCTCAACATATGCCCCAAGAAAATGTTGGGACGGCTCGGGCTAACAATGGAGGACATCAAGCCCACAGAAATGGTTATCCGGGCCTATGACGACTCGAAGAGGGACGTGTTGGGCGTCTTCGGAACAGAAGTTGTAACAGGGCCTATCAGGTCGATGGTAGAATTCGTGGTGATGGATATACCCGATGGGAGACAAAGTTATCACCATCCCCGCTCATGACGACCTCATGGTAGCCATAATGACCTCGGACTTTCCTCCCTGAGGTGGGTTCCAAGCAGCCATGATATATGAAGAAGAAATGCCCGTATTGGTTGCAAACTCGCTAAAGAAGATGCGCTTCATGCCAGGAATGGGCCTGGGGGTAAACCAACAGGGGCCGCCCACTTTCAACATCCCCTGCGAAGCTAAAAGAGGGAGAGAAGGGTTAGGATATTCTGCAAAAAGGGACGGGGGCACGTCAAGAGGAATAAAATGGGTCACTCCAAACAAAAGGCTGGAGGAAGCCGAGGAGGAAACTGAAAGGGAACCCGACATGACGAAATGGCAGAAAACTCGCACGACCGAGACAAACGTGCCAATCCCAGCCCCAGAGAGGCGCATCCAAGACCTCGCAGATGAACTAGCCAAGATGAAAGTCAACAAGGGAGAAATGGAGGTCAAGATAAGAGAAGCTGTAAAACAAGTGTTTGAAGAAGTCATGAGAGGGAAGCAAAACGAAGACGCGCGGATGCCTCAGGGAGATGCCAAGGACGTAAAAACGACCCATGAGATCAAGGAAGACCCAGATCTTGTGACCCTGCTAGATTCGGTCCTAAACGATGATGACGTCGTGTATAATTGTGATTTCATGTTTCAAAACGATGTATTCACTTCAAAACACGATGCAATGAAATCCCAGTTTGCTTACATGTGTGACTTGTCTGAAGATGGCACCGTGCATTCATTAGATCATTTAACTAGTGCAGTTAGCATACATAACACCACATTACATCATGTTAACCTAGGAACGAAGGAAGAACCAAGGTTAGTACCGATTTCGCCTGACTTATCCCCTGCGGAACGTAGTCAAATCGAAGCAGTCTTGAGACGACATCAAAAGGTCTTCGCATGGTCGTATGAGGATATGCCAGGAGTAGAACCCTCCATAGCTGAACACACCATCCCCTTAAAGCCTAGAGTGGTGCCATTTAGACAGAAATTAAGGAGGCTAAGGCCAGAATGGGCCTAACTAGTCAAGGATGAGATAACAAAGCAGATCAAGTCAAAATTCCTTGAGGTGGTTGACTACGCGGAATGGGTAGCAAACGTGGTTCCTGTAGGGAAAAAGGATGGAAAGGTGCGGGTGTGTGTGGATTATCGGGATCTCAACCGAGCATGCAAAAAGGATAACTTTCCGCTACCACACATAGATGTGCTCGTAGACAGTGCTGCGTCGGCCGTAATGTATTCTCTTATGGACGGTTTCTCGGGGTACAATCAAATCCTCATGAAGATAGCCGATAAGGTCAAAACCTCATTCATCAGGGAGTGGGGAACAAATTGTTATAAGGTAATGCCGTTCGGATTGAAGAATGCAGGGGCAACTTATCAAAGGGCCGCAACGACATTACTGCACGACATGATCCATAAAGAAGTGGAAGTTTATGTGGATGACATGCTGGTAAGGTCGGACACAAGAGAGGGACACCCCATGGCATTGGAAAAGTTCTTAACACGGATAGAGAAATACAACTTGAGGCTCAACCCAAAGAAATGCGTGTTTGGGGTAACCTCCTAAAAATTCTAGGACACATCGTCAGCGACAAGCGCATCGAAATTGACCACGAGAAAGTTAAAGCCATCACCGAAATGCCACCCCCAAGAACGGAGAAAGAAGTTCGGGCATTCCTCGGAAGTATCCAATATGTTAGTCGCTTTATAGCAAAGCTCACAATAGTATGCGAACCTATCTTCAAGTTGCTCAGAAAAGACGAGACGAACCAATGGAATGATAATTGCCAACTCGCCTTTGATAAAATCAAGAAATGCCTGGCAAGTGCGCCCGTATTAAAGCCACCTCGATCTGGGAGCCCCCTCACACTATATCTGGCAATGAAAGATGCGTCGATAGGGGCAATATTAGTCCAAACCCAAGACGACGGAGTAGAGCATCCTATCTACTATCTCAGCAAGAAACTACTCCAGTATGAATGTAAATATGATTTGCTAGAACGAACTTGTGTTGCTATGATCTGGATCACTCGAAAGCTGAGGCACTACTTTCCATCCTACGAAGTCCTAGTTGTCTCAAAAGTAGATCCTATGAGACACCTCGCCACGGCACCCACGCTAGTAGGTAAACTTGCTCGATGGGCGTTATTGTTATCTGAATTTGACATCAAGTTTGTAAACTCAAAAGTAGTCAAAGGAAAGGCCGTCGCTGAGTTTCTGGCCCGACAATAGTTGCCTGAAACCGAAGATGAACCTTGGCATTTCGAGTTCCCGGACGAAAACTTGGGGGTGATTACTATTCAGGGGTGGAGAATGCACTTCGACGGAGCCCAGAATAGGAACGGGGCTGGAGCAGGAGTGGTGTTAGTTTCACCAACGGGACTGACCATACCACTAGCAAAGAGATTACATTTCAAGGCCACGAACAATGCCGCGGAATATGAAGCCTATCTCTTCGGAGTAGAGGCGTTGATAAGCCTGGGGGTACGTGAAGTAGAAATCACTGGAGATTCACTGTTAGTGCTATGTCACGTGACTGGAGAATGGGGGGTACGAGAAGAACGCTTGCGACCTTACGTTGGAATTTCGACACGTGTACGTTCCACCATATACCGCGAGAAGAAAATCAAATGGCCGATGCGTTAGCCACACTAGCATCGAATTGGGAAGGGATGCAAGCGGCACCCATAAAACCACTAGTTATGATATCGTCCCACTTCCCGATCCACCTAGAAGAGTATGTGCTTCATATCAACGACACAGAACCATGGTACGTGGACATCCAACGATTTATAGTAAGTGGCACGTACCCATCAGAGGCGATCCGCCAGTGGTATTGTCGAGAAGTAGGAGGGGTATTGTATCGGCGATCCGCCAGTGGTATGCTGCTAAAATGCCTATCTGAGGACGAAGCAAGGAAAACCATGGAAGAAATACACCGAGTCTGTGGACCGCACATGAACGTAGATTCCATGGCCAAGAAGATCACGAGACATGGGTTTTGGTGGCCTACCATGAGAGACGACTGTTATAAATTCACGAAAAGATGTCTTCAATGTCAATTCCACGTAGATCACGTTCATGTACCGCCCACGGAATTTCATAATCTAGCCATGCCATGGTCGTTCGCCGCATGGGGCATAGACATGATAGGTGAAATCAGACCCCCACGTCCAATGGCCATCACTTCATTGTAGTAGCCATAGACTACTTCTCGAAGTGGGTGGAAGCTCAGTCCTTCACGACAGTCACGACGCGTACCATGGCGAGATTCATAGAGAGGAACATCATATGTCGATACGGAATACCCCAACATGTGATCATCGACAACGGCATACAATTCCAAGGAGCTACCCGGGAAATGCTGGCGAGGCACCAAATAGAACATCGTCGTTCATCCCCGTACCGACCTCAGTCAAATGGGGCGGTCGAGGCCGCTAACAAGACAATCAAGCAGATGCTCACAAAGATTTCGGATAGGAGTAGAGATTGGGCGGAGAAATTACCCTTTGCAATCTGGGGATATCGAACGATTGTCCGCACACCGACGGGAGCGAAACCCTATTCTTTAGTTTACGGAATGGACGCAATATTACCGGTAGAGATAGAGATGCGATATTTGCGAGCGATCCTAGAGGAACACATCCCAGAAACGAAATGGATAAGTGACAGGGTCAGCCAGCTAGATCTGGTGGACGAAAAGCGGCTTCGGGCCCTGGACCAGCTACAAATGTACCAGCAGAGATTGGCAAACACGTACAACAAGAAGGTAAGAACTGTGTCCCGACCCATAAAGGTAGGTGACCTAGTGCTCAAACAATTGCGTCACTCGACCGTCGATCCCCGGGGAAAATTCCAACCAAAGTGGGAAGGGCCATTCGTTGTCAAACGAATGTACTCGCGTGAGGGGAGTCAAGCTAACTGACATGGAAGGAATAGAATTAGCATAACCAATCAATATAGATAGACTTCGATATTTCCATGTATGACTAGGAGAATACAACCCCGAGAATTTATCCCTAGGTTAAGATCTTGGTTCATCCTTGGTTAGGACATGCTGTAAAACGAATGTGGTTTATGTTATTGCTTTAGTAAAATGAAATAAAAATGTGTTGTGCCATCCCTCACGGGAAACATTCAAGAAATAAAAGCCGAAAATAGGAAAACCGGTAAAAACGCATAAACCACTATGACTAGGATCACGAAAAAGAAACTTGGCTTCCTCGTCCTTCTAAAACACACAAGGCCCGTTGATAATATTTCATTATCCCAGGATAGCCGACAGACTGGGCGTGGTAGTGACTTCAGAAACTTGAGAGGTCACTCGGATGTTTCCGCACTATGGACAGTATAACATCCCACGCATGAAGAAGTACAAAGCGAAACACAAACATGCATACACACACACACGCACGTGTGCACGTATACATGCATACCTGCATACGCACATACAAGCATATTACTTAGGTAAAACGATCCGCAACACCCCGAAGCTATATATCGCTACGCTAGAGGTTCACGTGACGAATCAAGGTTAGCCCCGGAAGAACTACAAAGGACATAGGGGCATATCCGACGGCCGCCGAAGCAGTACACTGGGGCAACATCGGAATGCCGGCACACTAGGGCACCCCGAAACTTATCAAGAGTGTCAGGAATCAAGAACTTCACCGGGGCAACACCAAAATGGAGCATGACTTGGATCAAGAAAGAATATTGCCAGGAACCCTGAATCAACTAAAGATCAAGAGTGAAAGAGAAAGGATACTGGGACACAGTTGATCAACCTCGGGGCGAAGCCACCAGCATTCGGATAAGGCTGGTAGGACAAAGTGTCAAATACCATCCGAAGAAAAGGGCAGAGAACTGAACTGAAAAGGTCACTAAATCCTCGGATCACGCTCGAGGTGCTATGAAAGGTTACTGAGTGCTACGAAGTTACTAAATCCTTTGGATTGTAGTACACGTGATCCGTTCTCCAATAAGCATCAGTAAGACCCGTCGAAAACCTGGAGCTCGTAGATTGCTTTCATCATCGGGTTCGAAAACCAGTGCTTACAGTTTGCCCCTTGCTTCTTTGGGAGTACCTAAGGTGATTACATTATCTTGTAAGACCCGTCGGACAGTCTCAATGAAGCGAAACAAGACATATTGCGTGTGTCCTCGTGTTTTTCGAAAGTGAGTTTAGAGAACTTACTGGCAGTTTTGGCCTACGGCATCATGTCTTCTATAATCTCACTGTAAGGCCGACCAACTGTTTTCAATAGTACCTCGATGAGGATTTTCCGTAAGTTCTGATGGTGCCTCGAACTTAGTTCGAGGACTTTAGTAACCTCCGTAGCTCTTAGTAACCTTTCATAGCACCTTGGGCATGACCCGAGGATTTAGTAACCTCTCGTAGCTCTGAATAACCTTTCATAGTACCTCGGGCATGAACCGAGGATTTAGTAACCTCTCGTAGCTCTTAATAACCTTTTATAGTACCTCGGGCATGACCCGAGGATTTAGTAACCTCTCGTAGCTCTGAATAACCTTTCATAGTACCTCGGGCATGACCTGAGGATTTAGTAACCTCTTGTAGCACTTAATAACCTTTCATAGTACCCCGGGCATGACCCGAGGATCTAGTAACCTCTCGTAGCTCTGAATAACCTTTCATAGCACCTCGGGCATGACCCGAGGATTTAGGAACCTCTCGTAGCTCTGAATAACCTTTCATAGTACCGTGGGCATGACCCGAGGATTTAGTAACCTCTCGTAGCTCTGAATAACCTTTCATAGTACCTCGGGGATGACCCGAGGATTTAGTAACCTCTTTAGTACCTCGAGCATGACCCGAGGATTCCGTAACCTCTTATAGTACCTCAAGCATGACCCGAGGATTTGGTGGTCTCCTCAGTTCAGCTCTCCGTCCCACTTTCTTCAAATAATGTTGAACACTTTGTCCTAGCAGTCTTATCTGAATGCTGGCAGTTTTCGTCCTGAGGTCGATCAACTATGTCCCAATATCTTTTCTCTTCCGCTCTTAATCTTCGGTTGATCTGGGGGTCCCTGATAGAATTCTTTCTTGTTCATAGCCATGCCCCATTCCTTGTGTTGCCCCAGTGGAGTTCTTAATTCCCAACGTTCTTGATAAGCTCGGGGGTGCCCCAGTGTGCCAGTAGTCTGATAATGCCCCTATGTCTTTCGTAGTTCTCTGGGGTCAGTTTTGACCTGTCCTGCAGGTCATTTTACCTAAACATATGAATGTATGTGTATATGCATGTATGCAGGGATACGTGCACGTGTGTGTGCGTATGCGTGCTTGCATTCCGTTTTGTGTTTCTTCATGCGTAGGGCGTTATACCGTTCACAGCGTGGAAATTTCCAAGCCACATCTCGATGCTTTGAAATAGCTACCAGCTTGTCGGCTGTTCTAGGATGAGGAAATATTATCAGTGGGCCCTGCGTGCCTTAGAGGGATGAGGAAACCAAGGTTTCTTTTCGTGACTCTCGTTATGGTGATTAATGCACTTTTGTTTCTTGCGAGGGATGGTGCGATGCATTCTTATTTCATTTTACTAAAGCAATAGCATAAACAACATTCGTCTTACAACATGTCCTAACCGAGGATGAACCAAGATCTTACCTTATGAACAAATTCCCGGGTTTGTATTCTCTTAGTCATACATGGAAATATCGAAGCCTATCCATATTGATTGGTTCTGCTAATTCTATTCCTTCCATGTCGGTTAGTTTGACTCCTCCACGCGAGTACATTCTTTTGACGACGAATGGCCCTTCCCATTTTGGTTGGAATTTTCCTCGGGGATCGACGGTCGAGTGCCGCAATTTCTTGAGCACTAGGTCACCTACCTTTATAGGTCGGGACACAGTTCTTACCTTCTTGTTGTACGTGTTTGCCAATCTCTGCTGGTACATTTGTAGCTGATCCAGGGCCCGAAGTCGCTTTTCGTCCAACATGTCTGACCCTGCCCCTTATCCATTCCGCTTCGGGGACGTGTTCCTCCAAGACCACCCGTAAAGATCGCATCTCTATTTCCACTGGTAATATTGCGTCCATTCCGTAAACCAGCGAATATGGTGTCGCTCCCGTCGGTGTGCGGACAGTCGTTCGATATCCCAAGATTGCAAAGGGTAATTTCTCTGCCCAATCTCTACTCCTATCTGACATCTTTGTGAGCATCTGCTTAATTGTCTTGTTAGCGGCCTTGACAGCCCCGTTTGACTGAGGCCGGTACGGGGATGAACGATGATGTCCTATTTGGTGCCTTGCTAGCGTTTCCCGGGTAGCTCCTTGGAATTGTACTCCGTTGTCGGTGATCACATGATGGGGTATTCCGTATCGACATATGATGTTCTTCTCTATGAATCTCGCCATGGTACGCGCCGTGACTGTCGTGAAGGACTCAGCTTCCACCCACTTTGAGAAGTAATCTATGGCTACCACGATGAAGCGATGGCCATTGGACGCGGGGGGTCTGATTTCACCTATCATGTCTATGCCCCATGCGGCGAACGGCCATGGCGTGGTTAGATTATGTAATTCCGTGGGCGGTTCATGAACGTGCTCGGCGTGGAATTGACATTGGAGATACCTTTTCGTGAATTTATAACAATCGTCTCTCATTGTAGGCCACCAAAATCCATGTCTCGTGATTTTCTTGGCCATGGAATCTACGTTCATATGTGGCCCACAGACCCCTTGGTGTATTTATTCCATGGTTTTCCTTGCCTTGTCCTCGGATAGGCATTTTAGTAGCATACCATTGGCGGATCGTCGGTACAATACCCCTCCTACCTCTCGACATTTAGATGCCAGTCTCCTGATGACCAGCTTGTCGCTTTTTGTCGCCTCTGACGGGTATGTGCCACTTGCTACAAATCGTTGGATGTCCACGTACCACGGTTCCGTGCCGTGGGTATGAAGTACATATTCTTCTAGGAGGATCGGGAAGTGAGATGATGTCATAACCAGTGGCTTTATGGGCGCCGCTTGCATTCCTTCCCAGTTCGATGCTAGCGTAGCTAACGCATCGAACATTTGATTTGCTTCTCGTGGTATATGGTGGAACGTACATGTGTCGAAATTCCGTATCATTGCGTGTAGCTTTTTGACGTAAGGTCGCAAGCATTCTTCTCGTACCCCCCCATTCTCCAGTCGTGTGTCATAGCACTAGCAGCGAATCTCAAGTGATTTGTACTTCACGTGCCCCCAGGCTTATTAATGCCTCTATTCCAAAGAGACAAGCCTCATACTCCGCCGCGTTGATTGTGGCCTTGAATTGTAGTCTCTTTGCTAGTGGTATAGTCAGTCCTGTCGGCGAAACTAACACCACTCTTGCTCCAGTCCCGTTCCTATTCTTGGCTCCGTCGAAGTGCATCCTCCACCCTTGAATAGTAATTACCCCCAAGTTCTCATCCGGGAACTCAAATTGCTAAGGTTCATTTTCAGTTTCGGGCAATGGTTATCGGGCTAGAAATTCGGCGACGGCCTTGCCTTTGACTACTTTCGAGTTTACAAACTTGATGTCGAATTCGGATAACAACAATGCCCATCGAGCGAGTTTACCTACTAGCGTGGGTGCCGTGGCGAGGTGTTTCATAGGATCTACCTTCGAGACAACTAGAACTTTGTAGGATTGGAAGTAGTGCCGCAGGTTTCGAGTGATCCAAATCATATCAACACAAGTTCGTTCTAGCAAGTTATATTTACATTCATACTAGAGCAATTTCTTGATGAGATAATAGATAGGATGTTCTACTCCGTCATCTTGGGTCTGGACTAACATAGCTCCTATCGACGCATCTTCCATTGCCAGATATAGTGTGAGGGGGCTCCCAGGTCGAGGTGGCTTCAACACGGGCGCGCTTGCCAGGCATTTCTTGATTTTATCAAATGCGAGTTGGCAATTATCATTCCATTGGTTTGTCTCGTCCTTTCTGAGCAGGTTGAAGATGGGTTCGCATACAGTTGTGAGTTTTGCTATAAAGCGACTAACATACTGGATACTTTCCAGAAATGCTCGGACTTTTTTCTCTGTTTTTGGGGGTGGCATCTCAATGATGGCTTTAACCTTCTCGGGGTCGATCTCAATACCCTTGTCACTAACGATGTTTCCCAGCAATTTTCCACAGGTTACCCCAAACACGCATTTCTTCGGGTTGAGCCTCAAGTTGTATTTCTCTATCCGCGTCAAGAACTTTTCCAATGCTACGGGGTCTCCCTCTCTCGTGTCCGATTTTACCAGCATATCATCCACGTACACATCCACCTCGTTGCGGCCCTTTGGTAAGTTGCCCCTGCATTCTTCAACCCGAATGGCATTACCTCGTAGCAGTATGTTCCCCACTCCGTGATGAGTGAGCTTTTGACCTTATCGGCTATCTTCATGAGGATTTGATTATACCCCGAGAAGCCGTCCATAAGAGAATACATTACAGCCGATGTGGCGCTGTCTACGAGCACATCTATGTGTGGTAGCGGAAAATTGTCTTGCGGACATGCTCGGTTGAGATCCCGATAGTCCACACACACCTGCACCTTTCCATCCTTTTTCCCTACGGGAACTACATTTGCTACCCATTCCGCATAGTCAACCACTTCGAGAAATTTTGACTTGATCTGCTTTGTTATCTCATCCTTGACTAGTTGGGCCCATTCTGGCCTTAGCCTCCTTAATTTCTGTCTAATTGGCACCGCTCCAGGCTTTAAAGGGATCGCGTCCTCGGCTATAGAGGGTTCTACTCCAGGCATATCCTCATACGACCAGGCGAAGACCTTTTGATGCCGTCTTAAGACTGCCTCAATCTGACTACGTTCTGCAGGGGATAAGTCGGGAGAAATTGGTACTAATCTTGGTTCATCTTTCGTTCCTAGGTTAACATGGTGTAATGTGGTGTTATGTATGCTAAATGCACTAGTTAAATGATTTAGTGAATGCACGGCGCCATCTTCTGACAAGTCACACAAGTAAGCAAACTAGGATTTCATTGCATCATGTTTTGAAGTGAATACATCGTTTTGGAACATGAAATCACAATTATACACGACGTCATCATCGTGTAGAACCGAATCTAGTAGGGTCACCGGATCTGGGTCTTCCTGCGTGGTTCCTTCCTTGGTCTCGTGGGTTGTTTCCATGCCCTCGGCATCCCCCTAGGGCGTCCTCGTGCCTTCGCTTTGCTTTCCTCTCATGACTTCTTCAAATACTCGCTTTACAGCTTCCCTCATTTTGACCTCCATCTCTCCCTCGTTGACCTTCATCTTGGCTAGTTCATCTGCGAGGTCTTGGATGCGCCTTAGAAGCTTCTATCTCTCCTTCTTCAATCATTCTCATGATTTCTTTATGCAGTGCTTCACTTGGCGGTAGGGTGTGAAAAGACCTGATGATAGTCACAGAACCTCTCCAGATTATCGCTTGGTTTGATAATTATAGGTGGCCTAACAGGAGCAATTTTCCCCTCTTGAGCAAGGCGGTCGAACGCCTTTTTGAGATTAACGTTTAGGTGGATTGCGTTTACTCCAGAAGGGGCTCATCGGTATTCGATGGATTGGATCCCTCGTCCCCCGAGAGTTTGCTCTGGTTCGCTGCCTCGCGCGTTGTTCCCTCTTCCATATGTGGCCCTGGGGACTTGGTTGATGACCTGCCATTCGACTTTTCGGACCGTCTGGAACAGGTCCTCAAATGTCTTGAAAGTTTGATATTGAATTACTTCCCTGACTCTGGGCAGTGCTCCGCTGGCCAGGCATTCTATTAAATCACTCTCTGGAGGCTTAACATCCAATTTTCCAGCCACTGGCAACCACCTGTTATCATAGTAGGCGTCGAACCTTTCTCCCACATTCTGTTTGAGGGCCGCCAGATCTGCCCACGTGTACTTCTGCAGGGTGTTGATTTCGTATTGCTTGGTGAATGCAGCTACCAGTTCATCCCAATTCCCTTGGACGCTGAACTTCAACCCATTGTACTACTCCAAGGCATTGCCCTCGAGTGAGAAGGCGAACAAACCGGTTGCTTGTTTCATGTCTACGGGGGACAGATTCATAAGGTTGGCGAAGTGTTTGATATGCCCAGCGGAATCTCCTTTTCCGCTGAACCGGATAAATGCTGGGATCACGAATCATGGGGGAAGTCCTTGCCCATTGGGCCTTGGATAGGATGCCAATGTTTTGCTAGTCGGGGTAGCGGCGCTCCCTCGGCCTTACTTTCTAGGTGTCTGATGATGTAGTCCAATTTCCCTTCCGAGTCATTCGGGTCTTTTGGCTTCTCCATCCTATGAGATCCTCCTGATTCAGACTCAGGTTTTTCTCCATTCTCCAAGTGTTTGGCCAGGACCTTCTGGCATCCTTTCTCAATAGCCAAGTCCATCATCATCTGGTATTCGGGGGACTGGAGCATGGCTGCCAAAGCTTTGGTGATCTCAGTAGCATCGTCAGGGATGTTGTTTGGCTCTGCCATGTCTTCTTCTGAATCGGACGCGCTTTCAACTAATACGTCTTCGGGCTCCGCGATTGGGTCTTCCCTAACCATCCTTCGGTTTGCCCTTGTCCACGGTCGTTCTATACGGGGAAAGATGGTATGAGCTTCCCGTTATTCTTGGCTCGTGAGATGTATGCATGCATGGTCCTATTGATCCTTCTCCCGCTTCAGTTTGTTAGACTTCGTTCAAGGGTATTATCTTATGAATGCATGATGATGGAGGTAACATCCTTGAACGGGGTCTTTGGCTTGTGTAGATATGAAAGATCGCAGCATGGCATGTTTTTATGGGATTTTTGTTTTGGCCATGGGTCGTTCTTTCGCTTCTATTTTACCCAACTCTTATTGGTCTGGGCGTTCCTTCAATTCAAACCGCACGCCGGTACGTCCTTCGCAATCCTTTCCTTATTTCGGGTGGGCATTTTCGACGATGCTTTTTGCGGGATTGCGATAGAGTGCCTTTATGCATGATCAATCAATCAAACAAGTTGTCCACACACAAAGTCGTCACTCCCTCTCATTCTTCGTGAGGTGCGTCTTTGTCCTAGGTGGGTTTCTTCTGACATCTTTCCTTTCGACGTCAGGAACACTATCAACAGACGTAATTTAAATGATGTTTTGAGGGTTGTTCCTAGTGGAGATATCTAGGCTGACTATATGAGGCTTCGGTCTCGTTTGATAGTACAAAAGGGTTCCTACAGCAAGATATACCTAGCGCCTCCCCATTTAAGGGTTTTGAGCAGCGTGTCGACGGTACAAGGCTGTAGGTGGTGTTACAGATCAACCTATGCGTCCCTTAAAGGAAACGACAGTAAGCACGACCTATAACACACGTTGACCATTCGGAATTTTTCTTTATGCAGTATGAGAAAGCAATAACTCTATTTACAGCCCTAGACTGTTAGAATGTTTCAGTTGTATCCCATTATCTACCAGATCAACTGGCGCCGGAAACAGACAAGCTTCACAGACAGCTACAACAAATACATCAACTGTGAATGCAAATTTATAAAATGTTAATTCGCAAGCTATGGAACCATTAATGGAGGAGGTACAAGTCCATAACGAAATGGAAATGCCAGAGGAAGATTACTTCCAAATGGCGGGACATGTATTGGCTAGAAATATGAGCCAAATAGCAGGGGATAAAATGATTAATATTTTGATTGGATTGGCGAATTGTTCCTAGCATGTCGCCTCCCAACCGACTAAAACAACCATTGCAGTCGAAAATATTCCAAGTCAAAACATCCCAAAAATCATACCTAACCCACCCATAAACCACCCAATGCAAAGGAGGCAAGAACAAGGACAATCGAGTCGAATTTTGTAGTTCAGTCATCCTGGAAAACTATTCGTCTCCATTCGACCAACACCAAAATCCACAGATGTAAGCATTGGTTTTCGAACCCGATGATGAAAAGAATCTATGAGCTCCTCGTCGCGCCAGTTGCTCAAGAACTAATACTCGTCGGAGAATGGATCATCATTTCAGGGTCGTAACCTCTTCCACCCGCTCCTCGGGACCATAAGTGTGGCACCTTCAAGCTTATGAGAAAATCCTCGATCACGAAATGATATACGGTCACAAGTACTATTCACTAGGGACCGTACGGTCACAACACTGTTTGTTGAGACCGTACTAGTGAAGACAGTTAGTCAGCCTTATAGTGAGATTATAGAAGACACGATGCCGTAGGCCAGAACTACAGGTAAGTTCTCTAAACTCACAAGCACACACGCAATATGTCTTGTTTCGCTTCATTGAGACTGTCCAGCGGGTCTTACAAGGTAATGTAATCACCTTAGGCACTCCCAAAGAAGCGAGGGGAAAACTGTGAGCACTGGTTTTCGAACCCGATGATGAAAGAAATCTAATAGCTCCTGGTCGCACCAGCTGCTCAAGAACTGATACTCGTCGGAGAACAGATCATCTTTTCAGGGTCGTAACCTCTTCCACCCGCTCCTCGGGATCATGAGTGTGGCACCTTCACGCTTATGAGAAAATCCTTGATCACGAAATGATATACGGTCACAAGTACTATTCACTAGGGACCGTACGGTCACAACACTGTTTGTTGAGACCGAACGGTCACAAACAATCTGACCGTACGGTCACTGCCACGTGGCAGATAGCAATCCAATCCTTATCTGCCACGTGGCTGGCGGTCCAATGAAAACGTGACACGTGTACTACATGCCAAACAAGTTTGGCCGGTCTTACAAGGTCCGACAGGGCCTTATAGGAAGCCCGGCTCAGATCCAAATTTGGATCTGAGACGGGAAAACTAGTGACCGTACGGTCACTAAATGGTGACCATACGGTCACAAACGGTCACAAGCTACCCTATAAATACCCCCCGGATTTCTCATTCAATTCACCAACAAACACTGATTCTCCTCTCTCTCTCTAGCTCGTGCTAAGGCGATTCTAGACCCGATATAAGTTTCCTCTGATAAAGTTGTTTCTGTTGTTGCCTAAAGTTTCCTCTGATACATAAAAGAGTCGCTAAAAGTTTGAGCTCGAGAGTATTTTCCCGAAATATTCCCAGAAAAGGTCCTCACGACCACCAAAAATATACTTCCCCTTATTGAAAGTTTCCAACCCAGGTATCACTCGCAGTCTCGCTAGAGCTGATTAAGTCCTGTTCCTAGTTACCACTCCGGAGGACGCCCTACGCAACTCCGGCCCGCGAGGTTCCTCCCTGAAAAGGTCTCCGTTCTTCAACGAGCATCGGTCCGCGAGCAATCACTGGCACGCGCCGAGGGTAAGCTTCTGAGGGTTTTGTACCGTGTCACCCGGCGGTTTACTGTCCAAATGTTTGCGCATTTTAATATTTCTGTGTGATAACCCTAAATGTCAAGATAATAAACTGTTAGGCTGCATTAAAGATCCTCTGGGTCTCTGGAATGTCGGAATTAATAAGTTGTATCCACAAACGTAAATAGAATCTCTGGTTTTCAAAACAATCGGTACAAACACCGGTTCGTACATTTTCCCGGTCGGCTGGGTGGCGACTCTAGTCAAAGAAGGCTAAAGCCGCTATGAGCGACCACTTGCGCTCACAGTGGCAACTCTGCTGAAGTTGATTTATTAATAGGAGGATGTAGGCTTGGTTTTCACTTTTTATAAAATCATTTCTTAAATTGTTTTATGAAGGGTAAAAAATGGGATACAACTCAAAACATTCTGACAGTCTAGGGCTGTAAACAGAGTTATTGCTTTCTCATGTTGCATAAAGAAAAATCTTGAATGGTCAACGTGTGTTATGGGTCGTGCTTACTGTCGTTTCCTTTAAGGGACGCATAGGTCGATCTGTAACACCACCCACAGCCTTGTACCGTCGACACGCTGCTCAAAACCCTTAAATTGGGAGGCGCTAGGTATATCTTGCTGTGGGAACCCTTTTGTACTATCAAACGAGACCGAAGCCTCATATAGTCAGCCTAGATATCTCCACTAGGAACTACCCCCAAACATCATGTAAAACATGTCTGTCGAGAGCGTTTTGACATTGAAAGGAAAGATGTTGAAGAAACCCACCTAGAACAGAGACGCACCACGCGAAGAATGAGAGGGAGTGACGACTATGTGTGTTGACAACTTGTGGATTACTTGATCATACATACTCAAAGGTCCGAATTCCGCCGTTTAGACATTTCTTCGATTCAGGAAAATATTCCGTTGGAGTCCCGCAAATAGCATTGTCATGAATGTCCACCCCGGAAAAGGGAAGAGGTTGCAAAGGATGTGACATAATATGACCTGAATCGAAGGAATGTCCAGACCAATAAAATATCGGCTAAAAAAAAAGGGCGAAAGAACGACCCATGGCTGAAACAAAGATTCCATAAAAACATGACGTGGTACGATCTTTCGTATAGGCCGGAGACCCCGTTCAAAGATATTACCTCCGTCATCATACATTTATAAAGTAATATCCTTGAACGAAGTCTAACAAACAAAAAGCGGAAAAAGGATCATTGGGACCATGCATACATACGTCACACGAGTAAAAAATAAGGGGTTCACACGGATCTTCCTCACATAAAGCGACCATGGACGCAGAATAGCCAAGGGACTAAGATTGGCAGAGTCATGGCAGAATCAAATGGTATCCCCAATGCTGCCCCAAGCGTGGCCATCGAAATCACCAGGGCACTAACATCCATGATGCAAACTCCGGAATATCAGAGGATGATGGGCGAGGCCATCGAGGAAGGGTGCAAGAGAATTCTAACAGGCCAGCTAGAAAGAAATGAACCTATGCTTCAGAAACCCCACATCTCGAAGGAGGCATATGGTCCAGATAACCTGAACAGGGAAATGGATTATCCTGTGCACCACGCCGGTAAAGAAAAGGGAAACTACTACACATCAGCGGAAGGGTTAGACCGGAAAAGGGTTCGAGAATTGCCAACTAGAAGTCAGTATCGTGAATATTCTCAAAAGGAGAAAGTGCATATGAATACGAGATCAACTTTGTTATCTCGTCCGAGAACCGGAGGAATGCCACCCCAAAATGAGAACATGACACGATACCAGAACTTTGAATTGTTCAAAAATCTTTCTCAAGTCGTCCAAAGCATAGGAGAAGGGATTATCAATCAGACCCCCGTAATCCCTCAAAGAGAGATAGGCACGGCACAAGGGTACGAATCCCGATTGATCACCAAAATACGAAGAACGCAATTGGTCGAACGTCAGCGACCCCCTCTGGAAGACAAGAGAGTACCCTTAAACATAAATCTCAAAGAAGAGTTTGATCGTCTACACCGAGAAAGGAAAATACACCCTGTCCGGCCACTAGTGGTCCTCAAGACGACAGACAATGTGAAAAGATTCTGCGATTACCATCAGGTGTTCTCACATCCTACCACTGAGTGCGACGCGTTACGGAGGAAAATCGAAGATATGATCAAGAATAAAGATATAGAGAGCCCCGAAGACGCAAACGCTGAAGAAGACTCTTTAATTGGATATCAGGAGACCCTCTCTCCGCAAACCATGGTGATCAACTCAGGACTCACGGAAGAAGAAGTTCTGAAACGCATTGATGAAGAGATTAAAACACCCGTCCTAACAGGTCCCTTCTCCTCACACGGACTAACCGCGACGACGCCTCCAAAGCCCACTCAAACCAAGACAAGCCCCGAGGAGGAAACCGACGATTTCGACTAGCATACGGACTCATCTGATGTTAGACCAATAGAAGAACGAACAAAGACAACAATGAGTCTCACTGTGAAAGCCGATCAAGCACAAGCCCTAGACTTCGAAGGAGGGGAAGCGTCGGAAGAAAGTTGGGAACCAATTCCGTGGTTAGAGAGGGAAAGGTTAGCGTGGGAACGTGATGCGATGGCATGGCGAGGATCTCCTCCAACCGATAGGAATAACCCACTACCTATCCCGAAACGATGGATTGAAGACCTAGTGGAACATCTGGAAAAGCTAAAGATCGAGGAAGAATCATGGAGGATGAAGAGGGAGAGAACTCGAAAGACCCACTTAGACTCGCCATAGTTGAAACCTTAACGAGGGAGTGTCAAATTTCAAATGTAACGTGTTTTCTTTTGATCAATGAGAGTATTCATTACTTCGTTTCACTTACCATATTTGACATACACAATATCATGTTGTACCATAAAAACTTAACATCGGAAATGAACTAAGAGCATGCCTTGATCCCGCCCCACATAAAAGGACACCTTGGAACCTCGCTCAGACAAACGAAAGGAGTATCCAAAACCGAAGACCTGACCAAGAAATCCGCACGAAAGGGCCCAGTGGAAAGAAGACCTTAATCAAACATAAAAAGATGGAAGCCTGCTAGGTTGAAAACTCGAAAGAGCGACCAAGGCAACAGTAAAGGCAGCTCGCTAAGATGATGAGCCTTAGGATCATCTTAGGAAACAATCAGAGCAAGGAACACATTATCCCGGAGACAAGACATGAAGGGAAAACCTTGACCCAAATGGCCTAAGAGTCAGCCTCAAACACCCAATTCAGGCTAAACCGAGACAAGAATCCCCAAAGATGTACAAAAGACACCAAGATGTCATAATAAACATGACAACACTAATCCCTACGTATATCAATAAAAGGGTGGGCTTCGAGAAAAGATAAGACGAAGAGACCACAGTTTTAAGGAAAAAACCTAAACTCCCGAACCAACCGTCAGAATATCGAAAGACGCACATAACTAGGAAAATCCCGATTGTAAGAAATACACGTTAGGATTGTTCAAATGGCTGCCGAAAGTTCTGATCCGAAAAGAAGGAGACCCAAGCATCAATAAGACACGCTCAGAATAAAGGAATTAACAGAAATACGACTCTACGAGACGGTGCACGTGAAATCTAGAAAACAAGGAAAAAGTTGAACGATCATCTCGCAGGGTGTTCTTGGTTCATTTTCTTTGTTAAGTTAATAAAAATGGCGTAAATGAATATTGTGTACGTTAAATGTGACAAACGGAATAAAGTAAAGAATGCATTACAAGGTTGAACTAAAAAATCAAAACTAGAATGTCACTAAAACACGCTAATCCTGGGAACTCCCGGTCTCCGACCCACGAGCCCCCTCTCCTCGGGCCAACCTACGCGCAAGTCGGGCTTGTCGACGACCCTCCTCCACCTCCAAAGCAGCCAGCCGACCAGTCATGTCCGCTATCAGAGTATCCCGCGCGGCTATGTCTGTTGCCATGGCCGCCATAGCATCCTATATTCAGAAAAGTCTGACCATAAGAAAAGGCACACACACGAGCACACAAACATACATGCATGCATACATACATACATACATACATGCATGCATAATAGGTGAAATAATCCACGTACGGGAAGAGTCAGAACACATACCCTGCCAGACTGCGCGTGCGTAGTCCAGGTAGCACGAGTAGAGTGATAACGACTCGCCATCCTCGCTATCGAGTCTCTCGGTACCTGAAATGGGAGGAGTGTCAAGGGAAAGAACCGAGAGATATGGAAGAAAGGAAGGACTATACGTACATAAGTCATGTCAGGAGGCATGAACTCCATGGGCTCGCTGTCAGGAAGGTCGTACTCGCGGTAACCCGTCCAATCCAGAAAGGAGATGGAAGAAGGAAAGGTGCACCTCAAAT
This sequence comes from Euphorbia peplus, assembly GCA_028411795.1. Taxonomy (NCBI): domain Eukaryota; kingdom Viridiplantae; phylum Streptophyta; class Magnoliopsida; order Malpighiales; family Euphorbiaceae; genus Euphorbia; species Euphorbia peplus. The sequence goes on from CP110840.1 coordinate 25,483,662, forward strand.
CCCCGGTAACCCAGTCAGGATGGGCCTGACTAACGCCCTCCTGCGGGTAACGCCCTCGACGATGTGTATCATCGACATCGCTGTTAGCCCCCCGACGGGTCCTGCGGGCGCGAGATGAAGAGGGCTGGCAAAAGACGAACGACAAGTTAAGAGGCGACACGAGGATGAAATGGGCAAAAACATAATGAAGTAAGGGACGTACCTCGGCGGTAGCATCCGGAGCAGTGGAGACAATATCGTCACCTCCGTCGTCATCTCCTCCTTCCCCTGTCCCTGAGGGGGGCTCGACCTCCCGGTGCGGTAGTAGCTGATAGAGGATGGCCGTGTAACCATTCGCAGTAGGGGGCAGGAGTAGGGAACACTGTCCGCCGTCGCCAAAAATGGAGATGCTCGCAGCTGCGCCATCTCTCTGAGCAGCAGTGAGGGCCCGAGCCCAGAACATGGTCGTAGGAGGATTCATAGACCTACGACCAGCAAGACCCATCTCATACTGGTAAACGCGCTCCCCGAGGTACCAGGAGAAATCCAGGTGATCCTTTAACAAGATCCTCATAGGCACCAGCTCAGCGGCATACGCCATCGCACGGGACCAGCCGGGAAGGGCTGCAGGAATGTGCCAAGGACGGACGCAATCCTGCAACTGAGAAGAGACAATAGATCAAACGTCGGTAAAGCCGCAGTAGGATAATAAAGGAGAGACAGTCAGAGAAAACATACCACGTCGCAAGTCAACCCCTCGACGTACTGGCGGATGACGGTCGGGTCCTTGACGCCCCCAGAACAAGAGAGCCAAACCAATGACTGACTCGAGGGAAGTCGAGGTGTGTCTCCCTCCCTGTTAAAGGCCGGGGCAGAAGAAAGTGCTCACAAGCCCAAACCTGCGGACTAAGAAGATCAGAAGAAGCTCACGAAAAAACGAAAGAGGCAAAAACAAATAGAAAATACCTCAACGACCATCGTAGGACCGACTGCCAATGCCCTCTGACGACTCAGTCCATCGAGGAGCGGGTAAGCAGAAGCAAGGACAACCTTGCCCCAACAGTAATCCCCCTAACGGTCCAAGTCTCGTAGGCCCGCCAAGAAAGCCAAATCGCAGCAGTCGTTTGTCTCCTTGAAGAGGGTGGAGCAGAGAGCGAACCATAGGAAGCACCGGGAATGCTGATCCCGCTCCTCAACCGTAGCAGGGTTACCAACCCCCTCGTACGACTCGAAGACATGAGTCGACCGCACTCGGCGAAACTCAGAAGGAACTAAGGACCGCCCGACCAAAGCCTGTATATCAGCTGGGTCGGAAGGGAAATCGGTAAAAGGGGGCATGCTCCCAGTCCACTGCAAACCCATGATCGCAGCAATATCCAGTGGCGTAAGGGTCATCTCCCCGAACGGGAACTGAAAAGTATGGGTGCAATCTGACCACCGCTCGGCCAATACGCCAATCCCCACCAATGAACGGGTGGCCTTGTGTGGGAAGAATGAATGGAAGAAGACACGGAAGGGGGTTCCCCGTACGCGGGCCTTGACATCATCTGGAAGACGTCTGTACCAAGCTGCCACGTTCTGCGCGCTCCCATTACTCCGAAGCCTGGCTGACTGCATAGGGAATCAAGAAATTATCAAAAAATCAGGAAAATAAGGGAGTGACCGTACGGTCAGTCACCTGTGACCGTACGGTCAAATGGCCTGAGACCGTATGCCAAGAACAGCGACCGTACGGTCGTCGTTCAGACCGTACAGTCACAGGCCTGCTGGGCACAAAAAAAATCTAAGGAAAGGCACAGAAAACCATCGAAATTCACAAAGCTACCTACCTACACTTCCTAGCATGTATCCTAGACACGTGGCAAGTATCGAAACACAGAGCATTGAGCGGAATCAAGTAAAAAGAGAAAAAATGCAAATGACGAGAAAAGAGCGGAAATGGAAATTCAATAGCAGTTATTCGACGAATGAAGACATACTTGGGCCGTGTAGGTTTGGTGAGCGAGATCATGAGTAAGCGGGATGCCGTCTCCAAAGTCCAAGCCGTGACACGGGGTGGATTCGTGGCGGGCGTGAACCGAGGCATGTCGGGCATCGGAGGGAGGAGCAACATTCACCAAAGCTAGATTATCAACTTCATATGCCATGATATCAGTCGAAGAACGATGGAACAAGAGATTTCACGAAATCGGGAGAGGAAAATGAAGTCGGAAAAGGGCGTGAATGAACCGGCGGCTGAGGGGTATTTGAAACTGTCTCTGCCCGACATGTGACCGTACGGTCACACGCTGAAACCCCTAGACCATACGGTCACCCTTTTTGTGACCGTACGGTCGCACTATCTGCCCCTAGAAAGTGTACGCCCCCGAGACCAACAAGACCCCGAAAGTATGTATCGCGTCAACAAAGGCTCGTAGGACAAGCGAAGTAAACCCCTGAATGACTACGAGGGACACAGGAAGACATCCAACGATCGCAGAAACAGCACACTAGGGCACCCCCGAGCTTATCAAAAATGTTGGGAACTGGGAACTCCACTGGGGCAGTACCAGAGTGGAGCATGACTTGGGTCAAGGAGGACTGCTGCCAGGGACAACAGATCGATTGAAGATCAAGAGCGGAAGAGAAAAGATATTGGGACACCGTTGATCGATCTCAGGACGGAAACCGCTAGCATTCAGATAAGACTGGTAGGACAAAGTGTTCAGCATTATCTGAAGAAAGTGGGATGGAGAACTGAACTGAAGAGACCGCCAAATCCTCGGGTCATGCCCGAGATACCATGAAAGGTTATTAAGAGCTACGAGAGGTTACTAAATCCTCGGGTCATGTCCGAGGTACCATGAAAGGTTATTAAGAGCTACGAGAGGTTACTAAATCCTCGGGTCACGTCTGAGGTGGTATGAAGGGTTATTCAGAGCTACGTGAGGTTACTAAATCCTCGGGTCATGCCCGAGGTACTATGAAAGGTTATTCAGAGCTACCTGAGGTTACTAAATCCTCGGGTCATGCCCGAGGTACCATGAAAGGTTATTAAGACCTACAAGAGGTTACTGAATCCTCGGGTCATGTCCGAGGTACTATGAAGGTTTATTCAGAGCTACGTGAGGTTACTAAATCCCCGGGTCGTGTCCGATGTACTATGAAGAGTTATTAAGAGCTACGAAAGGTTACTAAATCTTCGGATCACGCCCGAGGTGTTATGAAAGGTTACTAAGAGCTACGGAAGTTACCGAAAGTCCTCGAACAAAAAATTTGAGGCACCATCAGAAGTTACGGAAACTCCTCGTCGAGGTACTAGTGAAGACAGTTAGTCAGCCTTATAGTGAGATTATAGAAGACACGATGCCGTAGGCCAGAACTACAGGTAAGTTCTCTAAACTCACAAGCACACACGCAATATGTCTTGTTTCGCTTCATTGAGACTGTCCAGCGGGTGTTACAAGGTAATGTAATCACCTTAGGCACTCCCAAAGAAGCGAGGGGAAAACTGTGAGCACTGGTTTTCGAACCCGATGATGAAAGAAATCTAATAGCTCCTGGTCGCACCAGCTGCTCAAGAACTGATACTCGTCGGAGAACAGATCATCTTTTCAGGGTCGTAACCTCTTCCACCCGCTCCTCGGGATCATGAGTGTGGCACCTTCACGCTTATGAGAAAATCCTTGATCACGAAATGATATACGGTCACAAGTACTATTCACTAGGGACCGTACGGTCACAACACTGTTTGTTGAGACCGAACGGTCACAAACAATCTGACCGTACGGTCACTGCCACGTGGCAGATAGCAATCCAATCCTTATCTGCCACGTGGCTGGCGGTCCAATGAAAACGTGGCACGTGTACTACATGCCAAACAAGTTTGGCCGGGTCTTACAAGGTCCGGCCGGGCCTTATAGGAAGCCCTGTTCAGATCCAAATTTGGATCTAAGACGGGAAAACTAGTGACCGTACGGTCACTAAATGGTGACCCTACGGTCACAAGATACCCTATAAATACCCCCGGGATTTCTCATTCAATTCACCAACAAACACTCAATCTCCTCTCTCTCTCTCTCTAGCTCGTTCTAAAGCGATTCTTGACCCGATATAAGTTGCCTCTGTTGTTGCCTAAAGTTGCCTCTGATACAGAAAAGAGTCGCTAAAAGTCCGAGCTCGAGAGTATTTTCCCGAAATATTCCTAGAAAAGGTCCTCACGACCACCAAAAATATATTTCCCCTTATTGAAAGTTTCCAACCCAGGCATCACTCGCGGTCTTGCTAGAGCTGATTAAGTCCTGTTCCTAGTTACCACTCCGGAGGACGCCCTACGCAACTCCGGCCCCTGAGGTTCCTCCTTGAAAAGGTCTCCATTCTTCAACGAGCATCGGTCCGCAAGCAATCACTGGCACGCGACGAGGGTGAGCTTCTGAGGGTTTTGTACCGTGTCACCCGGCGGTTTACTGTCCAAATGTTTGTGCATTTTAATATTTCTGTGTGATAACCCTAAATGTCAAGATAATAAACTGTTAGGCTGCATTAAAGATCCTCTGGGTCTCTAGAATGTCGGAATTAATAAGTTCTATCCACGAACGTAAATAGAATCTCAGGTTTTCAAAACAATCGGTACAAACACCGGTTCGTACATTTTCCCGCTCGGCCGGGTGGCGACTCTAGTCAAAGAAGGCTAAATCTGCTATGAGCGACCACTTGCGCTCACAACAGATGTTGGGTTATTATCCACCAAATAACCAGTAGCGGATGCCTCAACCGCCCAATATGGAGAGGATGTCGCCACAATGGTCTATTGATCCTTACACCGGACAACAATTAACTCCAATGACACATCAAAGTGTTCATTATGGGGAAAGACCAATTAGAATGGCGGAACTAGAAATGGTTGAACAGGGGCGAAGTGATTCAATGACGGATATGGAAAGGCAGTTATAGCAGATGTTGCAACGAATGGGATACACACAGCGGGAGAGGGAGCATTCCCAAAGCGACTCGCCCTTCGCAGCGAGGATAAGAGATTTTGTCCCCGATCACAGAATTAAAGCACCATCGATCCCAAAATATCAACCAAACTCAGACCCATAATCGCATGTGTGAAATTACAAGGAGTTAATGGATGTGAATGGTGCAAGTGAAAGCATTATCTGTAGGCTTTTCTCAACAACACTGGCGGGAGCAGCATCAGATTGGTTTCGCTCTTTGCCATCTGAGTTGATAAGAAGTTGGCATCAATATATCAGGGATTTATGTGCCAAGTTTGTTGGCTGCAAACCAGCAGGAGTAATAGAGCGACAATTGAAGGAAATCAAACAAAGAAATTACTCTTCTTTATGCGAATTCATAATGGCCTTCAATGATGTCCTTGTTAGACTCCAAAATCCAGATATTATGAGTATTCGCAACATGATGGTGGATGGAACGACAAACTAGAGTATGCGAGAAGAAATAATCCGAAATAAACCACGATTTGTGGCTAAATTGATGTGCATTGCGAAATATTTCATGGAGGTAAATGATGTTATTAGAGAACATCGAGCGTAGAGCAGGCGAGATAGAGAAGGGGCGAAAAGTACATCAGATGGGAGAAGATTTTCCTCAAAGTCCAGAAACAATTCAACGAGGCAGAATGAGCGAACATTTCATGAAAGAAATAATCAGACAGTCTTGAATACAACTCATCATGAGGTGTTACTCTAGATAGAGAAGAATCCGCTTAAGAAAGAAATTCAATCCGCTTAAGAAAGAAATTCAGTATGGGAAAACATTCTGAAAAGTATTGCAGGTTCCATAAGCTGAATGGACATGATATGAATTGGAAAGGGAGATTGAGAAATTGATTGAAAGAGGAAAGTTGGATCAGTTTGTGAAGAAGAATGAGGAGCAAAATGGGGATGCCCAAAATGCTGATACTCGCCCCAACAAAAAGCAAAAGAAGGGAGTGATAAATATGATCACTGGAGGTATCTATGAACCACCGACCAAAAAGCCACGATGTGAACAGGGAAAAAGCAAAACCAAGAAGGGGGATGCGATTAACTATCCATTCATCTGGATAAATGAACCACATATAGATGCTTTGGTGATCACAATTTCTGTTGATGGATAGGACATCAAAAGAGTCCTCGTATATACTGGAAGCTCCTGTAACTTTATCACACAGGCAGCTTTCAACCAATTAAACATCCATGATGAGCGAATAGAACATACCTATATGGATATCTCTGGATTCAGTGGGAATTCTTCTCAAACGAATGGTCAAGTCACTTTAGAGACATAAATGGGCGATAAGGATATGCGCTGGCGAGGCGATTTGGAATTCACTATCATGGATATTCCCTTGGTATACAACATCATCCTGCGAAGACCTTTTCTGTCGGAAACTGAATCCCTACTATCAATGAAACACTTGTCTATACACTTACCTACGCATGAAGGGCGAGTGGTATAGAAGGTGACCAATTGATATCCCAAAAGGCCTACACATTGTCTTTAGAAATGAGGCCGGAGGAGGAGGAAGAAAAGGAAGAGGATAAGGTGCCAGCAGAAGCATTGGGCGAATCAGAACTATTCGCTATAATGGACCAAAAGAATGTGAAAATTGCAACTAGCTTGACTGATGAAATGCGAGAGGCGATTGTGACATTTTTGTAGGAATGCGAGTCCATATTCACTTGACCCAATGAAATTCTCAAGGATATAAGTCCAGAAATAGCCAAGCACAAACTCAATGTGGATAAGAATGCGATACCAAAGCAGCAAAAGAAGAGAGGCCAAGCACCTGAGCGACAAAAAGCTATTGAGGAAGTTGTTGCAGAATTGCTGAAGTCAGATGCAATTCGAGAGGTTACTTATCCACATTGGTTGGCAAATATAGTTCTCGTGAAGAAGCCGAATGGAACATATCGCATGTGTATGGAGTTTATAGATCTCAACAAAGCTTGCCCGAAGGACATGTACCTGCTGTCTAATAGCGATATTCTCGTTGATGGGACAGCTGAATTTGAAGCATTATCTTTCACATATGTCAAATCCAGTTATCACCAAATCCCCATGGAAAAGGCAGATTAAATCAAAACATCCTTCATAACCCATCAGGCGACATACTGCTTCAAAGTAATGCCTTTTGGATTGAAGAATACAGGAGCAACTTACCAGCGAATGATGAATAAGATCTTTTCAGACAAAGCTGGCAATAACTTCTCTACCTATGTTGACGACATGATAATCAAGCTTAATAAGATGGAAGATCACCCACAAGATATCAGAGAGGTATTAGAAGTCCTCATGAAGTACGAATTAAAATTAAATCCGGAAAAATGTACATTTGGGGCCACAGCGGGAAAGTTCCTAGGATTCATAGTGAGCGGAAAAAGGAGTTGAAGTGAATCCTGAAAAGATCAAGGCGGTTATGGAAATGAAAACTCCAAAGAATGTGCGAGAAGTACAAAAACTTAATGGCAGACTGATAACATTGGGGCGATTCATATCATGCTCAACGAGAAGGTACTTACCCTTTTACAATGCAATCAAGAAATCAAAAAACATTGAATGGACACCAAACTATCAAGAAGCATTCGAAGGAATCAAGCGGTTGTTATGCTATCCGCCCCTAATGAGCAGACCGGTAGAAGGAGAGGACTTGTACTTGTATGTCTTAGTAACTGATACCGCAATATGTACAGTTATGGTGCGAGAAGAAGAGGGACAACATTCCCAGTTTATTATGTGAGTAAAGTGTTAAAAGATGCAGAGATCCGCTACTCAAAGTTGGACAAAATGGCTCTGGCCGTGGTTACACCAGCAGTGCGATTGAAACCTTACTTCAAAGCTCACACAATAGTGATCTGCACAAGGATTCCGATGAGGAAAGTCTTGCAAAAGCTAGATACATTAGGAAGATTGATGGAATGGTCCATTCGCTTGGGCGAATTCAATATTCGATATGAGGGCAAACAAGCACTTAAAAAGTCAAGTATTGGCGGATTTCGTGAATGAATTCACTTGGGATGAAGAGGAGTTGCCCACGGAACCAAAAGAAGAATGGAGCATGTACACAGATGGGGCTTTATCTGCAGAAGGAGCAGGACTTGGAGTTGTAATCAAGGGTCCAGACGTTATTCGCTTATACCATGCCACAAAATTGACATTTAAAACAACTAACAACGCGACAGAGTATGAAGCAATGATATGCGGATTGAAGATGATAAAGGAGCTCGCCCCGGAGAGAATTATCATATATAGCAATTCAAAGTTAATGGTAAACCAGATTACCAAAAACTACATCGTGAAACATGAAGATCTTGTAAAATACCACCGGGAAGTGGAAAAGTTGACACAATGAATCACAGCGAAAGGGGTCATCTGGGAAATGGTTCTCATACCTTGTGGACAAAATGAAAAAACGGATGAATTGGCGAAAGCGGCAGCGAGTAAGGAACCATGGAACCAGAAAGCATGTGATTTAGAGATTTGCATGATCCCAGCATTTGCAACAGAAGAAGTGATGTTCACTAAGGAACTTCAAGATGATGAAGATTGGCAAAACCCCCTGAGACTGTATTTGGAAATAGGAGACTTGCCCACTGATACAGTTCAAGCGAGAAAGATCATTTGACAATGTGCCAGATATTCCATAAGGGATGGAACTTTATATCCCAAATCATTCACTTGTATGTGGCTCAAGTGCATCAGTCGAAACGAGGGGGATTATGTGCTGCGAGAACTGCATGAGGGAATTTGTGGCACATATGAAGCATCAGCCGCCATTGTGCGAAAAGCCAGGTTATGAGGTTATTATTGGCCTTGGGCGGAGGAAGATGCAAAAAAGATGGTGGCAGAATGTCACAATTATCAAATCCATGCTAATGAAAAAGCATGTTCCAAGCTCCCAGCAAGTTCCCATTCTAAAAGCTTGGCCATTCGCCACTTGGGGAATCGATTTGGTTGGTCCATTCCCAAAAGCAACACGAAAGAGGAAGTAATTGGTAGTCGCAGTTGATCACTTTAGCAAATGGGTTGAGGCAGAAGCAATCGCATCCCAAACTCCTGAGCGAATTTTAGAGTTTGTTAGAGACAACATCATGATACGATTCGACATTCCCAGGCTGATAATCACAGATAATGAGACACAATTCAATTGCGTTAAGTTTAAAGAGTATTGCGAAGGCATGGGGATCAAAAACGATTTCTCCTTGGTGAATCATCTGTAATCCAATGGCATGACAGAAGTGACGAATAGAGCCATGATCCAAGGAATCAAGAAAAGGTTGGGTCCAAAAAGAACAGGTTGGGCGGATGAGGTCCCAAACATGTTATGGGCATATCGCACATAAGTCAAAACCGCTACTGGCGAAACTCCATTTTCCTTAGTATATGGAGTAGAAGCAGTAATACCAGTGGAAATCAAATCCCCAACATATAGGGTCATATATTATTGTGATTCGCAAAATCCAATCACCCTGAGAAATTCTCTACACAACATTGAGGAAAAAAGAGAGAAAGCATACATACAGATGGATGCCTATCGCCAACGAATCAAATCCTATCATGACAGAAAAATACGGCGAGTCATCAATAGTGAAGGCAATTTAGTGCTCAAGAAGGGGGAAAAAACTCAATCGCTAGAGGGAAAAGGCAAATTGGGAGTCAATTAGGTTGGTCCATACAAAGTTGTCAAAAAACTGGGACCAGCCACCTTTGAAATCGCAGAGCTGAGCGGAAAGCCACTCACAAGAACATGAAATTTAGAAAATCTACGATTGTATAGAAAAGCTGAGAAGTAAAGAGAAAGGAAAAGTACTCTTTTTCCTTTTATAAGTTTTATCCTGCTGGGTTTTGTTATAAAAGGTTTTAATGAGGCTTAGATCCCAGAACTATCTCCATCATTGTAATGCGAATACTTATACATTAATAAACAGTTATTCGTTTTCTCAAACACATAAATGTGTGAAGTCCATTTATAAGGGTGGATGCATGATTACGCATCAACTGCAAAACCATGTTTGTTTAAATGAGTATTGATGAAATGAAAGCGACATATCATATCGCTAAATCATATTCATAAAAATATAAACAAGGAAAAGTAAATTAATGAACACTCGAGTAAAAATAGGTTTGGCCACCTAAATTATTTTTAATGTCAAAAGCAACAAAAGAAGGCATTTACAACAAATAAAATTCGTACAAGCTAAAAAGAAAAAGCATAAGCGAATTAAAAAGAATATAATGCGAAAAGTAGAGTTTCTATTAATAAAGGGGAAATTCGTACAAACTAATCAAAAAAGCAAAATAAACAAGTCAAAGATATAAGGCGAATTAAAGAATAAGAAAATTTATTCGCCGTTGTTGACTTGGGCAGAGTCGTCCGCTGTTGTTGCTTCGCTCGGTGATACTTCATTCGTTGCGACAATAGAAGGGGCTGCCTCACTGACCTCTGGTGACTCACGTCTAATGGGAGAGTCATAGTGGCTCTTCCAGTCTTCCAAGAGGGTGGTATCCAAGTCGCAATTCCGGAACCTGCTACCGCCACCACTATTTTCCCCATTGATCTGATCTTGTTTATTATTTCCTTCCAAAGAAATGTCTTCCTTGTACCTCCATGTCTATTTATAAATATTAGTTTCCCAAGTTTTTGCTCCACTGCTTAAATTACATGGTCGTATATTTTGCGTTGAACAGTATTCATAGAATTAACTGATGACAATGCTTCGGCTCCCAAAGTTTCTCTGTCGTAAGTCATCTCTTCATTTATCATTCTATCACTCATTTGTCTCAGCAATGCATTATTTGACGTTGGCATTCCATTGTATTTTTTGAGAGATGCCCCATTTCTTACCAGTGATTTTTCAATCTCTAGCAAAGCATATTCTTGCATCTGTTTTTTTTTCCAAGTTAAGATTTGGAAAGCTTAAGGCCTTTCTTCTTTCATACAAAATATCTTCTGAGAAAATATCGGAAACCGCGTTCCATATTTCCAAAGCATTGGAGACTTCACAATGTAATAGAATTGTTGCAAATAAGTGCCTTAGTTGTTTTCCATTTGCCCAAAATGAAGCTTCCAAAATACAATCTATCCACTCTTTATCATCATCAAGAAACCCCAGAGCGTAACATGCTTCTTTCAATGTAGGATATATTTTGTCATTCACCATTCTAATATCTTCAAATGATTTTGGACCTTTAACCACATTTAGAAGCATTCTTAAATAGTATTTTTCCCCATTGTTTGGATGTGCATAATATAGACGGCCAATACATTTTTTAGTTTTCCTTTTTGTCCATTGCTTAACTCTGGAATTCCATACCCATTTCGTTGGGAACTGAATAAAGGTTAGTTCCCTTGCCTCCTCTTCTTTTTCATTTGTTTGGAATCATTCAGTGAGCATGGTCTTCTCTATTTCTGGTCTGATAAGAACATTCTCCAAAATTAGCAGTGTTTAGAAAATAAACCATTTAGTCGTTTGGTAAATGGAATGATAGTCTTACGACTGCCGGTTCACGGTGATTGGATGTTAAATTGAAAAATTCTCCAACAACCTGCCATTGCCGAAACATATCTACAATCCAAATACGACTTGATTTCATCATGAATTGAGTCTTCTTCTTTTCCTCTTGCTTGATCGTTGGATGTGTTTTCCTGAAGAATAGTGGATGCTCTATCTTGGCCTTTGTTTATATATTTGAAGAGATATTTAATGGATTTATAACGATTACCCCACTCTACATTGATGTGTGCTTGATGTTTAAACAACAATTCAAAATTATGAAGAACAATATACTGATTGTCTATCTTCACGCCATTTTTTTCTATTGTACTTTTGTTATCCCTCCTTCTATACACTCAGAAGCTATCATCATCAACTCTTGTCTGAGTATAAAAACGCTTTGGATAATGTTTTGAGCACTTTCCCTTTATCATGCACGGTGATTTTGGATTAGAAGCACCGCAAGGTCCATGGACCATAAACTCGCTCACTGCTAAATATGCCTCAAAATCAACATTTACATTTGGTATTTCTGCGAATATGATTCTATCGATTTGCTCTGGATTAGGGTGCTTATCATTTAGATGTAAAAAAACCAAAATATTAGGGAGCCCCCTTTTTTGGAATTCAATTCTGTACACAACTGCACAGTGTAAAAAATGTTATATTAGTACAAATCTATGTACACCTCAAAATTAATAAAGAAGTTTTTTGAATGGAGAAATTAAACTCATTTGCTATGGTACGGCCAAAATGATTTTTTTTCTTTCAAGTCTCTCATCATTTCCTTCAATCATATTTCAAAAACTCTTGCTATTATATCTGGGCGGTCGTCTTGGTTTTGTCCTTCTTATTGATTAGTGAAAAGGTGTATCTCGGGTCACTTTGCATTACATGTCATTATTATGAATAAATCTGGATATCCTGTCCATGGACATATCGCCATTGCATCTTGATAATTTTGCACCCTATAACGTTCTCCACTAGTGTAAGCTGAAGGCAAAATTGCACGTTTTCCTATTTTTTCTGCCTCTGTATCGCCACGTAGAACTGCATATGCTAATTTACTATATACTTCAGCCCGTAATTTTCTTTGGTTATTTCTGATCCACCTTAATCGTTCTTCCTCAATGCAAGTGTATGCATCCACTATGAACTGATTTAAAAGTCTACCCCCACGTAACAATGATTGTCCTTCATTTGATCTTTGTTGTATTCTAAAGGCGTAATATTCTCTCCTTGTCAATTTTATTCTCTTTCCACTTGAAGAACTGATATTTTCGTCTCTATGATATGTTGTAGGACAATATCCATCCTCACTATATGGAAATAGTAACGGGTATTGCATTTCCATGAAGCTTGGATGTAATTCGCTAATCCTTTGCAATAATTTTTTTTATGTTCCACAATGACATCACGTGGTTGATTATTTGGATCAAAATCACCAACAATGAGAGCAACAATTTTAGTGGACGTTGGTAAATTGTATTGCCCTCCATCATAATTTCTTGTTGAAAGGAGTTGCAATTTAACTTCTGGGACATCTATCCCTTGTAATCTATCTCTTGTTGTTCGAAAAGTTTGCACCAACACATTTTTTTCTGATTCAATATCATTAGTAAACTTTCCACTATGTTTGGATCAAGATTGTTGCATTCCACATTTGAATTGATTGCGTTGATTCTATTTTGAACTTCATTATCCGTATTGTAGATATGTAATTGGGCGAACTTTGGCTTACTATTGTTTTCGTGTAACAATGATCCAATGTAGTTGTGATTATGGCCATTTAGTCTAAAAACATATGTCCTTTGTCCCTTGTTCCTTATTGATCTCGTTATCAATTTTTCCTCCTAAAGATGTCATTGCAAATATAAAGTTGTATGCCCGTAAATTTTGTCGGAATTTTTGTGCCTCCCTTTCATGACGATAGTCCATTAATAGGTCTAACAGTGGGGGTGTGTCCTTTAACAATGGTAATTGGACTTTTCCCTCCATACAACAAATGCAAAATTTCGGATTTGCAACTTTTTCAATTTTTGGTTGCGTTCCTCATACCATAATATTGCTCCGCAGAAATCACAAATGCATTGTGGCTGGCCAAACTCCCATATACGTTGAGATTTACCTGTTTTGTGGTATCAAATAATTAAAATAATTTTTTATCTAACTTTTTGAATTTTTAAAATGTCAATTCTACTGGTTTATTATTTTATATGTGTAAACTCATTCTTATTGTGCAAAATTAAATAAAATGATAAAAGTTTTTTTGCACACAAACCTCTGTTGGAAATTGACCCTTGTATAATTTCATGGAGACTTCTAGAGATCTCATTGTAAATAGGAGGCTCTGCTAATAATAAAATAAATTGTTGTGAAAGACTATTTAAATTAGCATTCATATATTACAATATCAAAGACATTTCAATTGTAGTTTGCAATGCTATATTAAGTACCTTGTTTTCCTCTTTCTGAATCCAAAATAACTTTTATGCGCGCTCGAGCTTGATTGGACATTAATTGTTTCCTCATGTCTGCCCAATCTTCTACTATCGTGAAATCCTTTGGGTGATTAAATTTATCGTTCTACATGTGCGTTAAAAAACACGACCCATATTGATTTCAAATTGGCCCTAACAAGATCAGAATCATCTAGAGGGGGGTGAATAGGTGTCTAAGTCTGAATTTAAGTTTTTAGAGAAACTTAACTCAGAATCAAATTTCTTCATAGTCAGAGGCAAGCTTTGTGAAAGCGCTTCTGAGAAAAATTCTGCAGTAAGACAATTTCTGTTTGTTTGGCAACAGAAGTTCTGTTTGACAGAGCTTCTGGATAGTCTTCTGCACAAAGACAGTGAACATTAATGAGCAAACTATTTCAGCACTAAATATTGAGCAAAATATACAGAGGAAAAAATAGCAAGTTAAGGAGGGAGAAAAAGATTCAGGAGGTCCTGAGTGAACATATCAATTTATCTAGGTTCGCCACAGAAGTCTTGTGACTACGTTCTGTCCCCTGTGAGCGCAGTCAGCAAAGATTTTAAATCAACTATTCATAACGTTTATGGCACGTTCAGAAGCTCATTTACATCAACAGAGCTTAAGGTAATTTCTCACTTAGTTCTAACTAGCCTAGAATAAGTTAAAGGATTTTCACCAGCAAAGCAATAACCCTGTTTTCTAGAATTCTCACCCAACTTAAACCTCAACTAGGTTTCTCTCAAATTTAACTAAATATCACAAACGATATCAGTTTACAAGATTCCTATTATGAACTTGTGTTTCTTCACTCTCTCTCTTTTACAAATATGAAATAAGAAAAGATTAAGAATGGGAAGTTCTTTCTTTTTGCTTAGAATAACAGTGCGTTAAGATAGCTCAAAAATCTCGCGGGTGAAAACACCAATGAGTTTGGCTACTATTTATAGTGTCTTGAAGATGTCCGTTGTTTGAATTTGAATCTTCAATTTGATGATGACAGAGTTGTAGTCGTTAATCTATCTTGTCTTCAAGCACTCTTGATTCCATTAACCTTGTTCTTTAACTAAATCCGGTAAGTGATTTGAATTGAAGGATAAGGTTGATTGGAATGATTCTTCATTTGGATCAACAAAGGGTAGACAAAGAAAAACTGGTTCTGTTTGTTGTGGACACGACTGTGAGCGTAAGTGGTCGCTCATAGCGGCTTTAGCCTTCTTTGACTAGAGTCGCCACCCGGCCGACCGGGAAAATGTATGAACCGGTGTTTGTACCGATTGTTTTGAAAACCATAGATTCTATATACGTTCGTGGATACAACTTATTAATTCCGACATTCCAGAACGCAGAGGATCTTTTAATGCAACCTAACAGCTTATTGTCTTCATATTTATGATTTTTACACAAGAATAAGTAAATGCGCAAGTATTTGTGCGGTAAACTGCTGGGTGACACGGTACTAAACCCTCAGAACCTTACCCTCGTCGTGTGCCAGTGATTGCTCGCGGACTGATGCTCGTTGAAGAACGGAGACCTTTTCTGGGAGGAACCTCGAGGAACCGAAATTGCATGTGCGTTCTCCAGTGTGGTAACTGGAAACAGGACTTAGTCGACCCTAGCGAGACTGCGAGTGATGCCTGGATTGGAAACTCTTGATAATAGGGGTAGTGTTTTTGGTGGTCAGGAAGACCTTTTCTGAGAATATTTGAAGAAAGTACTCTCAAGCTCGGACTCTAGCAATTCTTTTCAGTATCAGAGGCAACTTTAGGCAACTCGGAGGCAACTTTATCAGAGGCAACTTATATCGGGTCAAGAATCGCTTTAGAACGAGCTAGAGAGAGAGGAGAATGAGTGTTTGTTGGTGAATCGAGGCAACTTATATCGGGTCAAGAATCGCTTTAGAACCAGGTTGTGACCGTAGGGTCATTGTTTTGTGACCGTACGGTCACTGGCTTCGCCCGTCTCAGATCTAAATTTGGATCTGAGCCGGACGTTACCCAACACCCGGCCAATGTCGTTTGGAAGCTTGTACATGTGTCACTTTCTCATTGGACCGCCCAGCCACGTGGCAGATAAGGATTGGGTCGCTATCTGCCACGTGGCAGTGACCATACGGTCAGATGTATGTGACCGTACGGTCTCAACCAATAGTGTTGTGACCGTACGGTCTTTGATGAATAGTGCTTGTGACCGTATATTCTTTTGTGATCAAGGATTTTCTCATAAGCATGAAAGTGCCACACTCATGGTCCCGAGGAACGGGCGGAAGAGGTTATGGTCCCGAAAAGGCGATCCGTTCTACGACAAGCATCAGTATTTGAGCAGCCGGCGCGGCGAGGAGCTCATAGTTTGCTTTCATCATCGGGTTCTAAAACCAGTGCTCACAACGACGCGCTCCTTCAAACAACTTTTTGAACTTTTGGCGCCTAGCATTAAATGCAGTTGACATGTGCATTAAATGCTTAACAAAACCCATGATCAAGCTTTTGATCGCTTAATTCTTTTTGACGTATCTTCTGATCAAATGGAATCATGGAATCTGGTAGTAGTTGAACTTCTGAGGAGAGCTTGATCAATCTTCTGAAGATCTTCAAAGCGGAGCATCCAACTTCTGATCTTTATCTTCAGTCTAGAATAAATCTTCTCTTCTGAGTTCCATTAGCACTCCAGACTTTATTCATTCAGCACCTGCTGAGAAAAGCTTACACAAGAACTTAACAAAAATTGTTAGTTACCAAGCAAGAACATAAACACATTAAGAGCATAATGATTCAGAAGCAATAAGTGATCAGAGACAAGCAATAAGAGATAAAATTTCAAAGTTCATTGAATAGACAGGAGATAACACATTAAAGCAAAAAGATAACATATAATAAAAGGAGGAAGAATAAGACAAGTCCTAAGACAAGATACCCAACCCAAAACCTAATGGTCTATTTCCTTTTAGATTAGTCATTAGATTTGTGTTTCTTTTATGGTTCACCACTAGAACCTGAGCCAATAATAGCACCTGATCTCTTCATACAAGCAACTGAACCACCCTGCTTTGCAGACTTCTCCCCCGTTTGGCCAGAACGCAAACCAAGAGCACCAAGATCAAACGATTTCTTCTGATGAGCCAAGGCAGCATTATACACTAGTACAAAAATGGCTTTTAGTGACATGCTTTTAAGGCTTGTAGTGACTCATATATGGTCTCGCTAATAGCCACATCGCTAATACCTCCGCGACACAGCCACATGTGTTGCTTTTACAACCTTTAGTAGCGACGCATTACTAATACATGGCGCTACTTCCCTCCCATTTGTGTATAAGAATAATGAATGTGTCACTTGTACTAGGGTGTTTAGCGACATGTTTAATTACAAATGTCTCTAATATAACTGACAATAGCGACACATATGGTGTAGGTGTGTCACTACTGATACGTTATTGGCGAGACGTCTTGCTAACCTGCGTCGCTATTGGCCTTTTGAAATTAAAAAAAAAAATTGGATTGAATGGAGCTCTTTGGCACATTCATTATTGAGAAATGAAGTACTTCCTTCATATGAAAACTCCTAACAATCATCTGTCCTGGATTTTCTTTTCCTTCACTTTTTAAAACTCATTAATTTGAGTGTGCCAGAAAAACTGACCAAGTTTAAAATTTAAAGCAAGGAAACTCATTCATTGGTGAATGCAAATATAGTGCCAGTAGGACGATAATGGCTCAACAATATAGCCATGAACCTGGTCCTGGTAAAGATAACAATTGAGATTCCAAGAGTGTTTAACATCATGGTTGCATGATATGCAAACATCTTGCTGATGTGGTTCTATAGGAAGCAGAAAAGTTGGTGGTAAATATTTGTAAACAATCATAAGTCGAACAAATTAGTGATAAAAGAAAATGTATTTCATGCTAAATACCTTAAAAGCTTGATCAAGATTTGGTGGCACTAAATCACCAGGTATTGTTTCTTCAATTCGTAATGCAACTGTATGCATAACTTTCACAGCTTTCAGTGGGAATCTACAAGGAAATGACTCTGAGTTTTGCATATTTTTGAAGCATAGAATTCAAACACATAACTCACAAGAAAAATTAGTTTACTTTCCATGAGTTGTCTCTCCAAAAAGCATGATTCCATCAGACCCCGTGTGGAATTAGGACACGGGTCCGTGTCAAGAGTAATTTCTGGGCAGTTTGGCTTTTTCCTTGAATTATTTGCAAATCTCCTTGTCTCTTAGCTCTTTATTAGCACAAAAACACCTCTAATCATGTCTGGAAGTTGTTTTTTCACCATGGATAAATTTTATCTTTCAAGTGAAAACCTACAAACAAACTAAACATGAGTTACTTTGACGGTTTTTGGTGAAAATAGTGTTTTTACAGAGATAATTTCAAACTAAGTGATTGAGAATTAATTTGTTCACAAAATATAATAAAAGGACTTAAAACTACACTAAAAGTAATAAAATAACATTTAATTACACCGTAAATAACCCGAAAAAATAGGGATATTTCATCCCTATCAACCTCCCCACGCTTAAAGCTTTACTTGTCCTCAAGTAAACTCAAAATCCGTAATCCGACTCAAACTCCCGAGTTTGCTAGAAGCCCTAAAAGCATGGAAAAGAAATTCACAAAAAGAGAAAACTTAATAAGTAAATCCTAATTGACTAGTTCATTGATTAATTTAAAGCGGCATGCTCAATAAAACGTATTTACTCATGGAAGAAAGTCATCGACACCTTGCTATGGTAGTTCACTCAATCACTCATGATTTGACGACTTGGTGTTTACTCTCGACTTTGACACTAAATCATGATTCACGTTGAGTTTGCATTGTCATCCAAATATTAGCTAAAAACTCTAACATTATCAAAAATTTCCTTGTTAAAAGGGTTGTAACTTGGTTAGGGTACGGGTATTTAGGTCAAGTTTAGCAGTCAACAAATGACCTAATTGTGACAAAAGAGATGAATAAATTTAATAGCTCGTAGCCAATATGTTTGAGTCTTTTTCATGAAGTACTTTTTAGGAACATAATCGAGGTGATTATGAAACCGAAACTTTGAGAATTTCATCATAAATGTTTTTTTTGTTTTGTTTTTTTTTCCTCTAATCTTTCTTTCTTTGATGAAAAGTTTTGAATCATTTGAGCACAAAGTGAAGGATTTGAAACTAATAAAACTCATTTTAGAAGTATCAAGCTATTTATCAAGTGTCTTCTCTTTTGTCGACTTGCCACAATTAGTGCTAAACAAGGTTAGTTGAAAATTTAGTTTGTTAAAGTGTTAAGGCTACTAAAGTGTTTGGTGAGTTAGTAACAAAGCATCGTTAAAAGAAAACCTAAATGGAACTTCATCGTCTAATATTAGTTATATCTTTAGCTAAGAATGTTATTCGGTATTAGATGCAAACTCCATGACTCAAAAATTTAGTGAAAGTTTCACACAAAAACCTATCTAAGCTTTTTGATGTTCGCTTAGTCGTTTGGCTCTAAAATCTCACATTCGGGTTTTGGTGTGTTTTCAAACTTTTCTTCCTATCAAAACCATTTTATCGTTCATGCCATTTACATTAATTAAGGAACTAGTTAATTACAATCAACTTAGCAAATTTAGTCTAATACATTAGTGAAAAATCTTAACTTCTCGGGTTCTCACTTAAACTAGGTGTTTAAGTTCGAAATATGAAAATTTATTTTATATGAGGTAAGTATGAAAACTTAAATTTGGGAGAGGTAGATTAAATAACAATGTAACTAAATAAAATTATTTTTTTGTATTACTTGATTTTCAACTATTTCATTTTTTTGGTATTTTGACATTTTTCGATACAAAAATAAAAACTAGTCTAGAAAACGTAAAAATTTATACTAGAAAGCTTATAAAGTTAAACTAGAAAGCGATTTAAAATCTGTACTAGAAAGCTTATAAACTTAAACTAGAAAGCGATTAAAATCTATACTAGAAAGCAATTAAAGATAGATCGGGAGTGCTTTCGCCCTTCATCCGCTCTTAAAATGCAATTACTCCCAAAATTGCATTAAAGTAAAAAGCGAAAGGAAAAAAGAAAACTCCCTCAAACCGCCGGAGGAGACGGAGGTGGTGGTGGATAAGGCCATTGATTTTGGCGACAATAGTAGGAAGCAAAATTCTCCAAGTTGTCAAAGCGAGGATTTGCTTGTTGTTGCCATTGTAAAATTTGCTCGTTTTGAGCAAAGAGTTGCTCATTGGTTGGACCTTGTTGCCATGGCCTCCATCCTCTCGCATCGGCCTCATCCCATTGATTTGGACCCGTGTTTTGCGGAAATTGTTGTTGTACATATTCCTCATTTTGTTCCCCAACTTCTACATGTTGTTCCTCGTAATCATCCGCCGGTTCCACCGCATTAGTAACCGGACCACCAAAAGTGATTCCCCTAACGGAATCTTTGTTAAGAGCACATGGTCGAATCACTATACCTTTACCATTAAGCACGTTAAGAGCAACATTGCTTGCAATAATTGTAACAATTCACCCAAGGCCAATGTTAGCTTTAACACGCTTATTCATACCGACTAATTTTTTCCACAAAAAAAACCAAGATCATATTGCATATGTTTACAAATGCAATATAAAATAGCGAGTTCATCGGCGGATACCTTATTAGCTTCCGTTTTACCGGAAAAATTGAAGGAGATAAACCGGTGGAGCCACCACATAACCGGATCTTGGATATGACTTGACCGTAGATCGGTAAGTTGAAAGCCGGTGTCATTAGAAATAGAGTGCCAAAAATTAACTTGGTCATATTCTTCTTCCACAAATTCATTAACCCCGGGTATCATATGCGGAACCACTTGATCAAAGGAGTCACGTGGTAACGTATATATTTGATTGCCCAATGAGAATTAGAGAGCACCCTCATTCAAAGTTAGCGTAGAAAAGAATTCGACACATACCCTTTGGTGAATGACATAGGCGTGATCTTGCAAGGCGAGCCATCCCAAAGTATCAAATGCCGATCGAACTTGAGCGCCCCATGGAACCGTAGTGAGGAACATTAAATCAAAACCCAAAAAAGCGAGGCAACTTAACTCGCGGAGAAGTTGAAAACGTCGCCCTTGTTCCACCGTGTTCAAGTTAAACCAAGCACCTAATTCTTGACTCCGTTGGTTGAGAACTTGGTTTTCCTCCTCGGCATTTGGAACTTGGTGAGAACTACGCCCTCGGACGGGACGTCGGGGTGGTGGTGTTGTCATTTGCTTTTGGCGAGCCATATGGAAAAGAAACACAAAAGGAATGGAATGAGTGTATTTGGATTAAGGGTAAAAATCAAAAAATGGGAGCAAAAATGACTCAAAGAGACTAAAAAATGCTATGGAAGGAGGTAAAGAGGAAGAGAAGTAGTGGAGTGAATATTTTGGGGTGAAAATGGGGTATTTATAACCCCAAAAAGTCACTCCAACGGTAAAAAAAACGGCTAGTTTTTCAAACTAGTTGTTCCAGAGGCGCGACACGGACCGTGTTAAGTGTGTGACACGGTCCGTGTCGATTCTAACCGTTGTAATTTACAATGGTTAGATCCTCACACGGGGCGTGTAAACAGGGGACACGGCCACGTGTGGAACCAGAAAGGTAAACTAGAATGGACACGGCGTGTCAACAAGGGACACGCCCGTGTCGGCTATTTTTATTAAATCTTACAAAAACTAAATAATGGACACGGCGTGTCAAGCCCCACACGCCCTGTCAAAATAAAATAAAAAGCAAAATAGTCAGGTCCGGGGGCGTGTTGTTTGACGAGGGGCTTAACACGGGGCGTGTCCGCAAGTCAATTTGCCAAAAATGAGTCAAGAAAAGGACACGCTCCGTGTCAATTAAAGGACACGGCATGTCAAGACCAAACCCTTCTAGCAATGTCATTTGGGACCTGTACTGGATTAATTAATTTTAGGGGTCGTGTCAAACGACACGTGGTCCACACGCCCCGTGTCACAAGTCAAATTTCCAAAATCTTGGTCAAAGTTGGGACACGCCCGTGTCATGGAGGGGACACGGCGTGTCAAGGCTAAACTCGTCTAGAAATGGCATTTTGCACCTGTACTGAATGAATTAAATTGGAGGGGCGTGTCAAACGACACGAGTGCCACACGCCCCGTGTCACAGGTCAACAATCCAAAATTTTGGTCAAAGTTTGGACACGGCCCGTGTCAAACCAGGGACACGGCGTGTCTGAGCTAAAACAGCCCAGAATTCACAGTTTTGACTCCAAAATAAAATGTTAATCGTTACTGAAGTCAAACAACCGACTAGGAGGAGGTTATTTAATCAATCCATACTTGATACAACCGTAGTGGTATCATTTATGGGTTGGGTAAAAACCTCACCTCGTAGAGATTTCACAATGACACGAGCAAGCACCAAAATACGCGGAGTCCGAGTGATTGTGAGATCTCCAAAAGAGGTCGACGACTCTACAAAAACTAAGAAAAATAAAAAGAAATATGAAAAGCAGCAAAAATAAAACACAAAACATAAAATTAATAAAAATCAAATCGAAGTTATATTTATAGTCGGAATAGCTCGACTTTCAAGTGTTCGGAGATGATCAAGGGTCTCTTAGGTGGGTACAATTGTGAGTACTGGTTTTCAAACCCGATGATGAAAGCAAACTATGAGCTCCTCGTCGCGCCAGCTGCTCAAATACTGATGCTCGTCGGAGAACGGACCCTCTTTTCAGGACTATAACCTCTTCCGCCCGCTCCTCGGGACCATGGGTGTGGCACCTTCACGCTTATGAGAAAATCCTCGATCACAAAATGTATACGGTCACAAGTACTATTCATTCGGAACCGTACGGTCACAACACTGTTTGTTGAGACCGTACGGTCACAAGGCCTCTAACCATACGGTCACTGCCACGTGGCAGATAGCAATCCAATCCTTATCTGCCACGTGGCTGGCGGTCCAATCACGGCGTGACACGTGTACTAAAATCCAAATGACTTCAGCCGGGTGTTGTGTGAAGCCCGGCTCAGATCCAAATTTAGATCTGAGACGGGCGAAGCATGTGACCGTACGGTCACCAAATAGGGACCATACGGTAACAAGCTTGTGACCGTACGGTGACAAGCTTGTGACCGTACGATCACAAGCTAGCCTATAAATACCCCCCGGATTTTCATCATTTCTCACCAACAAACACTCATTCTCCCACCTCTCTAGCTCGTTCTAAAGCGATTCTTGACCTGATATAAGTTGCCTCTAATAAAGTTGCCTCCGAGTTGCCTAAAGTTGCCTCTGATACAGAAAAGAATCGCTAAAAGTCCAAGCTCGACACGCTGCTCAAAACCCTTAAATGGGGAGGCGCTAGGTATATCTTGATGTGGAAACCCTTTTGTACTATCAAACGAGACCGAAGCCTCATATAGTCAGCCTAGATATCTCCACTAGGAACTATCCTCAAATATCATGTAAATCACGTCTGTCGAGAGCGTTTTGACATCGAAAGGAAAGATGTTGAAAGAAACCCACCTAGGACAGAGACGTACCACGTGAAGATTGAGAGGGAGTGTCGCGAACGCATGAATGTCTACACTAACAGTTTGATCGCTTACTTGTACATATATTAGACGTAGCCTTAACCCAGGAAAGAGTCCAGTCCCCATGACACTCCTTTGAAGAAAGGGGCACCCTGTTACGCCAGACATTTTATCACACGAAACACGGCGTTATGTCGTATGTTTCATTTCGTTAAGAAAACTCAGTCTCGTGAGATAAAATCATGGCGTCACAAATATCCCCCCTTAAGTCAAAACGAGTGCCATACGAAGCCGTAGGTCCCAGATTACGAAAGACGCTTTAATGATTTCATAAGACCATACCGGTGTAACGGTTTAACCTGTTGAACCAAACATACCTTGTCTTGTGCTCCTCCCGAAAAGGACTTTAGGATCCTTCTTGAGTCTAAAGGCACACCGCCCCGTGAAATCCACGCAAGTCAATATCGCGTTGGACCAATAATAATACTTTGTCTTGCGCTCCTCCCGAAAAGGAGTTTTAGGGTTTGTCTTGAGTCTAAGGGCACACTGCCTCGTCAGTCCACACAGGTCAATATCGTGTTGGACTAAAAAATAAAAAAAAATAAAAAAATAAAATAAAAATAAAATTTTGTATAGACCACAACGACAAAACCCTCGACTAGGTTATAGTGTCGTGTGTCGAACCACGTCAGGTCATTACTCTATTTGTAGGGCTTAACGAATCAACCCTAAAAGTCGATTTCTTAAGTCAAATAAATATTAAGAATGTCTGTGCTAGGTCCAGTCATGTTGAACAGTCATGTCGTTTGTAGGGTCTAACAGATCGACCAATGATGTCGCTCACTTTGTCATGAGAAATACGACATCACGGCGTCTATTTCGGTTCGAGAAGAAACTTATTATATTTCACATGACAAAGTTCTACGACCCCAAAAGTTCCATTCCTTAAACCAAACGAATGTCATCTTGAGACAATGCTAAAACTTCATAAAACCTAAAAGGACATAACGTTATGATACATGTCCATATGCATGAAATACGGCGTTACGCCGTCCGTTCCACATCGCAAGGAACACTTTAATTATTTCATGTAAAATGGGGGCTATGCCATCACAACGATATGACCTGTTAGATCAAACATGCACTATCAGAGTTGTTGAAGCAAAACGGGACACGAGAATCATTACGTTTTGAAAAGGCGCTTGAAATCCCATTGCATGTCGTAAATGTCGTCTGAACCAAGGTAGGGGCACACTGTCCCGTGAATCCCAATGGTTCACTATTATGTTGTGTCTCCCAAACCAGTGTAATGTAGGGTCGTCAGACAAACGTTCTCCACTCGAGAAATAAACGACGTGACAATAATGTCCTTAGTGTTAGGATCTAATGCAATTACGATAATGAAAACAAACAGAAAACACACACGAGTTGTTTACCCAGTTCGCCACTCAATATGAATGACTACGTCTGGAGGCACTACCAAGCCAGGATTTGTACTATAATGAAATGGAATACAATTTACATGGAATAGAGCTATATTTATACTAATTGAAATCCTAAACAACTAGGAATCCTAAACCACCAAGGAATCCCTAACCACCTAGGAATAAGTCTCCAATCCCAACAATCTCCCACCTGGAGACTAAATCCATCTTCATCTGCTGGTAGTGCCGGGCCTCTAACTCAGTTACGAAGGCCAGCTGAAGCTATGCAAAACTTCAGCTTCTCAAAGGTTACAACCTTTGTCAACATGTCTGCAGGATTCTTTGTGCCTTTGATCTTCACTAACTGCAATGTCTTTCTCTCTAAAAGATGCCGTATGTAGTGATACTTCAACTCAATGTGCTTTGTCCTTGAATGAAAAACAGCATTCTTAGCTAAGTGAATTGCACTTTGACTATCACTGTACAAAGTGGGATACTTCTGCTCTTTGCCCAATTCCTTCAAGAAACTCTGCAACCATACCATCTCCTTACTAGCCTCAGTCACTGCAATATACTCTGCTTCCGCTGTAGACAATGCTACCACTTTCTGAAGCTTTGAAGCCCAAGAGATCGTTGTACCTCCCAATGTAAATACATAACCGGTTGTACTCCTTCTCTTGTCAAGGTCACTTGATGCTAAATCTGCATCCACATATCCTGTCAACACAACTTCTTTGCCCCCAAAACATAAAGCTTGCTCACTTGTTCCCTTTAAATATCTCAGGATCCACTTAACTGCTTCCCAATGCTTCTTACCCGGGTCTCCCATGAAGCGGCTAACAACTCCCACTGCATGTGCAATCTCTGGCCTTGTACACACCATTGCATACATCAAACTGCCAATTGCAGAAGCATATGGAGTTTTCTCCATCTTGGCACGCTCTTCTCTACTCTTGGGTGAGTCTTCTTTAGATAACTTAAAATGGCTTCCCAAAGGAACCTGTGTTGGCTTTGCATCTTGCATACCGTATCTCTTCAAGACCTTCTTGACATATTCAGCCTGCGATAGATACAACTTTCTAGCCTTTCTGTTTCTAACAATTCTCATGCCCAGAATCTGATTAGCATCTCCAAGATCTTTCATAGCAAATCTCTCGGATAACTGATTCTTCAGTTTTCTCACCTCTCTAACACTAGACCCCGCAATCAACATGTCATCAACATACAACAGTAAGATGATGTAGCCCTGATCCAATCTCTTAAAGTAACAACAGTGATCAACTTCACTCCTCACAAACTTGATCTCTTGCATAAATGAATCAAACTTCTTGTACCACTGCCTAGGGGCTTGTTTAAGGCCATACAAGCTTTTATTCAATTTACATACAAGTTTGGGATTATCAGATTCATACCCCTGAGGTTGCCTCATATAGATATCTTCCTCCAAATCTCCGTGAAGAAAGGCAGTTTTTACATCCATCTGCTGTAGCTCCAAATCTTCTGTAGCCACCATACTCAAAACTAACCGAATAGTAGTCAATTTTACTACTGGAGTAAAAACATCTGTGTAATCTATACCATACCTCTGTTGGAGCCCTTTCACCACTAATCTGGCCTTGTACCTTATGCTACCATCTGCCTCCACTTTAGGAATCACATCCAAACACTTTCAGAAAGGATAGATTTACCTGCTTGCCGCTCCAAGCTTCTTCAGGAATGTCATTCTCCAAGGGAGACGATGGCCCTCTATTGATCAAGAATGCAGCAGTGTTAACTGCTTCTGCCCAGAACATCTTTGAAAGTCCACACTTCAGTCTCATGCTTCTTGCACGTTCACACAAAGTTCTGTTCATTCTTTCAGCAACACCATTTTCCTAAGGAGTTCCCTTCAAGGTCTTTTCCATGCGAATCCCATTCCCTGCACAAAATTCCTTGAACTCCTTAAGCTCATACTCCCCACCATTGTCAGACCTCAAACACTTCACTTTCAGACCTGTCTCATTCTCTACTAGGGCCTTCCACTTTCTAAAGACATCGAATGCTTCTGATTTCTTCTTTAGAAAATAGACCCATAACTTCCTAGTGCAGTCATCAATGAGAGTCATATAGTAATAAGCTCCTCCTAGAGATTTCACTGGTGCTGGACCCCATAAATCGCTGTGAACTAACTCCAATTTTTCCTTCTTCAAAGTTCTTCCACCCTTATTGAAACTGACCCTTTTCTGCTTTCCGAAGATACAATCCTCACATAGCCCTAGATCAGCAGACTTCAATCCTGGTAATAGACCCTTTGAAAACAGCACTTTAATCCCCTTTTCACTCATGTGACCAAGACGACAGTGCCACAAATCAGTATTCACAACCTCACTCACAACATCAATGCTATTACAAACATTATCTGTGACATATAAAGATCCCACCTTCTCACCACGAGCTACCACCATAGATCCCTTGGAAATCTTCCAATTTCCACCTACAAACACCACACAATATCCCTCATCATCTAATTGCCCAACTGACAATAGATTTCTCTTCAGGCCAGGTACATGCCTAACACCAGACAGCTTAATTACAGAACCATTCTTGGTTTTGATCGAAACATCTCCCTTACCCACAATTTCCAAAGGTTCATCATCAGCAAGATAAACCTTTCCAAATTTGCCTGGGGTATAGTTCTCCATCAAATCTGCGCTGCTACAAGAGTGAAACGAAGCTCCTGAATCTAGAACCCAAGACTCTACAGGACTTCTCACGCTCAAAATCAACGCATCTGCATACTCTTCGCTGGCTGAATTCACGGACTTGTCATTCTTAGGTGCTTTACACTGATTCATGTAATGACCGGTTTCATTACAGTTCCAACACTTAACATGACTCCTGTCCTTGTGAGGGTTTCCTCCTCTACCCTTCGATTTAGACCTACCACGATTCTGTTTTGACCTCGAATCGGACCTACCCCGATTTTCAGTACTCAAGGCTGAACCTGATGTTGAACCCGACTCCTTCCTGCGAATCTCCTCGCTGATTATCAAATTCCTAACATCGTCAAACCTAAGCTTCTCTTTCCCTGCTGAGGCACTAAGAGCAGTAACCGTACCACTCCAACTCTCCGGTAAAGAAGATAACAAAATTAGGGCTAATACCTCATCTTCGAAATCAATTCCCACAGAACTCAATTGTGAAATCGTCATATTAAACTCATTCAGATGTACAGCAACTGATGAATTCTCCGTCATCTGAAAGTTGAACAGCCGTCTCATCAGATGGACCTTGTTCGCCGCCGAGGGCTTCTCATATAACGAACTCAAAATCTCCAGTATTTCAATCGTGGTCTTTGCCTTCACTGTGTGATGCGCAACGTTTCTGGACAGCGATAGTCGGATCACACTCATCGCTTTTCTATCCAACAGCTTCCAATCTTCATCAGACATCTCCTTTGGTTGCTCATCTAGAGGTTCATGCAATTCTTTACCATACAGGTAATCCTCGATCTGCATCCTCCAGAAACCGAAATTTGTGCCATCGAACTTCTCCACCGGTGATTTTCCGTCTCCCATCGTAAATCTAGCTAACCCAAAGCTCTGATACCAATTGTTAGGATCTAATGCAATTACGATAATGAAAACAAACAGAAAACACACACGAGTTGTTTACCCAGTTCGCCACTCAATATGAATGACTACGTCTGGAGGCACTACCAAGCCAGGATTTGTACTATAATGAAATGGAATACAATTTACATGGAATAGAGCTATATTTATACTAATTGAAATCCTAAACAACTAGGAATCCTAAACCACCAAGGAATCCCTAACCACCTAGGAATAAGTCTCCAATCCCAACACTTAGCATAGAGTCAGTCCACATACGGACGTTGGTCGTCACTTGTAGAGTCAAGAGCCCTAATTATTGTCTACAATCATCAGTTTAGGTCCATTTCATATACATGTCAAGCATTACCTGTACGGATTAGCATACATCGTTAAACCACACATAGGATACACATGATAGGCTAAAATAGGAATTATGACACCGCCGTCATTTTACCTAAACGTGTCACACACGCACACACGATGTCCAAAACATAAAAGCACGTATGCCCTTACCCGCTAGGTTTGTCTCCTTCAAGTGTGTCTACCCTTAGAGTATCATATGTTAGGCCACTTGTTTCGCATCATCCTACTTAATAGGGTCCACATGCATGCATATTGTCATCATCACGTGTCTTAGGCATACATACGCATCGGTGCCATAACGGAGAGAAATTGGAAAATGTCAATAAGGTACCATAATCTCACAAGCATAATTCGTCTGGATGTCATAGGCACACTTTAGGTTAGGGCACACACACAAGTGGTACAAAACGTCAAAAACCCCACCTATACGGGAACGCCTTCTCTTTATCCAAAATTCCCAAATATTACCGGACCCAACCCGAAATCACAAAACCGCAACACACCTAAACCCAAGGCAACTTCCACCAAAGAGACCGTCAGACCAACAATGAGAAATCAGAGATAGGGTTCAAGCCCTCAGACGAAGGGTTCAACGACCCAAGGAAGTTCTCCATGATATCCTCTCAAACGCTAACCCAAATGAAAGATGCCGTAAGCCTTTACCCTCAACCTACCTACATAACTTCACTGAACTACCCCGACATATGCCGCATCCCATCTCACTTTAGAGCAAACAAAAGACCTTATTCGAACCCAAAGTCAATTAATACCTAGTGGCTCGAAACGCTAAGGATACATCCAGTCAGACGAAGAATGGAGCAACATCATAAGGCATCGACTAGGCTCTATCCCACTTATCCTAACACCGTGTTTACAGACCCGTGCTTGGATAGAAAAAAGCTTTTAGCTCACTCGTGTCTACATTCATTTGCATCTTTCAAATAGACGTTAGGAAGATATACGCATAATTAGAGCATGTGTGTCTAGTATGAATATGCCCTCGACTGTAAGAGAAAGGACTACCGCTAGAGGAACGACCCCAACCAAGACATACCTCACGAGATGAAGAAATGACATAAGAAGGAGGAGTTACTAGATCAATGTAGAAGCACATTCCCTTCGGAGCCCTACGAGAAAGAGACCTCACTCTGAGGAACTAGGACAGTGCACGAAAATGGAGCGTACAAGTACTCAAGGTGTCTCCATTTAAGATGAACCAAGGTCTGTCAGCCTTCAAAATTAGACCAATGAAGCCCTCAGAATCCCATTTCTGCACTCTACATGCCCATGGACAAAGGGAGAAACAAAAGGAGAAGTGAAACCACCCCTCGGAGGAACCCATAGCTCGAAGATAGATCACATCCACAAAACCTCGAAGAGAGCGACGACATTTCCATATCAAGGCTTCATGCAAAAGACAGAGTGGATGGTATCCCAAGGATAGAAAGACATCTTACAAAGGCGTACTCCATGCAGAAGGTTGTGGAGGGATCTACACCAAGGAAAACAATGGAGACACTAGGATTTCATCATAAGAATCACTTGTACGCTTCCAAGGACCAGGTGACAGCATTAGGATACGCGGTTTCATCCCCATGAAAAAGAACGACGGTCTTGCACCACGGAAGAACCCTCACTACAAAGGGTAAATCATCGTCACAAGAAGAGAAAAGATAGTCAACTAGGACTGGTGATAACGAGTGCACATTCCTTCTAGACGTGCACGAACCATTTATGCTTATATTAACTAGTCTAGATATGTTTGTTAGTGAGTCTAAAATGTCTGTTTCAAGAATGGCATAAGCCATAGAGGAGTCAAATAGTAAAATATGCACACTCCGTTCTAAACACTACCCGACTCCCCTAGGGTTTGAGAGAACAAAAAGACCCGCTAGATCTAACATCCCAAAAGTAGATCTTGGCAACATTCAGGGCCAAAAGAAAGAAAGCCTGCTAGGTTGAAAACTCGAAAGAGCGATCTAGGCAACAATAAATGCAGCTCGATAAGTCGCAACCCATAGAGTCATCTTAGGCAACAATTAGAGCAATAAAACACCTCACCCTAGGGGAAATCATGAAAACGTCATCTTGATTCCAACCCTGACAACCTATAAGCTACACAAACTCATGATGGCCTCTCACACCCTATAACCTCCGCAACCCTCGCTTCCATCATCCAACCTTAAATCCTTACACCCTTTACGAAACCTACCCTACAAAGCCTCACCTCCACCATCCGTACCCAAACCCTTTCTCTCCTCACAAAAACTATCCTAACATCCCTGAAACACCCACGAAGACCTCGCCTCCTTCATCCAACCCAAAACCTTCGCTCACATCCCCAAAAAGAACAACCATAAACCTAACCTCGCATCTAGCCAAAACATGTTGGTGTTCCCTAGGCCCTAGGCGTTGTTTTATGACATTGTATTTGATGACGATTACATACTATGTTATTGGTGTTTTATGAATAAGGGCATTAATTCATTTGAGTTATATATCTTGTACTATAGTAACTAAATGAAGTATCCATTGATTGTATATCATAAAGTATACCAGAAGTGAGTCATAGTCATGGGAATGATTATGGCATAAGCTTTTATATCTAGGATTCACATGACACTCTGTAGGTTGCTTAGTGTATGTGAATATGGATATAGGTGCGTGTACGTTACACGAGACTTGGTCGATCCGCTTTAGAAAGTTCATGGTGGTAGAGTCATTAAGCTTTCTAATAATGTAGATCTCTTTTATCTCCTGACCTGATTTCAATATAGCAGTCAATAAGGAATCAGATTGAATTTGGTGTATTTCTAACAGGTCCGCCAGAGGATGCCAAATATGGATACACTGGTTCAATCTCTGAACTTATTACTGCGGATAGCTGAAGTGATGGAATTACCACTCACTGTTTAAGTGAGTTGATATCATGGGCCACTTGATGAGTATTAGCTGAGAAATGTACGGCCGTACTGAAACAAACAGGTGACTTGTTTGTTTGTCAGTAATACTCGATGATCAAGAAATTAATCTAGCAATAGAGGATGACTGCACCATGCCTCCAGCTTGATTAATAGATATGCTTTTGGTAAGAGATAAGTAGAGTATCATACAGGGTTTTCTGTCTGACATGGATAGCATTCATCTGTAATCAATATGTGATTGACATGGTTTACTAGGACCCTCTGTCGATCAGTGAATTGTTAATTCACAGCTTATTGATTTCAGACCCTAAGGATCGTGCAACACGGTAACCGAGAAGATTAATTGATACATGAATTGTGTTAATTAATTCCAAGATTAAATGATCAATTGATGAATTGATTATTTGAAGAGCGTATTGATTATTTGTTATGTGACAAGTTAATTAATAATTGGAACGGCTAATTAATTAATCGGGTTAATTTAATTAAGCGATTAATTGTTTATGGGTTAAAGTGCAATATTAATTTAACTTAATTGATGTTAATTGAATCGATTTAATACTACGGTGTTTAATTGATAAAATTAAATTAATTAAGGGTCAAATTAATAATTAACTGAAAGTTAATTAATTGCACTATATAAGTGAATTGTCAATTCATTATTCAGGATGGGATAATTAAAACCCTAGCCTCCTATTAGCTGAGATTCGGCCGAACCCCTCCCTAGAGGATTCCGGCGAATTCGTTCCTCGTTCTTCGCGTTCTTGGAGTAAGCCGACTAGTAGCTGATCTCGGTTCTTGCTCGTGTCTGCACGTGATCTAGGAGGAGCAACATTTGAGGCTCTCGTCTATCCTTGAAAGGATATCCAAGTAGGTTTTCTTAATCCATAGATTAAGATAACTGTTTTGTTAAAATTTAACTGAGGTTTAAAGATTAAGATCAATGGGACAATTGGTTCAGGTTAGATCGAATTCACCGTTTAACTAAATAGATCGCTGCTTCCGCTGCGCGGCTCTGATCGATCTTTCTGAACCCTACAAAACCTTGGGGCCATCCACTGACACAGGACATACTTCATTTAGAATCAAGAGTCGTTTAGGGTCGCCCAGTCACGTGTGCACTTATACATACCACATGTCCTAGATTGTCCTACTAGAACCCGCAAAAATAATACCATACGAGTCATAAGATGAGGTAGCCCCCCTGGTCTGCACACAATCACAGGTCCACATGTCTAGTTGTACGCAAATATTAGACACTTAGGTCATTTAGCCGAAATCCATAAAAGATATATCACATGAGTAGGACATCCCCTTGTGCACACACACATTGAGTCACACACACTTTGGGTTTTAGATCGTTATAGGTTGTTATAAGTCCACCTTATAGGGAGTCCCTTCACTTACATCAAAGTCACACACATGCACACCCTATGTTTTAGATGGTCTAGCTAGAGTCCATATCAAGTGAGTTCATCCATTGTCACGTATATATGCATCTAGTCGCATGCATTGTGTGTTAGCCAGCCTAAGTTCACAGGTGTGAACCTGCATGCATCCATAAAATAGGGTATCTCCCTTGATTACTCATAATCATGCAACGTGGCCAGTCATCTTAAAAAAGTTTATTTCCCATTGGCCATCTCACCCTGAGGAAGGATGCGTGTCTTTGTTTGTGCAGGATCCCTATATGTGTCATAAAAAGGTGGTGATGAATCGGATCATCGTCACACAGAGATAGTCTAGGCGTAAATTAGATGATGTCAACAACCTTTCAGAACCTAGACCAGTAAACCCCAGAAGGCATAGGAGCATCCCTCGACCATCCAAAAGAAGGTGTCACGAATCCCCTATAAACGGAAAGTCAGCAACACACTGGGGCATTTGTTCGATCCTTAGAAGATATGATGCAGACTCAGAGGTTAGCAGAGCACTAGAACTTCATATTCATAATCCTCCGATCACCCTGATGGCCAGGCAATGGAACGTCATGGCCTCACCTAAAGAGATAATCGGCTGGGGCATCACGCGATCGATAGAGAATACAGCATTGAGCCAAGGTTGGAAACGCTACTGCCCAGATAAGACTGGTAGAACATGTTGGCCCTAACAAGAACATAATCACCTAGAGGGGGGTGAATATGTGTCTAAGTTGAAAACTGAAAATTTCTAAGTTTTTAGCGAAACTTAATTTTCAGAGTCAAATTTCCTCAGAATCAGAGGCTAGCTTACAGAAGCAGCTTCTGAGGGAAATTCTGCCTAAACACAGTTAGACTGTTTTCAGCAACAGAAGTTCTGATTTTGAGAACTTCTGGACAGTCTTCTGAGCAAAGACAATGATATAAAGAGAAAATCTGTTTCAGCACTAAATATACACAAGTACACAGAAGCAAAAATAACAAGTATAAGATGGAGAAAGAGGTTCAGGAGATCCTGATGAACAAGTCGATTTATCCAAGTTCGCCACAGAATTCCTGCGACTACGTCTTGTCCCCTGAGGTCGCAGCCACCAGAGATTTTAAATCTACTATTCAGAACTTTTATGGCAAGTTCAGAAGCAGCTTTACATCAACAGAACATAAGCTAATTTCTCACTTAGTTCTGACTAGCCTAAAAAGAGTTAAAGGATTTCCACCAGAACAACAACAACTCTGTTTTCTGGATTTCTCACCCAACTCTAATCTCAACTAGATTTCTCTCTAAATCTAACTGAATATCATAAACGGTATCAGTTTACAAGATTACTATTATGAACTTGTTTTTCTTCACTCTCTCACTTTAACTAAGACTATGCTAAGAAAGATTGAGAATGGAAAATGTGCTATGTTTTTCTTGTTCAAATAGTGCGTTGAGATTTTGCTCGATTATCACGCGTAGATGATGCAGTGGAGGTTGGCTACTATTTATAGTGAATGAGGATGACCGTTGGTGAATTGGAATCTTCAATAAGGATGACATCAGTTGTTGTAGCCGTTAATCTGTCAAGTATTCAAACGGTCTTCAAACAGTTTGATTTCGTTAACCTTGTTCTTTAACTAAATCCGGTAAGTGATTTGAAGTTGAAGATAAGGTTGACTGGAAACATTCTTCAATTGGATCAACAAAGGGTAGACAAGGAAATTCTGGTTTCGCTTTGAGTAGACAAGCGCGCTCCTTCAAAACAGCGTTTTGAACTTTTGGCGCCTTGCATTAAATGCAATTGTCAGAGCAATAAAAGCTTAACAGAACCCGTGACTTAGCTTCTGAAAACAAATTCCATTTGTCTAAGCTTCTGATCAAATTGGTAGAGTTTTATCTTCTGATTGCAATGGACCTCTGAGGAGAGCTTTAACAGACTTTGATAATTTCAGAGCAAAGCATCCAGCTTCTGAAAATGGAAACACTGTCTTCAACTTTCGTTTCTTCTGAGTCCTCAAGCAATCCAGAAATTCTTGATTCAGCACCTGCTGAGTAACTTACATACAAACTCAATCAACAAAAAAATGTTAGTCAACATTAAACCGTATGTAAGAGAGTTTTAAATTTCATCTTCTGAAACGTTTGGATATAATCAAAACACTTAGGGTTCATCAGAACAAAGTGCCAAGCAACATCAACAGGATCCCGGAACTATCCATCGCCGCACCAGAGATTCACGGGGGAAACCACGAGGGACATAGGAACATATCCGGCGACCGGAGAAACAGTACACTGGGGCATTATCAGGCCACTGGCACACTGGGGCACCTCCGGACTCATCAAAAATATGGAGAACTAAGAACTCCACTGGGGCAACACAAGGAATGGGGCATGGCTATCAACAAGAAAGAATGCTGTCAGGGACCCTCAGGTCAACTAAAGATCAAAAGCAGAAGAGAAAAGATATTGGGACACAGCTGACCGACCTTAGGACAAGACTACCAGCACTCGGATAAGACTGGTAGGACAAAGTGTTCGACACTATCTGAAGAAGAAAAGCTCAGAAATCAAGAATGAATCAGAGATACAAGAGGTTGCTAAATCCTCGGGTCGTGCCCGAGCTACTATGGAGAAGAGCTACAAGAGGATACTGAATCCTCGGGTCATGCCTAAGGCGTTATGAAAAGGTTACCAAGAGCTACGGGAGTTACCAAAAGTCCTCGAACCAAAAATTTGAGGCACCATCAAGAGTTACGGAACATCCTCATCAAGGTACTATGAAAAGATTATTCAGAGCTACAAGAGGTTACTAAATCTTCGGGTCATGCCCGAGGTACTATGAAGAAGAGCTACAAGAGGTTACTAGATCCTCGGGTCGTGCCCGAGGTACTATGAAGAAAAGCTACAAAGAGGTTACTAATGTTGGCCCTATCAAGAACAGAATCACCTAGAGGGGGGTGAATAGGTGTCAAAGTTGAAAACTGAAAATTTCTAAGTTTTTCGAGAAACTTAATTTTCAGAGTCAAATTTTCTCAGAGTAAGAAGCAGGCTTACAGAAGTTGCTTCTGAGGGAAATTCTGCTTAAACACAGTTAGACTGTTTTCAGCAACAGAAGTTCTGATCTGAGAACTTCTGGACAGTCTTCTGAACAAAGACAATGATACTTAGAGGAAATCTGTTTCAGCACTAAATATAAGCAAGTACACATAAGCAAAAATAACAAGTATAAGAGGAAGAAAGAAGTTCAGGAGATCCTGATTGAACAATTCGATTTATCCAAGTTCGCCACAGAAGTCCTGTGACTACGTCTTGTCCCCTGAGGTCGCAGCCTACAGAGATTTTAAAAATCCACTATTCAGAACTTTTCTGGCAAGTTCAGAAGCTCCTTTACATCAACAGAACTTAAGCTAATTTCTCACTTAGTTCTGACTAGCCTAAAAAGAGTTAAAGGATTTCCACCAGAACAACAACAACTCTGTTTTCTAGATTTCTCACCCAACTCTAATCTCAACTAGATTTCTCTCTTTAAATCTAACTGAATATCACAAACGATATCAGTTTACAAGATTCCTATTATGAACTTGTTTTTCTTCACTCTCTCACTTAAACTTAAGCTATGCTAAGAAAGATTGAGAATGGAAAAAGAATGCTCTGTTTTTCTCGTTAAAACAGTGCGTTGAGATTTTGCTCGATGATCACGCGTAGTTGATGCTTTGGAGCTTGGCTACTATTTATAGTGTATGAGGATGACCGTTGGGAAAATCTGAATCTTCACAGAGATGACATCAGTTGTTGTAGCCGTTAATTTGTCAAGTCTTCAAACGATCTTCAAACACTTTGATTCCGTTATCCTTGTTCTTTAACCAAATCCGGTAAGTGATTTGAATTGAAGATAAGGTTGAGCGGAAACTTTCCTCAATAAGATCAACAAAGGGTAGACAAGGAAATTATGGTTTCACTTTGAGTAGACAGGCGCGCTCCTTCAAAACAGCTTTTTGAACTTTTGGCGCCTTTCATTAAATGCAATTGTCAGAGCATTAAATTCTAACGGAACCCGTGACTTAGCTTCTGATAGCTAACTTCATTTGTCTAGGCTTCTGATCGAATTGGTAGAAACTTCTGATTGCAAGGAACCTCTGAGGAGAACTTTAACAGACTTCAATAACTTCAGAGCGGAGCATCCAGCTTCTAAAAATGAAACTCTGTCTTCAGCAATCAAGACTTCTGAGTCTTGCAGACAGTCTAGAGTTATTTCATTCAGCACCTGCTGAGTAACTTACATACGAACTTAATGACAAAATTATTAGTCAGAATTAAACCGAATGTAAGGGGATTTTAATTTTCATCTTCTGAAACGTTTGGACATAATCAAAACACATAGGGTTCATCAACTAAATCCTCGGGTCACGCCCGAGGCGTTATGGAAGGTTACTAAGAGCTACGAAGGTTACCAAAAGTCCTCGAGTCCTGCTCGAGGCGCTATTAAAGGTTACGGAAAATCCTCGTCGAGGTACACAACAGAAACAGTTAGTCGGCCTTACAGTAAGATTATAGAAGAACGGACGCCGTAGGCCAGAACTGCAGGTAAGTTTTCTAAACTCACTTTCAAAACACTAGCACACACGCAGTAAGTCTTGTTTCGCTTCATTGAGATTGTCCGACAGGTCTTACAAAACAATGTAATCACCTTAGACACTCCCAAAGAAGCGAGGGCCAAACTGTGAGCACTGGTTTTCAAACCCGATGATGAAAGCAAACTATGAGCTCCTCGTCGTGCCAGCTGCTCAAATACTGATGCTCGTCGGAGAACGGACCCTCTTTTCAAGACTATAACCTCTTCCGCCCGCTCCTCGGAACCATGGGTGTGGTGGCACCTTCACGCTTAGGAGAAAATCCTCGATCACAAAATGTATACGGTCCCAAGTACTATTCATTAGGAACCGTATGGTCACAACACTGTTTGTTGAGACCGTACGGTCACAAGGCCTCTGACCATACGGTCACTGCCACGTGGCAGATAGCAATCCAATCCTTATCTGCCACGTGGCTGGCGGTCCAATCACAGCGTGACACGTGTACTAAAATCCAAAT
Organism: Euphorbia peplus; assembly: GCA_028411795.1. Taxonomy (NCBI): domain Eukaryota; kingdom Viridiplantae; phylum Streptophyta; class Magnoliopsida; order Malpighiales; family Euphorbiaceae; genus Euphorbia; species Euphorbia peplus. The sequence goes on from CP110840.1 coordinate 25,521,908, forward strand.
GACTTCAGCCAGGTGTTGTGTGAAGCCCGGCTCAGATCCAAATTTAGATCTGAGACGAGCGAAGCATGTGACCGTACGGTCACCAAATAGGGACCGTACGGTGACAAGCTTGTGACCGTACGGTCACCAAATAGGGACCGTACGGTGACAAGCTTGTGACCGTACGGTCACCAAATAGGGACCCTACGGTGACAAGCTTGTGACCGTACGGTCACCAAATAGGGACCCTACGGTGAAAAGCTAGCCTATAAATACCCCCCGGATTTTCATCATTTCTCACCAACAAACACTCATTCTCCCATCTCTCTAGCTCGTTCTAAAGTGATTCTTGACCCGATATAAGTTGCCTCTGATAAAGTTGCCTCTGAGTTGCCTAAAGTTGCCTCTGATACAGAAAAGAGTCGCTGAAAGTCTGAGCTTGAGAGTATTTTCCTGAAATATTCCAAGAAAACGTCCTCCCGACCACCAAAAATATATTTCCCCTTTTATCAAAAGTTTCCAACCTAGGCATCACTCGCAGTCTCGCTAGAGTCGATTAAGTCTTGTTCATAGTTACCACTCCGGAGGACGCACACGCAACTCCGGCCCCCGAGGTTCCTCCCAGAAAAGGTCTCCATTCTTCAACGAGCATCAGTCCGCGAGCAATCACTGGCACGCGACGAGGGTAAGCTTTTGAGGGTTTTATACCGTGTCACCCGGCGGTTTACCGTACAAATGTTTGCGTATTTACATATTCTTGTGTGATAATCATAAATAACGAAGTAACAAACTGTTAGGTTGCATTAAAGATCCTCTGGGTTCTGGAATGTCGGAATTAATAAGTTGTATCCACGAACGTATATAGAATCTCTGGTTTTCAAAACAATCGGTACAAACACCGGTTCGTACATTTTCCCGGTCGTCCGGGTGGCGACTCTAGTCAAAGAAGGCTAAAGCCGCTATGAGCGACCACTTTCGCTCACAACAATCCTTTTCTTTGGCGAAGTCGCCTCGGAAATAAAGCTTAAGACGATGCCCATTCACATGTTGTCTTATACCCATAAAATCCTCGATTTCAACCATCTCGGAGGGATATGCCTTTCAAACCACAAAGGGGCCGGTCCAACGACTCTTGAGTTTTCCGGGAAATAGCCTCAAACGAGAATTGTAAAAGAGAACATGATCTCCTTCATTGAATTGCTTGTGTTGAACATGCTTGTCGTGTAATCTCTTCGTCCGCTCCTTGTAAAGCTTTGCATTCTCATAGGAGTTCAATCGAAGTTCATCAAGCTCATTGAGTTGCATTAAGAGACTTTCACCGGCTACCTTGTCATCAAAATTAAGAAATTTCAGTGCCCAATATGCTTTATGTTCAAGTTCAATCGGCAAGTGACAAGACTTTCCGAAAACCATTTTATAAGGGGACATGCCAATAGGGGTCTTAAAAGCGGTTCGATAAACCCAAAGGGCGTCATCCAAATGCAAACTCCAATCTTTCCTAGACGCACCTACGGTTTTCTCTAGGATTGGTTTTATCTCCCTATTAGATACTTCAACTTGGCTACTAGTTTGCGGGTGATATGGTGTTGCAACCTTATGAGCTACGCCATACTTACGAAGCAACGACTCAAACAATCTATTACAAAAATGGGAACCCCCATCACTTATGATGGCTCTAGGGGTTCCAAAACGTGTTAAGATGTTTTTCTTTAAAAACTTAATCACCACTCGAGTATCGTTAGTAGGTAAAGCAATGGCTTCCACCCACTTGGACACATAATCAACCGCAACAAGAATATAAAGGTTGTTATGCGACTTAGGAAAAGGTCCCATAAAGTCTATGCCCCAAACGTCAAATAGCTCGCAAACTAGTATTCCTTGTTGAAGCATTTCGTGTCTCCTAGAGATATTCCCGACTCTTTGGGACATATCACAATGTTTGACAAACTCAATTACATCTTTATGCATAGAGGGCCAAAAGAAACCACATTGTAAGATTTTAGCAACAGTTCTATCGGGAGCAAAATGTCCACCCGGTTCATCACTATGACACATACGAATGATAGGCACGACTTCACTATCCGAAACACATCTCCTAATCATGTTATCCGCACAAAAACGAAACAAGTAAGGTTCTTCCCAAAAGTAATGTTTAGCATCATGAAAGAACTTACGTTTTGCTTGGAAATTTAAATTAGGAGGAAGGATATTACCAACTTTGAAGTTAGCTATATCCGCATACCAAGGAGTAGATGTTACCGCAAAAAGGTTCTCATCCGGAAATGTCTCACAAATGTCTAACTCGCTTTCCTCCGCTTCTTGTCCTTGCAACCTAGATAAATGATCGGCTACCACATTCTCAACTCCCTTTTTGTCTTTGATCTCAATATCAAATTCTTGGAGAAGGACTATCCACCGAATCAACCTTGGCTTTGCATCTTGCTTGGACATCAAATACTTAAGAGCCGCATGGTCCGTGTAGACTATCACTTTAGATAAAACAAGGTAAGACCGAAATTTATCAAAAGCAAAAACTACCGCTAGCAATTCTTTTTCCGTGATAGAATAATTTTGTTGAGCACTATCAAGCGTTTTACTAGCATAATAAATACGGCGAAAGATTTTATCGACCCTTTGACCAAGGCAAGCTCCTACGGCTAGATCACTAGCATCACACATGAGTTCAAATTGGAGGTTCCAATCCGGGCTAACCATAACCGGAGCATTTATCAACTTTTCCTTAAGCGTTTTAAAAGCTTGCATACAATCATCGGAAAAATCAAAATTAGCATCTTTAAGAAGTAATTGAGTTAGGGGTTTAGCAATGTTGGAAAAGTCCTTAATAAAACGACGATAAAAACCCGCATGACCCAAAAAAACTCCTAACAAGCTTAACATTGCTCGGTGGAGGTAATTTTTCAATCACCTCAATCTTAGCCGGATCGACTTCGATTCCCTTACTGGACAATTTATGTCCTAACACAATACAACTTTGGACCATAAATTGACATTTTTCCCAACTTAGAGCTAGGTTTGTCTTTTCACAACGTTCTAGGACTCGATCCAAGTTGTTCAAGCATGCATTAAACGACGACCCTACTATGGAAAAATTATCCATGAAGACTTCCATGAAATCCTCAATCATATCCGCAAAGATGGACATCATACATCTTTGAAAAGTGGCGGGTGCGTTACATAACCCGAATGGCATCCGCCTATATGCAAAAGTACCGTATGGACAAGTAAACGTAGTTTTTTCTTAATCAAGAGGGTCTACGGGAATTTGCATATAGCCGGACAAACCATCCAAGGTACAAAAGTACTCATGACCCACAATTCTTTCCAACATTTGGTCAATGAACGGTAATGGAAAGTGGTCTTTTCGGGTGGTGTCATTTAATTTCCTATAATCAATGCAAACACGCCACCCCGTTACCTTCCGAGTAGGACTTAATTCCCCTTTATCATTTTCCACTACCGTTGTACCACCTTTCTTAGGTACACATTAAACCGGACTATCCCATTGAGAATCGGAGATAGGAAAGATTATACCCGCATCGAGAAGTTTGATCACTTCCGCTTTTACTACCTCCATCATGTTTGGGTTAAGTCGCCTTTGTGGTTGCACGAAGGGCTTGATTTCATCACCAAGAAAAATTCGGTGAGTGCACATCGCGGGACTAATCCCTTTGATGTCATGAATGGACCATCCGAACGCTCCTTTGTGTCGCCTAAGCACTTCAAGCAACTCCTCCTCCTGTTTTAAAGATAACATAGATGAAAGTACAACGGGTAAATCACTAGGAGGGTGCAAAAACACATATTTCAAATTAGGGGGAAAAGGTTTAAGATCCAATTTAGGAGGTTCCTCTAACGAGGACTTTGGTGCCGGTTTAGTCTCACGATCGAGATTCACAAACCTACTCTTTACCCATTTACACTCTTCTTGCGGAGAAGTCCCAACGTACTCTACGTCCCAAATGTGGGAGGCTTCCTCTCCCAACTCACTTCCCACATTCTTTTCGCCATTCTCGGAAGGGTTTACATTAAGCCTATAAAAAGAATCCTCAAAGCAACCATCAATAGCATCGTCACAAATGAAATTACAATGAGCTAAATCAATACTTGGAAACTTCATAGCATCATATACATTAAATACTACCTCCTCATCTTGCAACCTTAGAGTCAATTTACCTTGCTCGACATCAATGAGAGTTCTACCGGTTGCAAGAAATGGCCTCCCCAAGAAAATAGGAACCATGTTATCCTCTTCCATATCTAGAACTACAAAATCCACCGGAAAAATGAACTTGTCGACTTTTACAAGAACATCTTCCACAATACCCTTTGGGGCGAGCAATGGATCGATCCGCTAGTTGGAGCGTCATATTGGTGGGCTTCGGGTCCCTAAGACCAAGTTTCCTAAAAATAGACAAAGGCATTAGATTAATACTAGCACCTATATCACATAAAGCATTGTCAATAAACAAACCACCAATTTGACATGGGATGGAAAAACTCCCTTGGTCCCTTTTCTTGGGAGGTAGCTTTTGTGAGATAATAGCGGAGCATTCCTCCGTTAAAGCTACCACTTCATGATCATTTAACCTCCTCTTTATAGTTACAAGCTCTTTCAAAAATTTTGTGTATAGAGGCATTTCCTCCATCATTTCCGCAAAAGTAATATTTACTTCGAGCTTTTTCAACATGTCTAAGAATTTCGAATATTTAAGATCAACTTTATCTTTTCTCAACCTATGTGGATATGGAAATTTAGGTTCAAAAGGTTTAACTTGTTCCTTATTATTCTTTGCTAGAGGAGAGTTTGTAGACTCAGAGTCGGGGTTCACCTCACCCAACTCCTCACTTACCTTTGGAGATGACTCGATTATGGCTTTAGTGGCATAAAATGGTTCCATCTCCTTACCACTCCGCAAGGTAATCACTTGAGCCGTTTCCCTTTGTTGAACTTTTGGGTTCTTTTCCATGTTGCTTGGAAGAGAACCTTGGGGACGCGCTTGCCTTTCTCGATTTATTTGGGCAACTTGATTGCCTAAGTCCCTTTGATTTCCACCGACATAGCTTACGTGTTCATTATAACCGGCGAACGGACTACCGGTTTGACAATCTCCACTTTCATGATCACCTTGGCAATGTGTACACATCAAGACTTGTGTCGGCTTGGTTATGCTCATTTAGGCGATTAAGGTGTCAAGCTTCTTTGTGACTTATACCATGGCCGCATTTGGTACCTCCTTTTCCACGGCAAAAATATGATTTCTTGGTGGACCGGCAAATTTATCTGATTGCCATTGAATACTTTTCCTTGCTAACTCATTGATTAAATCATAAGCTTCGGAAGCCGACTTTCGGAATAAATCACCTCCGGCCGCGGAATCTACAATAGCACGATTATTATGAGTTAAACCATGATAAAAAGTACTTACCAAAGTGTGCTTAGGGATATCATGATGAGGACAATTCCGCAACATTTTTCGAAAATGACCCCAAGCTTCATGAAGGGCCTCGCTCTCAAATTGGCGGAAGGATATGATCTCATTTCTCAACATCACCGTCTTAGATGGCGGAACATAGTATGATAGGAATGCCCTTTCCAAACCTTCCCATGAATTAATAGAATCGAGTTCCAAGGAATGGAACCATTCTAATGCTTGCCCCGTCAAAGAAACCGGAAACAATTGGAGGCGGATGGTATCTTGGGGCACCCTATTAATACGGGTAGTATTGGCACACATGAGAAATTTATCAAGATGTTCGTTTGGATTTTCATGCATTTCTCCACCAAATTGGCCACTACTTTGAACAAGTTGAATAATGCTCGTTTTGAGTTCAAATGAGTGGGCCTCAATACGTGGATGAACAATAGTGGAGCGATTTTGAGGACGGTGAGGAGCCAAAATCTCCAACATAGAACGTTCATCATTACCACCACCATTTCGCCCCACATTCCTAGGTGGGTGTTGTCGAATAGGCATAACCGGTGGAGGTTCCGCTCCCACGGGTTGTTCTTCATTGCATCCAAGTATAACTCAATCATTGAAATTTGCCATCTCTTCCAACCACCTAGTGTAGCAATTCCGATTCCTAGAAAGAAAACGTTCAATTTCGGGATTAGTAGGAATCAAAGAATCACTTTTTGATCTAGTATGCATAAATAAATAAAAATAAAATAAAATAAAAGAATAGAAAATTTAAACTTTACAAACAAGTGCCTAGTTTAACAATGAAACACTTGATTCAATAGTTATTAGAAGATAAATCCCCGGCAACGGCGCCAAAAACTTGATGCGCCTCGAGCTAGTGCTACAAAAAGGCAACAATAAAAGGACAAGTGTACCCTATCGTTATCAAGTAATAAAATCCGGGGTTTAAGTGCGGGTATCGAATCCACGGGATTTATACCAATAAGTATTAAACTACTTGGTTTCGAGTTGTTATCTAGGCGAATATTTCTTTGTAGTTTTGGTTGATTTAAGTACTCCTAAACTACAACACACAAGTACTTTCCATATTCCTTAGTATGAAATGGTGATGGTAAGTTTATATAACAAATAGAGATAAAATAGTCTTAAGATTAATCAAAATATCATAGCTAACTTTTTATGATGTTTATTAACACGTATGAACTTATAATCACACACTTATTTAATCCTATGATTTCAAGGTTAAGTGTCTCCAATGGATTTAGAAACTAGGGCCCTTTAAGTTCCGTGATGTTGTCAATATCTACGGTTTCCGGCTTGTCACTTCCGATGGGGGCAACACCTATGTAAGTCCTATAGAAATGTTAAGTTCATATCAAGTATTTATAAATAAACATAAGAGAAGCATATGATGATGATAAATCAAATATTCTAATTTATACAAACTTGTTGTATAAACTATGAAAAGAAACAAGATGATACTACCAAATCTAGCACATAGACGGGTCACAACTAGTTTAACAAGATAAAGGATTAGCTACTCCCTTTTACCGTGCTACACCGGACACACAATCGTCGCTTATGATCTCGGAGAGGAACTTTTTGCCAACTTGTAGATTTGAATAGAATGGATGAAAAATGGAGGAAATATTTAGTAACTTTGTATTGATGGAACGGAAATGGATTACAAGTTTACAAAGAGGGGAAATGGAATACGGATTGTACTCGGATCACCTCTTTAAACAATTAAATGGAGAAAATTACAACTAAATGAAAAATTAATACAAGTAAAGAGGGATGGATCCTCTGGCTAGAGAACCCCCCCTATTTATACAGAAAAGCTGGCTTTGTGAACAAGTGTGAATCCTCAAAACACATGCTTGAAAATCTCATCAAAGTGCAAAATAAAGCTTGACACGGGTCGTGTGGACCAAGTGACACGCCGTGTCAAGACCAAAAGGCATAAAATGACTTTAATCTGCTCAGGCGTGTCCTTGGGCGTGTGGATTGACACGGGTCGTGTCACATTAGTTACTCGACAAGTTGGATTTTTGCTAATTAAAACGCCGCGCAGACTAAATGTCTCCTTTTTGACACGGATCGTGTCCCACTTGACACGGGGTCGTGTCCTTCAGTAAACTGTTGGCCCTAACAAGAACATAATCACCTAGATGGGGGTGAATAGGTGTCTAAGTTGAAAACTGAAATTTTCTAAGTTTTTCGAGAAACTTAAATTTCAGAGCCAAATTTCCTCAGAGTCAGAGGCAAGCTTACAGAAGCAGCTTCTGAGGGAAATTCTGCCTAAACACAGTTAGACTGTTTTCAGCAACAGAAGTTCTGAGTTTACGAACTTCTGGACACTCTTCTGAACAAAGACAATGATATAAAGAGACAATCTGTTTCAGCACTAAATATAAGCAAGCACACAGTGATGAACCCTATGTGTTTTGATTATGTCCAAACGTTTCAGAAGATGAAAACTTAATATTCCCTTACATATAGTTTACTATTGACTAATAATTTTTGTTTACTTAGTCTATGTGTAAGTTGCTCAGCAGGTGCTGAATGAATCATTTCTGGATTGCCTAAAGAACTCAGAAGATCAGTTTGCTGAAGTCAGAGTTTCAATAACTCAGAAGCTGGATACTCCGCTCTGAAGCCGAAGTCTGCTAAAGCTCTCCTCAGAAGTTCTTTGCAATCAGAAGTTTTGCCAATTTGATCAGAAGTCTAGACAACTGGAAATCAGCTTCTGAAAGCTAAGTCACGGGTTCTGTTTGAGCATTTAATGCTATGACACTTGCATTCAATGCAAGGCGCCAAAAGTTCAAAAAGCTGTTTTGATGGAGCGCGCTTGTCTGTTCAAAAGAAACCAGAATTTCCTTGTCTACCCTTTGTTGATCCAATTGAAGAATGATTCCAGTCAACCTCATCTTTGATTTCAAATCACTTACCGGATTGAGTTAAAGAACAAGGATAACGGAATCAAAGTGTTTGAAGACCGTTTGAAGATTTGACAAGTTAACGGCTACAACAACTGATGTCATCTCCTTTGAAGATTCAAACTCACCAACGGTCATCTTCATTCACTATAAATAGTAGCCAAGCTCCAAAGCATCAATATACGCGTGATCATCTAGCAAAATCTCAACGCACTGTTCTAACAAGAAAAACAGAGCAACTTTTCCATTCTCAATCTTTCTTAGCATAGTCTTAGTTAAAGTGAGAGAGTGAAGAAAAACAAGTTCATAATAGGAATCTTGTAAACTGAGATCGTTTGTGATCTTCAGTTAGATTTATAGAGAGAAATCTAGTTGAGATTAGAGTTGGGTGAGAAATCCAGAAAACAGAGTATTGGTTGTTCTGGTGGAAATCCTTTAACTCTTTTTAGGCTAGTCAGAACTAAGTGAGAAATTAGCTTAAGTTCTGTTGATGTAAAGGAGCTTCTGAACTTGCCATAAAAGTTCTGAATAGTGGATTTATAAAATCTCTGAAGGCTGCGACCTCAGGGGACAAGACGTAGTCACAGGACTTCTGTGGCGAACTTGGATAAATCGAATTGTTCAATCAGGATCTCCTCAACTTCTTTCTCCCTCTTATACTTGTTATTTTTTGCTTCTGTGTACTTGCTTATATTTAGTGCTGAAACAGATTTTCTCTAAAGTATCATTGTCTTTGTTCAGAAGACTGTCCAGAAGTTCTCAAATCAGAACTTCTGTTGCTGAAAACGGTCTAATTGTGTTTAGGCAGAATTTCCCTCAGAAGCAACTTCTCTAAGCTAGCTTCTGACTCTGAGGAAATTTGACTCTGAAAATTAAGTTTCCCGAAAAACTTAGAAATTTTCAGTTTTCAACTTTGACACCTATTCACCCCCCTCTAGGTGATTCTGTTCTTGATAGGGCCAACAAGTGGTATCAGAGTCAGGTTCACTTCGCATATTTACTAAAGATCTAACAATCTAAGTGTAAGATCCTATCAGAATCAATAGAGATGGCTAGTAGACACCAGCCTGAGAATTCTTCTCACTTCATAGTTCCAGAAGGTTCTTCCACTACTAGACCTCCATTATTTAATGGCAACAACTACTCATACTGGAAGAAAAGGATGATGTACTTCATCCAAGCTCAGAACATGAGTGCTTGGTATGTCATCACTAATGGTGATTTTGATGAACCCTAAGTGTTTTGATTATGTCCAAACGTTTTAGAAGATGATAACCTAATTCTTCCTTACATATAGTTTACTATTGACTAATAATTTTTGTTTACTTAGTCTTTGTGTAAGTTGCTCAGCAGGTGCTGAATGAATTATTTCTGGATTGCCTAAAGAACTCAGAAGATCAGTTTGCTGAAGTCAGAGTTTCAATAACTCAGAAGCTGGATACTCCGCTCTGAAGCCGAAGTCTGTTAAAGCTCTCCTCAGAAGTTCTTTACAATCAGAAGTTTTGCCAATTGTGATCAGAAGTCTAGTCAACTGGAAATTAGCTTCTGAAAGCTAAAGTCACGGGTTCTGGATAGCATTTAATGCTCTGACAAGTGCATTTAATGCAAGGCGCCAAAAGTTCAAAAAGCTGTTTTGATGGAGCGCGCCTGTCAGTTCAAAAGAAACCAGACTTTCCATGTCTACCCTTTGTTGATCCAATTGAAGAATGATTCCTGTCAACTTCGTCTTTGATTTCAAATCACTTAGCAGATTAAGTTAAAGAACAAGGATAACGGAATCAAAGTGTTTGAAGACCGTTTGAAGATTTGACAAACTAACGGCTACAACAACTGATGTCATCTCCTTGAAGATTCAAACTCACCAACGGTCATCTTCATTCACTATAAATAGTAGCCAAGCTCCAAAGCATCAACATACGTGTGATCATCGAGCAAAATCTCAACGCACTGTTCTAAGAAGAAAAACAGAGCATCTTTTCCATTCTCAATCTTTCTTAGCATAGTCTTAGTAAAAGTGAGAGAGTGAAGAAAAACAAGTTCATAATAGGAATCTTGTAAACTGAGATCGTTTGTGATCTTCAGTTAGATTTAAAAGAGAGAAATCTAGTTGAGATTAGAGTTTGGTGAGAAATCCAGAAAACAGAGTTGTTGTTTGTTCTGGTGGAAATCCTTTAACTCTTTTTAGGCTAGTCAGAACTAAGTGAGAAATTAGCTTAAGTTCTGTTGATGTAAAGGAGCTTCTGAACTTGCCATAAAAGTTCTGAATAGTGGATTTATAAAATCTCTGAAGGCTGTAACCTCAGGGGACAAGACGTAGTCACAGGACTTCTGTGGCGAACTTGGATAAATCGAATTGTTCAATCAGGATCTCCTGAACTTCTTTCTCTCTCTTATACTTGTTATTTTTGCTTCTGTGTACTTGCTTATATTTAGTGCTGAAACAGATTTTCTCTAAAGTATCATTGTCTTTGTTCAGAAGACTGTCCAAAATCAGAACTTCTGTTGCTGAAAACAGTCTAACTGTGGTTAGGCAGAATTTCCCTCAGAAGCAACTTCTGTAAGCTAGATTCTGACTCTGAGGAAATTTGACTCTGAAAATTAAGTTTCCCGAAAAACTTAGAAATTTTCAGTTTTCAATTTGGACACATATTCACCCCCCTCTAGGTGATTCTGTTCTTGATAGGGCCAACAAGTGGTATCAGAGCGAAGGTCACTTCGCATATTTACTAAAGATCTAACAATCTAAGTGTAAGATCCTATCAGAATCAATAGAGATGGCTAGTAGACACCAGCCTGAGAATTCTTCTCACTTCATAGTTCCAGAAGGTTCTTCCACTACTAGACCTCCATTATTTAATGGCAACAACTACTCATACTGGAAGAAAAGGATGATGTACTTCATCCAAGCTCAGAACATGAGTGCTTGGTATGTCATCACTGATGGTGATTTCATTCCCACCAGAATGGAACAAGGTTTAGGGAATGTTGTTATTCCTCAGAGAGAATACACAGATGACATTCTGAAAAAACTCCAAACTAATGCTTCAGCAATAAATATGTTGCATTGTGCACTTACAGATACTGAATATAACAAAGTTTCTTCTTGTGAAACTGCACAGGATATTTGGAACAAGCTAGAAGTCACATATGAAGGAACTGAAAAAGTGAAGCAATCTAAAGTCAACCAACTCATGAGAGAATATGAGTTATTTGAAATGCTTGATAAAGAATCTATTTCAGATATGAACTCTAGATTCACCAAGATAGTCAATGACTTGAAGAGTTTAGGAAAGGATATTGAAGAATCTGATCGAGTGAAGAAGATTGTCAGAAGCTTACCAAGGTCTTGGCAAGCCAAGAAGACTGCTATTGAAGAAGTTCAGGATTTGAGCTATTACTTGTATGATGAGCTCATTGGGTCTCTAATTACCCATGAGATGTCATTAAAGAATCATGACCTAAGAGAAAGGTCAGAAGGAAAAAGAGTAGTCCTGAAAGCAGAATCTTCTGAAGAATCCTCTGAAGATGAGGAACTGGCTATGCTGACCAGGAAGTTCAAGAAAGCTTTTAGGAAAGGCAGAGGTGGAAACTACAAGAAGCCTTTTAGGAGCTTTGATAAGAAAACTCCTGATTCTGGTGAAAAGTTCAAGAGAGATCCAAACAAGCCAATTGTGTGCTATGGATGTCAGCAACCGGGGCACATTAAGCCTAAATGTCCGGAGCTGAAGAAAGATAAGAAAACGTTCAAGAAAGCTATGCTGGCTGCCTGGTCAGACTCTGAGACCAGCAGTGGTCCTGAAGAAAAGGAAGAGCAAGCTCAGATTTGTTTTATGGCTATTGATGAGCCAACTTCTGAAGATGTCACAGGAGAAACTTCCGCACCTCCTGAAGCTACTTATGATTCTGAGGTTAACATTTCTTCTGAACAAAATATCTTTGACTCTCTTGAAGAACTCTATAGTATGTTCAAGTACCTGAAAAGGAAATTGGACAAGAGTGAGGCTGACAAGTTTCTTAGGTTTACTCAAGTTTATTCTGACATGAAAGTGTTAGAAGAAAAACTGTGTAAACAGTTCAGCACTCCTGCTGATGGCTCTAAAGTCAAAGGCAAGGAAAAGCTGCCTCTGGGAAGTGATAAACCCCAGAAGAAGAAGAAACCTGTCACTCCCTCTCTTCTGAAAGAGATAGCTTCTCCTCCTGACGTTGGAACCTCTGAGAGTGCTGGTATAGTCTCTGAAGATGTTGGTTCTTCTCAGAAGAAGAAGAAATCTCCCAGGAAGCAAAGGGAAAGATCCAAGAACCCTCCCTTTTGCAAACTTTGCAAGAGTGATGGTCACTGGTTGAAGGATTGCAAGTACCATATTAAAAACCTCTTGCAATCTGAGATATCATTAAAACCTGCTGAAGAGAAATCTAACTCTGAAGGACCCAATAAGGATTGGGTACCTGTCACTAATTGATTGTGTTGCATGTGGCTCTGAGTGCTCCATCAATGTCAAAGCTGTGGTACATTGACAGTGGGTGCTCAAGGCATATGACAGGTGATGAAAAAGCATTCATCACATTTGATCCTAAAAGAGGTGGAAAAGTCAGCTTTGGAGATGCTCAGAAAGGAAGGATACTTGGTTCTGGATCCATAGGAACTAATCCTCCGATCGAAGATGTCTCCCTAGTCAGAGGCCTGAAGTTCAATCTCCTGAGTGTTGCACAACTGTGTGATAAAGGTAGAGATGTTGTCTTCAGTTCCTCTGGATGTAAAATCTTGGACAGTAAGTCAAGGGAAGTTATTCTAACTGCTCCTAGAGTTGAAAATGTTTTCATACTGAATCTTGAGAATCTTTGCAAAAATATATGCTTGATGTCCAAAGAGGATACCTCCTGGCTCTGGCATAGAAGACTTGCTCATGTGAGCATGGATCTTCTGGCCAAAGTAGCTAGAAATCAATTGGTTGAGGGTCTGCCTGAAATTAGTTTTAAAAAGAACCATTTATGCAATGCTTGCCAATCTGGTAAACAATCTAGAAGCTCTTTTAAAACTAAGAAAGTCATTTCAACTAAAAGACCTTTGGAATTACTTCATATGGATCTTTTTGGCCCTGTTCAACCAATGAGCATGGGTGGAAAGAAGTATGCCTTTGTCATTGTAGATGACTATTCAAGATTCACTTGGGTCATCTTGCTGTCTAGCAAAGATGAGTCACTTGGATGTTTCTCAGTTCTGATAAAGAAACTTGAGAATGAAAGGAATGAAAAGGTTGTTCATATCAGAAGTGATAATGGTGGAGAATTCAAAAACTTTATGTTTGAAGAATTCTGTGAAACCAAAGGAGTTGATCATAACTTCTCTGCTCCCAGAACTCCTTAACAAAATGGGGTAGTTGAAAGGAAGAATAGAACTCTGGTTGAGATAGCCAGAACTATGATCAATGAAAGAAGGCTTCCTAAGTATTTTTGGGGAGAAGCTGTTAATACAGCGTGCTATGTTCTGAACAGAGTGCTAATCAGAAGCATTCTGAACAAGACTCCTTATGAACTCTGGAAAGGTCGAAAGCCTAAAATAGGTTATTTCAGAACCTTTGGTTGTAAGTGTTATGTTTTGAATACAAAAGAATATCTTTCAAAGTTTGATTCAAAGGCAGATGAGGCCATTTTTCTTGGTTACTCAACACATAGTAAAGCATATAGGGTTTTTAATAAGAGGACTCAAACTTTAGATGAATCTGTTCATGTACAGTTTGATGAGACTAACCCTGCAGATAGTAGAGCTCCTGATGAAGATGTAGTTCAAGCTCCTGAAGTTACATCTCCTGTTGAAGAAGAAGATGTTTCTCCCAGAGCTGCTGAAGTGGTTCCTCCTGTTGCTGAACAAGCTCAAGATGAGAATCCTACTCCAGAAGTCAACTTCCTTCCAGAAGATGCTCCTATATATGATTCAACAAATGATGAACAGGTTTCAGAAGACTCATTGGATGTACCTAGAGAAGTTAGAACTCATAGGAATCATTCCTTAGAGAACATTATTGACTCTGTTCATAATCCTGTCATGACCAGAGCTCAGCTCAGAAGATACATGGGGAATGTGGCTTTTGTGTCACTTCTGGAACCCAAGGACTTCTATGAAGCTGCTGATGATGACTCCTGGTTAATGGCAATGCAAGAAGAACTTGACCAGTTCAAAAGGTCAGAAGTTTGGACTTTGGTTCCCAGACCTAACAACATAAAGGTTGTTGGAACTAGATGGGTTCTGAAGAACAAGCTTGATGAATTTGGAAATGTTGTGAGGAACAAGGCAAGACTTGTTGCTCAAGGTTACAGTCAGCAAGAAGGCATAGATTATGGTGAAACTTTTGCTCCTGTTGCAAGATTAGAAGCCATTAGAATCTTATGTGCTTTTGCATCATACAAAGGTTTTAAGCTCTTTCAAATGGATGTGAAAAGTGCATTCTTGAATGGTTACATTGATGAGGAAGTCTATGTGTCTCAACCTCCTGGTTTTGAAGATCCTAAGTTTCCTGATCATGTATTTAAGCTGAAGAAAGCATTGTATGGACTGAAACAAGCTCCCAGAGCTTGGTATGAGAGACTGACAAAGTTCCTTCTGTCTAAGGGATTTGTCAGAGGCTGTGTTGATACAACTCTGTTCACTCTGAAGAAGAACAAGGATATCCTTATAGCTCAGGTATATGTTGATGACATTATATTTGGTGCTACTAACGAATCTTTGTGCAGAGAGTTCAGTGACCACATGAAGGCTGAGTTTGAAATGTCTATGATGGGAGAATTAACCTTCTTCTTAGGACTTCAGATCAAGCAAAGTAATGATGGTGTGTTTATCAATCAAGCCAAGTACACTAGAGAAGTGCTGAAGAAATTTGGCATGATGGACTCTAATGCTGTTGATATTCCAATGGATGTCAGCAAAGACATTGATGATGAAGAGAAAGCTGGTAAACCTGTAGATATAAAAACCTACAGAGGTATGATTGGTTCTCTTTTATACCTAACAGCCAGCAGGCCAGATATACATTTTGTTGTGTGTTTTTGTGCTAGATATCAATCAAAGCCAAGAGAAATTCATGATGTTGCTGTCAAAAGAATTCTCAGATATCTTAAAGGCACACCAGAAGCTGGTTTGTGGTATCCCTGTAGTTCTGACTTCACTCCTATAGGATACACAGACTCTGACTATGGTAGAGATAAATTGAAAAGGGTCAGCACTTCTGGTGGTTGTCATTTTATGGGGGAGTGCCTAGTCTCCTGGCATAGCAAGAAGCAAACCTCTGTGGCTCTCTCAACTGCTGAAGCTGAGTATGTTGCTGCTGGAAGTTGTGTTTCTCAGATGCTCTGGATCAAGCAACAAATTGCTGACTATGGAGTCATCCCTGGAACGATTACAATCTACTGTGATAACAAGAGTGCAATTGATCTTTCAAAGAATCCTATTCAGCACAGCAGGATGAAGCATGTTCATATTAGGCATCACTTTCTGAGAGATCATGTTCTGAAGAAGGATATTATCATTACTCATGTTCCCTCTGAAGAGAATCTTGCTGACATGTTTACTAAGCCTCTGCTTGGTATGTCTTTCAGCAACTTACGAGAAGGCATTGGTATGACTTATCCACTTCAATAACTTAGATTAATTATTTCTGTATGTCTTAAGTGATTAATCGTTTGAGATAATTAAGTTGTAATTAATTCTAATCATGATTTGAACTGAAAGCATGCGTTATCTACTGCATATTACGGCACTGTTCTGTGGTTAACGGTTATCTGTTCCCTTTTAAACGGTGTGTATTTGCTTTTTTAATTGGAACGGTTTCTGTGTTTGGGTATAAATAAGGGTTTTCCATACTTAGAAATTTTTCACTTGCATTCTCTTTGCTATTAAGATTTTCCATCAAGTTTCTGTGTTCTTTCCTCTCAAATCTTAACCTAATTTCTTATATCTTCAAAAATGGCTCAAGAAATCACTGTCACTCACATCTTCTCCACTGAATCTCAAAAGAAGGTTAGCGAATCTAGGGTATTCACCTCTAGGTTCCTAGATGATGAAGTTAAATCGACTGAACCTATTTCTCACTGGCTTAGCGCTCAAAACTTGAATTCATTCGTCTCTCTCGATGAATTCATTTATCCTAAGTTAGTTACAGAATTCTATCAGAACCTTCATTTCTTTTCTAATGAGGAGGATGTTCTACATTCTGAAGTCGGGAAAGTTGAGATCGAAGTCGGCAGGGCTTCCATTTCTCAAGTGATAGGGATTGATGATGAAGGAATCATCATAGGTGATGATGGTTCAGCTGAGGTTTTTACTGAAGCCAACTGGGCTAGGCCAGATCTGAATGCCAAGGAAACGTATGCCACCTGGTTGACTCAGCACCAGAGGTGGGCACACTATTTGACTACAAATGTCTTTCTTCCAAAGGCTGGAGGAGTCAATGGGGTTTCCAACAGGGAAAGGGTTTTCATGTGGCATCTGGTCAACCAGAAGAAAATTAATTTACCTGCCATGCTGATAAGGCAGATGAAGAATGTAACGACCGTGAGTGCATTAGCATATGGCTCACTCCTGACGAGGTTGTTTGAGGCAGCCTCTGTTGTTGTTTCAGGAGAAGGTGTTACTAGTAGGAGTACGGTTCTGAAGATGCATACCTTCAGGAACCTGAGTTTTGGTGTGACTCCGAAGAAGATTGAGAAGGGCTCCTCTGTGAGTATTGCTCAGAAGGAAATTATGGAAGCTACTGTGCAGAAAGGTAAGATTGCTGCCAAGAAGGGCAAGGGAAAGAAAGGATCAAGCAAGTTGGTCCTGACTGTTGAGAAGGTGGTTGTCTCAGAACCTCTTCCCACGATGGTTCAAACAACAATCAATGTTGAACCCTCTGGCAAGATTGTTGCTGAGAAGCCAAAGGATGTTCCTGAGAAGGATGCTCAGGATGCTGAGGAAGCACGCCTTGCTGAGAAAGAGAATGCTGCAGAAGCTGAAAAAGTTGCAAGAGTTGTGGCTCTTGCTGAAGAGAAAAGAAAGAAGAAGGAAGCTGAGGATAAGTTAGCAGCTGAGAGAGAAATTGCTGCAAAGGCTAAGGCCGATGCAAGACTTTTAGAATGTGCTGCTGAACTTGAAAATGCGGAGTTCTCAAAGGAAGTTGAGGCTTCAGAAGAAGGAGAGAATCTTGAGAATATCTCTCTGTCCTCTCGGATAATTGAGAATATCTCTCTCTCTACCAGGATTGGGAAGAAGGCTGTTGCAAAACGAAGGTTGCTGAGGAAAAAGGACTTCGTTGTTGCCTCCAGTGCTGAATTAGAAGATCCTGTTACTCAGGAACCGGAAGATGCTGATAAAGACTTGTCAGAAATGTCTGATGAAGAGAATGTTGATGCTCCTCTGATTGAAGAGCTGTCAGAAGAGAGTGAACCAGAAGATGAAGAGGTTCTTCAGAATGCAAAACAATTTGTTGAGAATGTTGATGATGAAAACTTCATTGACAACATTCTTCTGAATCAAGGAAGAAACCCTGGTGAAAGGGACGCCTCTGAAACACTGATCAGAATGGCTCACATCTTTGCTGAGCCCATCTCAATGTTTGATCCAAACTCTAACCAGGTCATCTCTTCTCCCACTCTTACTCCTCATCAATCTCCTTCACTCCCTTCTGTCACAGAAGTGAGTGGTTCCCAAACTTTCATTCCTCCTACAACTTCAACCTCTGAGGTTGTACCTCCTTCAATCATTCCTCCTTCTGGATCCTTTTCAGAAGTGAATTTAAACACTGCTCCCATTTTCACAGACTCTATATCCACATCCACTACCTCTTCTATTCCCTCCTCCTCTATAAGTCCATCAATTGGATTTACTGCTCCATCTTTCTCACTACCATCTACTTTACCTTCCATTTCCCCTACCATTTCTTCCTCTACCACCAATGCCATCCCTTCCTCAAACACTCAAATTCCTCCTCTCTCAACTTCTGGACATACACCTCCTGTGTGTGATCCCTTAACTACCTCCTCCACTACTTCTTGTTTTGCTGGGTTGTCATCCAACTATGACTTCCTGCGCAAACACATGAATCGGGATGATCTGGATACCAGGTTTGGTAGTTTTGGTTTCATGGGCAGAGCTTCTGGTATTTTTGAAGCTGGAGGTGCCCCCAGTGTTGAAGAGTTGAGAAGAATGAGTCAGAGTGGCTCTGATGAACTGCTGAATAGATTTGCTGGTATGGGGCAAAGGACTTCTGCTGCTGACATGTATGCTCAGGGCATTGTGCTGCAAGAATTGCATTCTTTGAAAGCTCAGAACCTGCAGCTCATGATTATGCTTCAAATGGAGGATCCTTCTGTTTACATACGCAATCTTTCTACACTTCATCTAGCTACGTATGAAGAGCTGTACAAATTAAGAGAATTAGCTCTGACTCTTCCTTCTCTGGATAATATTGCTCTTGCCTCTTCTCAGAAGGTCAATGAGAATTTGGAGATATTGACAGAAGAAGTCAAGGAAGCAAACGAGCATTATGAGGCTCATGAGAAGATGCTCCCAAGTAAGATTGATGACCTGCAAAGTACTGCCAATCACATTCTGAGAGAAGTGAAATCTTCTGCTCAAGGTTCATCATCTTCCGGGGCTGCTAAGATTGTATATGACATCACTCCTGATCTCAACAATCGACTCTCCAACATTGAGTCTGCTGTATCTGCTCAGAACGCACAGATTGCTGAGCTTACTGAACTTCTGAAGGTTATGCACACTCAAGCACGAGAACAAGAGAAGACTCTTCATAATTGTTATAGGTTTGTTCGAGGACAGACTTATATTCAGAATGAGCATCTTACTGCTGCTGTGTATGCTAACAATAGGTTGATCAAGCCCCTTCTGGAAGATGTTCAGAGACAGCGACCTATGTCTGGTCAGACCTTTCATCATATGAAGACCATTGATGATGACTTCAGAAGAAGAATGGATATGATCAATACTGTGAGACCAACTCCTCAGCAATATCAGACTGCACTGAATGTTCAGCAAAAATTTAAATCTCAGGGTGCTCTGGGTGTTGCTCTTGGTTCTGGTCAAACGGGGGAGAAGTCTGGTCAGAAGAGATCAAGTGCTGCTGAAGGTTCTAGTGTTGTTCCTCCTCCTCAGAAGAAACCTAGGAACTTGTAATCTTTTAGGACTTAAGCTTCTTAGCTAGGTTCTGGGTTGGGTAGTTTTTGTCTTAAGACTTTTTCTGCTCTTCTGATTATTTTGTTTCTTATGTTGTCTTCTGATGAACTTATATACACTGAATCTTTCTTATACTTTCTTGTGTCTCTGACTTCTTACTTTTTGCTTATGTTTCCTTTTGACTTAGTAAATTATACTTCACTGAACTCTAACAACTTGATCTTAAGTCATTTCTAAGTTTTTTACAGATTGCTTAAGTTCACCATTTACACTAAAATGGGGGAGTTAATTTACTCAGAAGTAATGAAACATATGCATCAGGAAGTCTTTTACTAATCCTCATGTTTTCTGTTACCTTCTGACCACGGTTTGTCCATAACCAAAATGGGGGAGAATGATGAACCCTATGTGTTTTGATTATGTCCAAACGTTTCAGAAGATGAAAACTTAATATTCCCTTACATATAGTTTACTATTGACTAATAATTTTTGTTTACTTAGTCTATGTGTAAGTTGCTCAGCAGGTGCTGAATGAATCATTTCTGGATTGCCTAAAGAACTCAGAAGATCAGTTTGCTGAAGTCAGAGTTTCAATAACTCAGAAGCTGGATACTCCGCTCTGAAGCCGAAGTCTGCTAAAGCTCTCCTCAGAAGTTCTTTGCAATCAGAAGTTTTGCCAATTTGATCAGAAGTCTAGACAACTGGAAATCAGCTTCTGAAAGCTAAGTCACGGGTTCTGTTTGAGCATTTAATGCTCTGACACTTGCATTCAATGCAAGGCGCCAAAAGTTCAAAAAGCTGTTTTGATGGAGCGCGCTTGTCTGTTCAAAAGAAACCAGAATTTCCTTGTCTACCCTTTGTTGATCCAATTGAAGAATGATTCCAGTCAACCTCATCTTAAATTTCAAATCACTTACCGGATTGAGTTAAAGAACAAGGATAACGGAATCAAAGTGTTTGAAGACCGTTTGAAGATTTGACAAGTTAACGGCTACAACAACTGATGTCATCTCCTTTGAAGATTCAAACTCACCAACGGTCATCTTCATTCACTATAAATAGTAGCCAAGCTCCAAAGCATCAATATACGCGTGATCATCGAGCAAAATCTCAACGCACTGTTCTAACAAGAAAAACAGAGCAACTTTTCCATTCTCAATCTTTCTTAGCATAGTCTTAGTTAAAGTGAGAGAGTGAAGAAAAACAAGTTCATAATAGGAATCTTGTAAACTGAGATCGTTTGTGATCTTCAGTTAGATTTATAGAGAGAAATCTAGTTGAGATTAGAGTTGGGTGAGAAATCCAGAAAACAAAGTATTGGTTGTTCTGGTGGAAATCCTTTAACTCTTTTTAGGCTAGTCAGAACTAAGTGAGAAATTAGCTTAAGTTCTGTTGATGTAAACACTACAAGAAAAAACGTTATCACCGACACAGAGTTCTGTCGGTAATTGATGAATTTGCGTAGGAGATCAGCTTCACCGACGGAACACCGACAAAGTCTCTGTGTCGGTATAGGCCTCGTAGGGAGGTCGTTACGACACATTTTCTTCTCCGTCGGAGGTATCACCGACACATTTGTCGTAGGAGTTATGTGTAGGTATTTCCGACCCATACTTAGTAGGTGAATTGGGTCGGACATTACCGACATCTTCACCTACACTTAGGTGTAGGAAATTTGTTTTTCAAATATTAAAATGAATCAGTTTCCTACATAATCTCCAACCATTTTCCGTCGGTATTTATTTTCGAGTATATATAAATATTAATTTCTTTTCAGTTTTATTTTTTGGATTGAAGGGAACTCATATGACAATAAGTCACCTATTATCATAATGCGAAATATTCTAGCTACATAAGCATGCAAATATTTATTTAAATAAGCAAAAATAATATAAAGTCATAACTTGCGAAGTTTATTTGACAATAAACTTTACTGTTCTGGAATACATGTTCTCAATAATGCATATAACTCTGACAGACGTACAATCTTGATTTAAAATACAACCTCAGTGAAGTCAATATATTTTATTAACAACAAGTTGTTGAACTAACCTGTGTCGATATATGCTCAAATAGAAGACTCAAATGCCCATATGCCCATAATCCCTCTTTAAGATTAATGTGTAGTCTAAAGTTTTTCTCATACAAGTTGTAGTAAAACTGAATGATAACAATTAACTCAAAAGGTCCAAAAGTCATTGAAGAGTGAAGGATAACCTGTCCAGATATAGCAAGATAGCCGACAATGTCTCTTTCTCAAATCCAGAAGATTGCCAGACATCTGTACACAACAAGAAGAGGAAAACTTAATTTCAATACTGAAATTCTCAAAATGAATTTTTCTTCAAGCTGTTGAATGATAATAAGGTGATAAATATATGTCTTTTACCACCATCAACAGCAAAAGTTGTAACTAAAAGCAAACAACTTCAAACAACATCAGAGTAAAATACAACCTACCAAATATATTAAGGTGATAAATATATTAACATTTAACGTTTGCCTATCAATATGAATATAGATCATATTAACTAACTGTACAACCCAAGTTATATTGACATTCTTTAAAATCAGAATCTCTTATTCCTACATTTAAAACAGATATGCAGGAATGATTTAATTAAAGAACATTATCCCATCTCCAATCATAAGCACACACAAACATGACTTTCATTAAACACAGCCAAGCTCAGTCCATGTTTGTAAGTAAAAAGTATCAATATGAAGAGCATTGTGGTACACATACCTAAAACATCAACAGTTGAATATCCCCACCCACCGTTCATATTTGGATTAACAGTCCGCAATGACAAACTAATACAAGTAGACAAAGTAACCCAAATATCAATCAATTAACATTTAGTTGAACATAAGCAGCTAACAGGATCAAAAATCATGTATTAGCATACAACAGAACATGATTAAAAATCTGTCAAAACCAATCAGCTTGAAATGAACGTATGTTATCCATGTGTTTAATACTACCCTCAACTAGTTGACACTAACAGTTGGAAGGCAAAGGCCACATACCTCTCTGGAACTAATACGTTGCTCCTAATTATAAATATAGATTAGTAAAAATCCTAAATTGCATAATCAGCTCAACACATTGCGAAAACAAAACACAAACAATACCCATTACCTCAAAAACCCCTCAAATTGCAGGAATCTATACGCAACAACACCTTCAAAAATCCTTAAACACGCGCCGACCAAAACATCAGAACCCGTAATGCCTCCCGAGCAAAACCCTAGAAACTGCAGTCACAACCGCCCAACAGCAAACCCCAAACACCACACCAGTAACCAATCTACCCTCATCAAACCCTCCAGCACCTCTCAGCTCAACCAGAGCCACCTTAATGGCATCCCTGGAGAGGGCAACCAGGGCGACCACGAAGAAAACACGAGAGGCGTGGCCGCTAGGGAAGGAGTAGTTGTTGGCAGCAACGACAGCGGACATGTGAGGATTATAGGAAGGGCGGGGGCGGCGGAAGGTGAGTTTGATGAGGCCGACGAGGGAGAGGTCGAGGAGTAATAGAGGGTGGTGGAGAGGAGAAATAGGACCAGCAACACCGATGTTGGTGTCAAATCCACGCTGGCGGTGGCGGCGGCGGTGGCATGGATGAGAGCAAATAGAGAGGGTAGGGTTTATTTGAGGAGGAAAACTAGGGTTCAGGATGGAAAAGCTTTAAGGGGCTTTATATACCAAGTTTTCTTTTCATTTTTCTATTTTGATATAATAATAGATTCAATTTTATTTTTTTAATATATTGTTCACCTACACATTCTAGTGTCGGTATATTAGACAACTTGTTGGTGATGTCACCGACAGAAAAATCACTTACTTAAAATGTCGGTAAATGAAGCGGGAATAATCCCGCTAATAAGCACCTACACATTTTTGGAATGGGTAGGTGAATGGGTAGGTGGTTTCCGATACAGATTTTGTGTAGGTGTTGTGTCGGAATTTCCTACACATATGTGTCCGTAGGTGAAATGTGTAGGTGATAGCGTTTTTTCTTGTAGTGAAAGGAGCTTCTGAACTTGCCATAAAAGTTCTGAATAGTGGATTTATAAAATCTCTGAAGGCTGCGACCTCAGGGGACAAGACGTAGTCACAGGACTTCTGTGTCGAACTTGGATAAATCGAATTGTTCAATCAGGATCTCCTGAACTTCTTTCTCCCTCTTATACTTGTTATTTTTTGCTTCTGTGTACTTGCTTATATTTAGTGCTGAAACAGATTTTCTCTAAAGTATCATTGTCTTTGTTCAGAAGACTGTCCAGAAGTTCTCAAATCAGAACTTCTGTTGCTGAAAACGGTCTAATTGTGTTTAGGCAGAATTTCCCTCAGAAGCAACTTCTGTAAGCTAGCTTCTGACTCTGAGGAAATTTGACTCTGAAAATTAAGTTTCCCGAAAAACTTAGAAATTTTCAGTTTTCAACTTTGACACCTATTCACCCCCCTCTAGGTGATTCTGTTCTTGATTGGGCCAACACACAGAAGCAATAATAACAAGTATAAGAGGGAGAAAGAAGTTCTAGGAGATTCTGATGAACACGTCGATTTATACAAGTTCGCCACAAAGGTCCTGTGACTACGTCTTGTCCCCTGAGGTTGCAGCCACCAGAGATTTTAAATCTACTATTCAGAACTTTTATGGAAAGTTCAGAAACCCTTTACATCAACAGAACTTAAGCTAATTTCTCACTTAGTTCTGACTAGCCTAAAGAGAGTTAAAGGATTTCCACCAGAACAACAACACTCTGTTTTCTAGATTTCTCACCCAACTCTAATCTCAACTAGATTTCTCTAAATCTAACTGAATATCACAAACGATATCAGTTTACAAGATTCCTATTATGAACTTGTTTTTCTTCACTCTCTCACTATTACAATAGTTATGCTAAGAAAGGTTTGAGAATGGAAAAGAGTGCTCTGTTTTCCTTGTTCAAACAGTGCGTTAAGATTTTTCTCGATTATCACGCGTTATTGATGTAGTGGAGCTTGGCTACTATTTATAGTGAATGAGGATGACAGTTGGTGAATTTGAATCTTCAAAAGAGATGACATCAGTTGTTGTAGCCGTTAATTTGTCAAGTCTTCAAACGGTCTTCAAACACTTTTATTCCGTTAACCTTGTTCTTTAACTAAATCAGGTAAGTGATTTGAAGTTGAAGATAAGGTTGATAGAAAACATTCTTCAATTGGATTAACAAAGGGTAGACAAGGAAATTCTGGTTTCGCTTTGAGTAGACACGCGCGCTCCTTCAAAACAGCTTTTTGAACTTTTGGCGCCTTGCATTAAATGCAGGTGTCAGAGCAATAAATGCTCAGCAGAACCCGTGACTTGGCTTCTGAAAGCTAATTTCCAATTGTCTAGACTTCTGATCGAATTGGTAAGACTTTTTATTGCAAAGAACCTCTGAGGAGAGCTTTAACAGACTTTGTAGCATCGGAGCGGAGTATCCAGCTTCTGATCATTGAAACACTGTCTTCAGCTTTCGGAACCTCTGAGTCTTTCAGTCAATCAAGAAATATTTCATTCAGCACCTGCTGAGTAACTTACATACAAACTAAACAAAAATTGTTAGTCAATATTAAACCGTATGTAAGGGAATCCTAATTTTCATCTTCTGAAACGGTTGGACATAATCAAAACACTTAGGGTTCATCATTCTCCCCCATTTTGGTTATGGACAAACCGTGGTTAGAAGGAAAAAAAACTCTTGAGAATATACAAGGTTTAGAGTGAAACTTCCTGATATACATGTTTGATTTAAAACTTCTGAGTAACTTAACTCCCCCATTTTAGTGTGAATGGTGAACTTCAGCAATCTGTATAAACTTAAAATAGACTTAAGATCAAGTTGTTAGATTTTATCGAAGTGAAAGTTACTAAGTTTAAAAAGAAAACATAATCAGTAAGAAAATAGTCAGAAACAGGCAATATGTATAAGAAGAGTTCAATTGCATATAATCATCAGAAGAAACGAAAAAACAAACACAATAATCATCAAAAGGGAATAAAGTCCTAAGACAAAACTACCCAACCCAAAACCTAGCTAAGAAGCTTAAGTCCTAATGAGATTAATTGTTTCTGGATCTCTTCTGAGGAGGAGGAACACCACTTGAACCTTCATCAACATTCTGTCTCTTCAAACCAGACTTGAGACCACCCTGCTGAGTAGACTTCTCCCCCGTTTGGCCAGAACCAACAGGAGTACCCAGAGCACCTTGAGAGTCCAATTTCTGCTGAACATTCAAAGCAGTCTGATACTGCTGAGGAGTAGGCCTTACAGTGTTGATCAATTCCATTCTTCGCCGGAAATCAGCATCAATGGTTTTCATATGATCAAAAGTCTGTCCAGACAAAGGTCGCTGTCTCTGAACATCTTCTAGAAGGAGCTTGATCAACCGATTGTTAGCATACACAGCAGCAGTGAAATGCTCATTCTGAATATAAGTCTGTCCTCGAACACACCGATAACAATTGTGAAGAACCTTCTCTTGTTCTCGTGCTTGAGTGTGCATAACTTTCAGAAGTTCAGTAAGCTCAGCAATCTGGGCGCTCTGAGCAGTCACAGCGGACTCAATGCTCTGAAGACGATTGTTGAGATCAGGAGTGATGTCATATACAATCTTAGCAGCCCCTGAAGATGATGAACCTTGAGCAGAAGATTTCACTTCTCTCAGAATATGATTAGCAGTACTTTGTAGGTCATCAATCTTACTTGGAAGAATCTTCTCATGAGCCTCATAATGCTCATTTGCTTCCTTGACTTCTTCTGCCAAGATCTCCAGATTTTCATTAACTTTAAGAGAAGCAAGAGCAATATTTTCCAAAGTTGGAAGTGTCAGAGCAAGTTCTCTCAACTTGTATAACTCATCATATGTAGCCAGATGAAGTGTAGAAAGATTGTGAGTGTAGACAGTAGGATTCTGTACTTGAAGCATAGTCATGAGCTGCAGGTTCTGAGCTTTCAAAGATTGAATTTCTTGCAGCACAATGCCCTGAGCAAACATGTCAGCAGCAGAAGACCTTTGCCCTAAACCAGCAAATCTATTCAGCAATTCATCAGAGCCACTCTGACTCATTCTTCTCAACTCGTCAACACTTGGAGCACCACCAGCTTCGGATACACCAGAAGCTCTGCCCATGAAACCAAAACTACCAAATCTGCTTTCCAGATCATCTCGATTCATGAAATTGTGTAGGAAGTCATAGTTGGATGACAGCCCAGCAAAGAATGAAGTGGAGGAGGAAGTAGTTAAGGGATCACACACAGGAGGTGCATGTCCAGAGGTTGAGAGAGGAGGAATATGTGTGGTTGTGGAAGGGATAGTATGAGAGGATGGTAGTGAGGATGGAGCAGTAAATCCAATTGATGGAATTACAGAGGAAGTAGGGTGAGAGGAAGTAGTGGAGGTAGATATGGAATCGGTGAAGATGGGTCCAAAATTTAAATTCACTTCTGAATAGGATCCAGAAGGAGGAGCGGTTTTAGGAGGTACAACTTCAGAGGTTGAAGTTGTAGGATGAATGGAAGTTTGAGAATAACTAACTTCTGTGACAGAAGGAAGTGAAGGAGATGGATGAGGAGTATGAGGTGAGGATGGATGAGAAATACGAAGGGGAGATGGATGAGGAATATGAGAGGGAGATGAGATAACATGTTCAGAGTTTGGATCAAACATAGAGATTGGTTCAGCAAACACATGAGCCATTCTGATCAGTGTTTCAGAAGCATCCCTATCAACAGGGTTTCTACCTTGACCCAGAAGAACGTTGTCAATAAAACTATCATCATCAGCATGCTCACAAAATTGTTGTGCTTCCTTAAGAACCACATCAGCTTCTGGTTCACTGTCCTCTGACAGATCTTCAACGACAGGAGCAGCAACGTTCTCTTCAACAGACATATCCATCATGTCTTCGTCATCAATCAAGTCCTCTTTTTCAGGAGTTGATTCATCCAGTTCAGTACTCGGAGCAATATAGAAGTCCTTTTTGTTCAGAGACCTTCTACTTGCTGACATCTTCTTCCTTGGGAGTCTGGAGAGGGGAATATCTTCAGAGTCCTCTTCTTCTTTCGTAGCCTCAACATGTCCTGAGAACGCTACATTCCCAACTTCAGCAGCGCATTCAACAATTCTAGCATCAGCCTTAGCCTTTGCTGCAATTTCTCGCTCAGCTGCTAACTTATCTTCAGCTTCCTTCTTCTTCCTTTTCACATCAGCAAGAGCTACAACTCTTGCAACTTTCTCAGCTTCAGCAGCCTTCTCTCTTTCAGCAAGGCGTGCATCCTCAGCATCCTGAGCTTCTTTCTCAGAAGCATCCTTTGGCTTTTCAGCAACGATCTTCCCAGAAGGTTCAACACTGATTGTTGTTTGAACCATAGTAGGAAGAGGTTCTGAGACAACCATCTTTTCCACAGTTAGGATAACCTGACTTGATCCTTTCTTTCCTTTTCCCTTCTTGGCAACATTCTTGCCTTTCTTCACAGTTGCTTCAACTATCTCCTTCTGAGCAATGCTTTCAGAGGGAGCATTCTCTTTCTTCTTTGGTAACTGATGTGCACAGACAGTGCGGGTATTTTGATAGTTTTTAGGGCTGTTTCATTGCATTTATTTGCATCTTTTATCTCTTTTTCGTATTGTTTGCTTATAAATGTTTTGGAGCAGGTCTGATTGCTTGTTGAGAGAAGTC
The DNA here is from genome assembly GCA_028411795.1 of Euphorbia peplus. Lineage (NCBI taxonomy): Eukaryota > Viridiplantae > Streptophyta > Magnoliopsida > Malpighiales > Euphorbiaceae > Euphorbia > Euphorbia peplus. The sequence continues at coordinate 25,550,145 of CP110840.1, forward strand.
TGTGCTGAAAAGAAACATTTTAAAGTCTAAAGCTTGGAAAGAAGCAGTTTGTGCTTGGAGAGTAGCATGTGCCAGGGAGGAGAAATGCTTTTGAAGACCCGTGTCATGCTGGTGACGTCACTAGGACGCGCACCTGTTTTGCTTTCTGTTATTACGTCAGAACTTTGTCCTTTTTTCTGGGTATTTTGGGGATTGCCATTTATTAGGGCATCCCTTTGTTTGTCTATTTAAGGGAATGTTCCCCTTGCTTGAAAAACACTTTTTTATCCTTATCATTTCACCAACTTTTCTTAAGTTAGCTTTTGTGTTTTCATCTCTTTTATTGTACGGTTTTCTGGGTTTCTTCCTCTTCTTCCTTGGTATTCTGCCATTGAAGGAGGGAGCTCTTCCCTTTGAATCTCTTTAATACAAAAGTTATATTTTGAATGTTATTTGGTGTTTATGATATAGATCTTTCGTTATGAGTAGTGAGTAGTTTTATTTGCATGGAGTGAGCTGGGAAGGCAATGCCGGAGCTCTAAATATCTTTGTTAAAATGTTTTCACGTGGTTAACTTGTAGATCTGTGCTTAAGAGATCATTATATATTAAAGGCCTTGATATATATGCATGGTTTGTCTATATTTCGAGAGAAAATAGGTAAGATCTGGATCTAGACTACAAGGTTAAGCAAATAATATGCTAGAGATGGCTATTAACCTTGCTTGATATGTACGGTACTCTAGAGAGATCAGAGTGACCCTGTTCCGATGCATAGCCCTGTGCAAGTTAGGTGGAAGTCCGCAGAGATGCTATTTCACCTTGCTTTTATTCGTTCTCGCCATGAAGACGTGGGAGAATGATACTTTTGGGAACCACTTGACCACGTATTAACAAGTTTAACCTAGATCTAAGAGATCTGTGCTGCGCTGAACCGTGTGCTCATTCCATGTGCCCGTTTATCATTGTTTTACAACACCCTTTCTTAGCCTTGTGCTCGAGAACATCACTGTTCTCACCCAAATCTGTTTTTCACAATCTGTTTACTTGCTTTCTCTTTAATTCTTGTCATTTCATGCTTTAGAACCCCCTTGTTACTGGACTCTCTTTAATCTTAAACCCTGAAACGAATGACCCAAAGATCTCTGTGGATCGATACTCTTTCTTACTGTTTTATACTGTGATTGATGTCCTGTGCGTATTCTGATTCTATTATACCCCTGTGCTAAAGCACGCGTCAATTTTTGGCGCCGTTGCCGGGGATCTTTTTGGTGTTTTTCGTTTTATTTGAGATTTTTGAGAATATGAGTTGTGTGTTACGTTTGGTAGATACTGTTCTTCTTGTTTTGTTTGTTTATGCACAGATCTGTTCTACCTGAGTTTCTTATCGACCTTGAGATTGAAAAGACTTGTAGGAAACGTAGTGGAGCTGCTCGTCGTGCTAGACGTTTACAAAAACATTTAGCTCAGGCAGCCAATGAGAATACGCTTAGTCATAACGTTGAGAATCACTCGAACTTGGATATTGAGATTGAAACTGATCATAACAATCTAAATTTGAATATTCCTGAACCTGAAATTGTTCACATGGATCCAGCTAGACCATGGATGGACACTGATGCTCTTAATGCTAATCGACACAACTCTGCTATAGTTGTGCCTGATGAAGGTGCTCACATTTTTTAAATTAAGGCCTCCATGATTCACATGCTCCAAGCAGCTGTGCAATACATGAAGATCCACACAGCCACATACATGATTTCATTGACATGTGCAATAATTTTAAAACGAACAGGGCTGTGTCGGATGATTGTATGCGTCTTAAGCTATTTCCTTTCACTTTGAAGGATCGTGCTAAGCAATGGTTGAAAAACTGTCAACCTCGATCTATTGATTCTTGGGACTCTCTTGAGAGACACTTTTTGACTAAGTTTTTCCCTCCTAAGCAATTGATTAAGCTTAGGAATGAAGTTTCACAATTCCAGCAAAGAGCTGATGAATCCCTCTCTGAATCATGGGAAAGATTTAAAGATTTGTTGAGACGTGCTCCTAACCATCAAATTCCTTTATCTATGCAGGTGCACACGTTTTATAATGGTTTAACTAATGCTAACAAAAGTGTTTTTGAATCAGTTGCTAATGGTGAACCAGATTCTATGTCCGCTACGGAGATGTATGCTCTCATTGAGAAAATGGTTTCTCAAAGTTACAAATGGCACTTTGACAAGAAGGATGAACCTAATGATCCAAGTCCTATTATTATCCCTGCTGTTTCACAATTGGATATGCAAATGGCTGAACTTACCAAGCAGATTGCTCGAATGGGTACTCAAACTGTTGCTGCTGTGTCTCCTGCACAACCCTGTGTTTGCACATACTGTGGTGAAAACCATAGATCTGTGGATTGTGTTGCTAATGAACCTAATCCTGAACATGTTGATTATATCAACAGTAATCCTCGTCCTTATCAGCACAACCCTTCCAACTACAACTCTGGTTGGAACAAGCCTAATTACCAATGGATGCCTAATCCTCACCAAAACAGTGCATCTGCACAACCCTCTGCATTCCCGAACCCTCATCAATTTAACCAAAATCGCCATAACCCACATTCCAATCCTATCCCTGTTGACAAAGAACCATCTATGAAAGAGATGATGGCCCAATTCATGCAACAAACCCAATCTTCCATCAAGGGTTTGGAAACTCAAATGAACCAGTTGTCTAATATGGTTAACCCTCGTACCAAAAATGCCTTGCCCACTAAACCTGAGGATAATCCTAAGGAGCAGACCTTGCTTGCTATTGAGTTGCGAAGTGGTACCATGTTGCCCTTGGTGCCTATGCCATCATTTACACAACCCTCTGTTGATAGTGCAATACCTACCCCTGTTCCCATCTCACTTGATGAGGAATCTGAACCTACAGTTGTTGTTCAACCTAACCCTCCCACCAAACCCGTTGTTCCTGTGGTTGTACCAAGGCCCCCTGTGCCTGTTTATAAGCAGCTTGCGCCCTATCCAGGTCGTTTGCTAGGAAGCAAGTTGGAAACCAGCTATTCCAAATTCATTGACAGATTGAAGAAGCTTGAGATCAATATCCCATTTGCTGAGATGTTGGTTGAAATGCCAAAGTATGCCAAATTCATGAAAGAAATGTTGCAAAACAAACGCAAGATGGAGAGTGTTGCATCTGTGCAACTCAACAATGCTTGTTCCTCTATTCTTTTGAACCTGCCACTCAAACTTCAAGATCCAGAGAGTTATACTGTACCCTGTTCTATCAATTCTTTGCATATTAAGAATGCCCTATGTGATCTAGGAGCTAGTATTAACATGATGCCATATTCTGTTTACATGAAGTTAGGACTAGGTGAACCACCTGCTACTAAACTATCTTTGAAATTGGCTGATAGATCCATTAAGTACCCTAGAGGTTTTGTTGAAGATGTTATAGTCAAGGTTGATAAGCTTTATTTTCCTGTTGACTTTGTTATCATGGATATTGCTGAGGACTCTCAAGTCCCAATTTTACTTGGTAGATCATTCTTGGCCACTGTCAAAGCTCTCATTGATGTTGAGCATGGTTCTCTTACCTTGAAGGTTGATGAAGAACGAGTCACTTTTAAGATTCAAGATGCTCTTAAGCATTCTTCTTCTAGTGATGACCAATGTTATTATCTTGATGCCACAACTGAATTCCCTTGGTATCAGCTTCAAGATTATGATACTTTTGAGGAAATTTCTGAGGAAAGTTCTTCTGCACACCCTGTGTTAGAGTCTAAGGATGCCCAACCTGTGATCTCTATTGATGAAATTAAACCTATCTTTGATAAGTTTGGTTCCTCAATATATCAGAGAATTGTGCAACCTACTTGTGCCTTTTTACAGAACATGAAATGGGAACTCACCCCACTTCAGAAGCCTTCTATAGAAGAACCACCAGACCTTGTGCTTAAACCATTGCCCTCTCACCTAGAATATGCTTTTCTAGAGTCCAATGAGAAGTTACCTGTGATTATTTCTTCTGCTCTTACCTTAGATCAAAAGGAACAATTATTGGCAGTTCTTAGAGCTAATAAACCTGCTCTTGCTTGGAAAATTTCTGATGTTAAAGGTTTGTCACCTGCCCTGTGCGAACAAAAGATTTTCATGGAAGAAGGCAATAAGCCTACTGTCCAACCTCAAAGAAGGTTGAATCCTAAAATGAAAGAAGTTGTTCATGCTGAAGTTGTGAAATTATTTGCTGCTGGTATTATTTTTCCCATTTCTGATAGTACTTGGACTAGCCCTGTGCAGGTTGTACCTAAAAAGGGTGGTTTCACAGTAGTAAAGAATGAGAAGGATGAACTCATTCCAACTCGTAATGTTACAGGTTGGAGAGTATGCATTGATTATAGAAAGTTGAATGAAGCAACTAGAAAGGATCACTATCCTTTACCTTTCATTGATCAAATGTTAGAAAGACTTACTGGTCATGTTTACTTTTGCTTTTTAGATGGATATTCAGGATATTACCAAATCCCTGTCTTTCTTAAAGACCAGGAGAAAACCACTTTTACATGTCCATATGGTACATTTGCTCATAGGCGCATGCCTTTTGGCCTGTGCAACGCACCTGCTACGTTTCAGAGGTGTATGACAGCCATTTTTGATGACATGATAGAAAAGACTGTAGAGATTTTTATGGATGACTTTTCAGTTTTTGGAAAATCTTTTGAGTCTTGTCTTTTGAATTTAGAGTCTGTGCTTAAACGTTGCACAGAGACTTGCCTTGTGCTAAACTGGGAAAAGTGCCATTTTATGGTCACTGAAGGCATTGTGCTTGGTCACAAGATTTCTGCTAAAGGAATTGAAGTGGACCGTGCCAAAATAGAAGTCATAGAAAAACTGCCTCCTTCTACTTGTGTCAAAGATGTTCGTAGTTTCTTAGGACATGCAGGTTTCTATAGACGTTTTATCAAGGATTTTTCTAAGATAGCACAACCCTTATCTGCCTTGCTTCACAAGGAAGTTGATTTTACCTTTGATGAGTCTTGCCTTACTGCTTTCAAGCAACTCAAGGAGAAGTTGATTACTTCCCATGTGCTTATCTCTCCTGATTGGGATTTTCCCTTTGAGCTCATGTGTGATGCTAGTGATTTTTGTGTTGGGGTTGTGCTTGGCCAACGCATTGACAAACATTTTCGCCCAATTTTCTATGCTAGTAAAACTTTGACTGATGCACAACTCAATTACACTACCACTGAAAAGGAATTGCTTGTTGTTGTGTTTGCATTTGATAAGTTTCGATCGTATTTGGTTTTATCTAAGGTCATTGTGTACACAGACCATTCTACCTTGCGCTATCTTTTTGCTAAACAGGATGCAAAGCCAAGATTGATTAGATGGTTGCTCCTTTTACAAGAATTTGATTTGGAAATTCGAGACAAGAAAGGTTCTGAAAACCTTGCTGCTGATCACTTGTCAAGAATTGAAGGTGTTCCTCAGGCTGCACAGCCTGTTATCACTGAAACTTTCCCAGATGAGCAATTATATGCTGCACAGGTTTATTCTTCCCCTTGGTATGCTGATTTTGCAAACTACCTTGTGTGTGGTGATATGCCTGTTGAGTTTTCTTATCATAAGAAAAAGAAATTCTTGTCTGATGTGAAGAGTTTTATTTGGGATGACCCTTATCTGTTTAAATTGTGTGCTGACCAAGTCATTAGGAGATGTGTCTCTTATGATGAGGTGCCTTTTATTCTAGAACATTGTCATTCTAGAGAGGCTGGTGGCCATTTTGGTGCTTCACGCACGGCTGCCAAAGTTTTACAATCCGGTTTTTATTGGCCTACTATCTCTCAGGATGCGCACAAGTTTGTGCAGACCTGTGATGCTTGCCAACGCACAGGCAGTATTTCACGCAAAAATGAAATGCCACAACATGGTACCCTTATGTGTGAAATATTTGATGTGTGGGCAATTGATTTTATGGGACCCTTTCCCAGTTCCCATGGTTTTAAGTACATCCTAGTCATGGTAGATTATGTGTCTAAATGGGTGGAAGCTTTTGCTACTGTCACCAATGATGCTAGGATAGTTGTCAAGCATTTGAAGCAACTTTTTGCTCGATATGGAGTACCCCGTGCAATTATCAGTGATAATGGTACTCACTTCAAAAATGCTCAGTTTGAGAACTTAATGACCAAATATGGAGTCACGCACAGGCTTGCTACTCCATACCACCCCCAAACTAGTGGGCAAGTGGAAGTCTCCAACAGAGAACTTAAAAGAATTTTGGAAAAGACAGTTGGTAGAGCTAGGAAAGATTGGCAAAAGCACTTAGACAATGCTCTTTGGGCTTATCGCACAGCCTTCAAAACTCCTATTAGTATGTCACCATTTAGGCTTGTGTTTGGTAAAGCTTGTCATCTTCCAGTAGAATTAGAGCACAAAGCCTATTAGGCTGTGCAGTTTCTGAACTTCGATCCAAGTTGTGTTGGAAAGCACAGACAACAACAGTTGTGCGAGTTAGATGAGTTCAGATTGGTCGCTTATGAAAATTCCAAACTTTACAAAGAGCGTACCAAGCTTTTGCATGATAGTAAGTTGACTAGGAAAGAGTTCTCTCCAGGACAACAAGTGTTATTGTTTAACTCTCGTTTTAGGTTGTTTCCTGGAAAGCTCAAGTCCAAGTGGTCTGGTCCATTTGAGGTTGTGCAAGTATTCCCTCATGGGGTTGTGCTTCTGTCTAATCCAGATGGAACTCAGTTCAAAGTTAATGGCCAGCGTTTGAAAGTTTATTCTGGACCCCTTGTGCCAGCTGTGGTTGCCTCACTCCGTTTGTTTGAGCCTCCATGAAGCACAACCATGGAGCCCTGTGTCTAGCTTCTGTCACCAAACGAAGCAATGTTACTTAGTTGTTTTTCTTTAATTTTTGTTTTCTTTTTATTTTTAGTTGTTTGGTCTTCAATTCTTTTCTTTTCCCGTCTCCACTGAGGACAGTTTCGTTTTAAGTGTGGGGGGGAGGACCTGTGCTGAGTTTTGACTTAGTAGTTTTGGCAAAATTTTGTTAAGTTAAAATTTTGACTTTGAATTTTGTTTAAGGCAATTTAATTTACCTCTTTCTCTGAGTTCCACTTTTCAGGAAGACTAAAAGGCCCTAAGAAGAAGGTTAACTCTCCCATCATAGACATTTTAAACTCAGCTTTCATGTGGTTGATGAACTCCCTGCACAAAGATTCGTTAGTAGCACCAAATATAATATCATCAACATATACCTGAGCTAAAAGGATATCTTTGTTCTTTCTCAGAGTGAACAGAGTTGTATCAACACAGCCTCTGACAAATCCCTTAGACAGAAGGAACTTTGTCAGTCTCTCATACCAAGCTTTGGTAGCTTGTTTCGGTCCATACAAGGCCTTTTTAAGCTTGTACACATGATCTGGAAACTTAGGATCTTCAAAACCAGGAGGTTGAGACACATAGACTTCCTCATCAATATACCCATTCAAGAATGCACTTTTCACATCCATTTGAAAAAGCTTGAAATCTTTGTATGAAGCAAAAGCACAAAGTATTCTAATGGCTTCCAACCTTGCAACAGGAGCAAAAGTTTCACCATAATCTATGCCTTCTTGTTGACTGTAACCTTGAGCAACAAGTCTTGCCTTGTTCCTCACAACATTTCCTAACTCATCAAGCTTGTTTTTCAGAACCCATCTAGTACCAATAACTCTCTTATTATTAGGTCTGGGAACCAAAATCCAAACTTCTGACCTTTTGAACTGGTCAAGTTCTTCTTGCATTGCCATTAACCAACACTCATCATCTTTAGCTTCATAGAAGTCCTTGGGCTCCAGAAGTGACACAAAAGCCATATTCCCCATGAATCTTCTGAGTTGAGCTCTGGTCATGACAGGATTATGAACAGAGTCAATTACATTCTCCAAGAGGTGATTCCTATGAGCTCTAACTTCTCCTGGTACATCCAATGTATCTTCTAAAACTTGTTCATCATTTATTGAATCATATATTGGAGCATCTTCTGGAATGAAGTTAACTTCTGGAGTTGAATTCTCTTCTGGAACTGGGTTAGCAGCAACAGGAGGAATGACTTCAGCAGCTCTAGGAGAATCATCTTCAGCATCAGCAGGAGATGTTACTTCAGGAGCTTGAACTACATCTTCTTCAGGAGCTCTACTATCTGCAGGGTTAGTCTCATCAAACTGAACATGAACAGATTCATCTAAAGTTTGAGTCCTCTTATTAAAAACCCTATATGTTTTACTATGTGTTGAGTAACCAAGAAAAATGGCCTCATCTGCCTTTGAATCAAATTTTGAAAGATATTCTTTTGTATTCAAAACATAACACTTACAACCAAAGGTTCTGAAACAACTTGGGCTTTCTACCTTTCCAGAGTTCATAGGGGGTTTTGTTCAAGATACTTCTGATGAGTACTCTATTCAGAACATAACAAGTTGTGTTAACAGCTTCTCCCCAAAAGTACTTTGGAAGCCTTCTGTCATTGATCATGGTTCTGGCAATTTCAACCAGAGTCCTATTCTTCCTTTCAACTACCCCATTTTGTTGAGGAGTTTTGGGAGCAGAAAAGTTATGATCAATGCCCTTAGTTTCACAGAAATCTTCAAACAAAAAGTTCTTGAATTCTCCACCATTATCACTTCTGATATGGATTACCTTTTCATTCTTTTCATTCTCAAGTTTCTTTACAAGCACTGAGAAACATTCAAATGACTCATCTTTGCTAGCAAGCAAGATAACGCAAGTGAATCTTGAATAGTCATCTACTATGACAAAGGCATACTTCTTTCCACCCATGCTCATTGGTTGAACAGGACCAAAAAGATCCATATGAAGTAATTCTAAAGGTCTTTTAGTTGAAATGGTTTTCTTAGTTTTAAAAGAGCTTCTGGATTGTTTACCAGATTGACAAGCATTACACAAATGGTTCTTTTTAAAACTAATTTCAAGCAGACCCTCAACCAATTGATATCTAGCTACTTTGGCCATAAGGTCCATGCTCACATGAGTAAGTCTTCTATGCTAGAGCCAGGAGGTATCTTCTTTAGACATCAAGCATATATTTTTACAGAGATTCTCAAGGTTCGGCATAAAAACATTTTCTACTCTATGAGCAGTTAGAATAACTTCCCTTGACTTACTGTCCAAGATTTTACATCCAGAGGAGCTGAATACAACATCTCTACCTTTGTCACACAGTTGTGCAACACTCAGGAGGTTGAACTTCAGGCCTCTGACTAGGGAGACATCTTCAATAGAAGGGTTGGTTCCAATTGATCCAGAACCAAGGATCCTTCCTTTCTGAGCATCTCCAAAGCTGACTTTACCACCTCTTTTAGGCACAAATGTGATGAATGCCTTTTCATCACCTGTCATATGCCTTGAGCGCCCACTGTCAATGTACCACAGCTTTGACATTGATAGAGCACTCAGAGCTATCAGTAACACAATCAATTAGTGACAGGTACCCAATCCTTATTGGGTCCTTTAGAGTTAGATTTACCTTCAGCAGGTTTTAGTGATATCTCAGATTGCAAGAGGTTTTTAATGTGATACTTGCAATCCTTCAACCGATGACCATCACTTTTACAAAGCTTGTAAAAGGGAGGGTTCTTGGATCTTTCCCTTTGCTTCTTGGGAGCTTTCTTCTTCTGGGAAGGTGTAACTTCTCCAGAGGCCATAGCACTCTCAGAGGAACCCACATCAGGAGGAGAAGAGATCTCTTTTAGAAGAGAGGGAGTGACAGATTTCTTCTTCTTAGGTTTATCATTTCTCAGAGGCAGCTTTTCCTTACCTTTGGCTTCTAAACCATCAGAAGGAGTGCTGAACTGTTTACTTAGTTTATCTTCCAATATTTTCATATCAGCATAAACTTGAGTAAACCTAAGAAATTTGTCAGCCTCACTTTTGTCCAATTTCCTTTTCAGGTACTTGAACATACTAAATAGTTCTTCAAGAGAATCAAGGATATCTTGTTCAGGGGATATGTTTACCTTAGAGTCATATGTAGCTTCAGGAGTTGCGGAAGTCTCTCCTGTGATTTCTTCAGAGGTTGGCTCATCAATAGCCATAAAACATATCTGAGCTTGCTCTTCCTTTTCTACAGGATCACTGCTGGTCTCAAAGTCTGACCAAGCAGCCAGCATTGCCTTTCTTGAATTTTCTTTTATCCTTTTTCAGCTCAGGACAATTAGGCTTGCTATGATCTCTCTTGGGCTTTTCACCAGAATCAGGAGTTTTCTTATCAAAGCTCCTAAAAGGCTTCTTGTAGTTTCCACCTCTGCCTTTTCTAAAGGCCTTCTTAAACTTCCTGGTCAGCATTGCCAGTTCCTCATCTTCTGAGGATTCTTCTGAAGATTCTGCTCTCAAGGCAACTTCTCTTTTTCCCTCTGACTTTTCTCTTAAGTCATGGTTCTTCATAGACATTTCATGAGTTACCAATGAACCAATAAGTTCATCATATGCATAAAAGCATAAGTCCTGGACTTCTTCAATAGCAGTCTTCTTGGCTTGCCAAGACCTTGGTAAGCTTTTGAGAATCTTCTTCACTCTCTCTGCTTCCTCAATATCTTTTCCTAAACTCTTAAGATCATTGACAATCTTGGTGAATCTTGAGTTCATGTCAGAAATAGATTCTTTGTCAAGCATTTCAAATAACTCATAGCTTCTCATGAGTTGATTGATCTTGGATTGCTTCACTTTGCATGTTCCTTCATAAGTTACTTCCAGTTTTTTCCAAATGTCATTTGTTGTTTCACAAGAAGAAACTTTGTTATATTCAGAGGCAGTAAGTGCACAATGCAGCATGTTTATTGCTGAAGCATTAGTTTGGAGTTTCTTGAGGATTTCATCAGTATATTCCCTAGGAGGAACTATAACACTCCCCAGACCTGCTTCTTCCCTAGTTGGGATGAAGTCACCATCAGTAACAACTATCCAAGCACTCATGCTCTGGGCTTGGATGAAATACATCATCCTTTTCTTCCAGTAGGAATAGTTATCACCATTAAACTGTGGTGGTCTAGTTGTGGAGGCACCCTTTGGGATCATATAATGAGACGAGCTCTCAGGTAGGTGTCTACTAGCCATCTTAATTGATTCTGATAGGATCTTACACTTAGATTGTTAGATCTTAGAAAATATACGAAGTGACCTTCGCTCTGATACCAATTGTTGGCTATAACAAGATCAGAATCACCTAGAGGGGGGTGAATAGGTGTCAAATTCGGAAAGAGAAAAACTTAGAGTTTTTAGAGAAACTCAGTTTTCAGAGTCAAATTTCCTCAGAGTCAGAGGCAAGCTTAATGAAGTAGCCTCTGAGGGAAATTCTCCCTTCTAGCAGTTGACTGCTTTTTAGCAACAGAAGTTATGAGTTGAAGAACTTCTGGACAGTCTTCTGAACAAAGACAAGTTGATAAAAACTAAAATTTGTTTCAACACTAAACAAACAGCAAGTACACATAAGCAATAATAACAAGTTTAGGGAAGGGAGAAAGAGATTCAGGAGGTCCTGATGAACAGTTCGATTTATCCAGGTTCGCCACAGAAGTCCTGTGACTACGTCCTGTCCCCTGTGATCACAGTCAGTAGAGATTTTAAATCCACTATTCAAAACTTTTATGGCAAGTTCAGAAGCTCCTTTACATCAACAAAACTTAAGCTAATTTCTCACTTAGTTCTGACTAGCCTAGAAAGAGTTAAAGAATTTCCACCATAACAACAACAATCATGTTTTCTGGAATTCTCACCCAACTCTAACCTTAACTAGATTTCTCTCAAAATCTAACTGAATATCACAAACGATATTAGTTTACAAGATTCCTATTATGAACTTGTGTTTCTTCACTATCTCACTTTTACAAAGACTAAACTAAGAAAGATTGAGAATGGAAATTGTGCTCTGTTTTACTTGTTAAAACAATGCGTTGAGATTTTAGCTCAATGATTGCGTGCATGAGCACAAAGGAGCTTAGCTACTATTTATAGTGATTTGAGATTACCGTTGTTTGAATTTGAATCTTCAATTGATGACATCAGTTGTTGTAGTCATTAATCTTTCATTTTCATTCAAACGGTCTTCAAACACTTTGATTCTGTTAACCTTGTTCTTTAACTTAATCTAGTAAGTGATTTGAAATCAAAGATAAGGTTGACTGGAAATTTGCTTCATTTAGATCAACAAAGGGTAAACAAGGAAAAACTGGTTTTGTTTGTAGCAGACATGCGCGCTCCTTCAAAACAGCTTTTTGAACTTTTGGCGCCTTGCATTAAATGCAGAAGTCAGAGCATTAAATGCTTAACAAAACCTATGACTAGAGCTTCTGAGCTCTTTATTCCTTTTGTCTAAACTTCTGATCAAATGGAATAAGTTCTTCTGGTTGCTTCTATACTTCTGAGGAGAGCTTTAACATTCTTCAAAAGGTCTTCAGAGCGGAGGATCCAGCTTCTAAGCTTTAGCTTCTGTCTTCAGTTATTCTTCTCTTCTGAGTCTTTAAGTAGCCCAGAGTTTCTTTTTTCAGCACCTGCTGAGAAAACTTATACAAAAACTTAACAAAAATTGTTAGTCAACATTGATAAGTATATAAGCATAAATTAAGTTTCATCTTCTGAAACGTTTGGACATAATCAAAACACTTAGGATTCATCAAGTCAATTATTAGAGGCGGAAGAAGGTACTGAGAATGATGCTGATGATTTTCATAAAGTTGCTGATAAGGATAAGGAGGAGAGTAGTGCAGGTCTTGATGATTCATTTGAAGATGATTTAATTAGGTGATTTTCTTTCTTTGTAACAATCAATATTTGTTTTGGAACAATCAATATTTGTTTTGGAACAATCCTTGTTTATTTTGGAACAATAAGGCTTTGTTTTGGAACAATGTATTTAATTTTTTGGAACAATAAGATTGTGAATTTGATTTTGTTTTTTGTTTGTATAATCAGTGGTGGTGAAGGGAATAATATCATTTGTGATGAACAAGTTGATGATGATTCTCAAAACCAAGTTGATAAAGATAAGGAAAAGAGTTCTGATGATGTTGTTGATGATGTCATACCAAAGTAAGTTGAAACAAGTTAATTTTATGTTGGAACATTCAAGTTATTTTATGGTTTTGTTGAGTTTAGCTTGTTGTTTTGTTTTAGTAGTAGTCCTGCTATTAAAGATGGTCATGCTGATAAGGAAAAGAGTAGTAGTCCTGTTGTAAAAGATAGTGATGCTGATGATGGGATAATGTATGTGATATAAATGTTTTTTTATCATATTTGTTTTGATTAATGTTTGATGTTATATGTTTTTGTGTGTTTCCTTTTATTTTCGATAGCAAAGTAGATGGAAATGCAGCTGATGATGATGATGATGGAGTGACTCAGATTGATGATGATGTTGTAGATCTGGAATCACTTCCAGAAGACCTGCTAGAGGAATCAGAGGAATTTTGCAGTTGGTTTAATGCTAATATAACGAATCGAAGAACAGTGTATACAACTTTTGGTGAGGATGTGTTTGGTTCTCAAGTGACTACAGCTATTATACGGAAGGATGTGCGTGCATTTGTTGATATGAATGAGATTGGGTCATCTACAATTATTTTTTACATGGCGTATGTTATTAATGAACTGTTTTAGTGGTTTTCTTTGTGTATGTTTGTTCTGCAGATACATGTATGGTCAATTGAAAGAGATGGAGAAGGAGAAGGTGTTTTGCATGGTAGATCCAAACAGGACCTCTAGCTTGATTGTTCAATCTGATGAGCATAGATCTTTGTTGCTAAGAAAGAGATTTAAAATGTTTGGCAGTGAAGCTACCATTTTTATACCTCAAAACACAGAGTATGTAATTTTTACTTGGAGTATTCTACGTTGTTAATAATGTAACTTAGCTATGCTAATTTTTTCTATTTTTGTTTAGTCGTCATTGCACGTTGACAGTGGTTGACCTTAAGAACAAGGTTGTCAACTGGATAGATCCGGTTAAGAATCGTCTGTTATCAGCAAAAGATCCATGGTCAATTGTTGTTAATAAGTAAGTCTAACAATAAAGTTGTAAGTAAGTTTTTTTTGTTTACATGTTTTTGTACTTATAAATGAATTTGTTCTTGGAGAGTTGTACGGTCATACTATGGGTTTGCTGATGATTATGAAGTTAAGTGGATCTCACTTGCTGTAAGTGTTGATAGTTGTCTTTTTTTAGTAAGAACTACATTTTGGAACAACAACAGCAATATTTGGAACAATACAACATCCAATTTGGAACAACAGAACATTTGAAAACAATCTAAATATTTCTGCATGCTAACCATTTTTGTAGGGTTTCGCAAGGCAAAAAGATGATAAAAGTTGTGGCTATTACGTATTGAAGTACATGCGTGATATTGTGTATGAAAAGGATTACACAATTGCTAATTTGGTATAATTTCTTTTTTGTTGTTTTATTTATTTATGAATTTGTACTTTAATTTCATTATTTTATAATGTAAATTCTTATGGTAGTGGAAGAAGCCAGGTGTTAAGGCCGCATACAAAAAAGAAGAGATGAATATTATTCGTCGTGAATAGACTTCCACTGTTTTTGAGACTGGTCTTATGCTCTACTGTGTTTTTGTTTGAAACAACAGAATAAAGCATTTTTAATCTCCTTTAAAAAAGAAGAGATGAATATTATTCGTCGTGAATAGACTTCCACTGTTTTTGAGACTGGTCTTATGCTCTACTGTGTTTTTGTTTGAAACAACAGAATAAAGCATTTTTAATCTCCTTTATTTCAATAGGAATAAGGTGGCTGAACATCGTGTAAAGAGGAATGTTAAAGTATCACAATACTTGCGTTCTCCTTTCATTTCAAACAATCCAAACATAGTTCGGAATATGACAAAAAGAGACAGAAGAATTATTGAGTTTGCATTGCGAGATGTGGAGAACTGGTGACAAGTTTAATCTATTATTTTATAAACTATTGTATGCTAATATTAAACTGTTGTATGCTAATTGTTTGTTATTTTGTCATTGAAGTGAGGATCAAGTTTATGGTGATGACTTAATAGTTATAAATCAACAAGAGATTTTGACGCTTTCTGAGAGACATCTTGTTGTTAGTAATGTTGTGGATGGGTGGTCTAATATTTTGAACCACATTGAGTTTGGGAGGAAGAAACCAAGAGTGAAAGGATTCATTTTCAGTGCGATGGCTTATGTATGTTCCTTAATTGTTAAAGTTTGTGATTTATTTTTATTATATTTTTTGTTGCTAACTTTATTTTTTTGTTTTTTGTAGCTTATGATGTTTAAAAATGATGGTAATACTGGTTGCAAAACACAGTCAGTGAGGAAAAAACGTTTTAATGCACGGCTTGAAAGTGATATTGCAGCTGGGAAAGTTCAAAGTTTGATTGGTTTTGACTTGGTAAGTTTATAATATATATGTAGTATGTTTCGGAACAACCTAGTTTCAGTTTGGAACAACCTAGTCTCATTTTGGAACAACAGAGTGTCATTTTGGAACAACAGAGTGCCATTTTGGAACAACCCATATAGTTCTTATTAGAATATATTTTTAGTATGTTTTATGTTGAAATACTTATCTATTTTGCTTTTAACCAGATATTCTTTCCAATAATACATGTTTCACACTACTATTTGCTTATTATCAATAATCCATCGAAGAGAGTAGATATTATTAATAATCGCCCACTTCCTCTAAGAACAAAGTGGAAAGATAAGTATGGGACTGTGCCAGAAATTTTGGTATGTTGTAATTACTTCTTTTACATATCCTGGTTCTGATCTTATGATATGCAAAGTATTGTTATAAGATTGTTCTTTTCATTATACAGCTTAAATGCTTTGGAAATTTTCTCTATAGACCTGATCGTAATTCAGTAGATGAGATGTGTGAATACACTATTAATTAATGAAAATGAAATGGAGGAATAAGGAGAATAATGTTGATTGTGGAATTTATCTAATGAGGCATATGGAGTCATATGAGGGGCAACCTAAATTAGAATGGGACATTGAACTCACTAATAATCCTCAGGTAAATATTGTTTACTATTTTATCGTTTCTTTTTCTGTAAGTAATCATTTTTGCTTATAATTTTCTCTTTTATTCTGTAGGATCCAAACTTGAAGAAAATGCGAATTAATTTTGTTCGTAGGATCTTATTGAGTTTTAATAATTTGCTGCTTGACACTCTTGATGAACAGTCATTAAATTGGTCTGTTGAAGCTGATTTTAAGGTTTTACTTGATTAGTATTTTTTTTTTATAAACAATTTGTAAGTTTTTATGTTTGGAACAATATAGAAGTATTTTTTCGAGCAGAAGGTCTTGGAACAAGTTTCCAATCGATTTGGAACAACAGCATATGTAATTTGGAACAAGTTACCAAACTGTTTGGAACAACGAATTAAAGAACCATGTTGTGGTCTGTTGAAGCTGATTTTAATTTTTTACTTGGTTAGAATGATTTGAATTTCTAATAGCTTTTTTCAGTTGTAAGTTCTTATTTGATTAGTATTTTTTATAAACTAGTTGTATGTTTTTTATGTTTGGAACAATATAGTAGTATTTTTTCGAGCATAAGGTTTTGGAACAATTTTCCAATCTTTTTGGAACAACAGGATATGCGATTTGGAACTAGTTACCAAACCGTTTGGAACAATCAATTAAAGAACTATGTTGATGAATAATATACTTTGATGTAAAAAACAATTTTGTTGAAACATTAAAGAATTCAAATCGGAACAATAAAGGAATTTTGTTGTTAACAAAGGAAGAAATTAAGACAAAAGAATTAAGAATAAAATAAATTAAATTAATAAAGAAATTTAAATGAAATTACAGATTTGATTTTTGTTAGAGGCATTTAAAATTTCTGTACAAAATATGAAAAATTAAGTAAAACATAGAATATGAAAAGGCAGATTTAATTGTAAAGCACGCATATCTTAGGATCAGTTATTGCCAACTGCCTAAATGATTGTTAACTACATAGTTTCATTGGTGGGTTATTTTATTAGTTTTTTCCCTCCATGAACAAACCGTTTCAAAACTCTTAACTGTTTCTCTATAAAATGTTCATATCAACACATTCTATCTTCATCCATTCTTTTTTAATCTGTCTTTTGCAAAAAAAAAATAAAATGAGAGGAAGCAGCAGTAGTGGGAAAAGGAAGAGATCTCTTTCTCCATCAAGATCTCCACGAAGTGATGAAGAAAGGCAGTTTGTTGATGACTCCTTCAAGCAAACCACTACAATGCAGACAATGGCAGACAAGCTGAAGATTCCATTTGAATGTGTTGATCTCATTCAAGATGTCCAGAGTGCATTTCGCCCGAAGGATAAAGATGAGATCGTCCAGAAGATTGAAGTGATGAAGTCTTCAATGTCTTTCTTCTGTGACGAGCTTGATATTTACTTCGAGAAAGTATAGGAGGAGAATCATGAACTCCAGAAGAAGCTTGAAGAACAAGATGCCTTGGTGAAGAAATTGAAGAAAAGGCTCCAGTTTCTTCATTAAATATTATGTTTTTTTGTGTTTTTATGTTTTTTTTTCTGTTTTTTAATTATGTATTTTGTATTTTTATTTTTATTTTTATTTAATATAAAAAAGTTTGTTATATGCTGCATTTTTTTAATATGGTTTCATTAACGAAAACAGTATAGCTATTACAAATATCTATCAGAACAACAACAGCTTTTTTTGATTCAATAAATGTTGTAATTGGAAGAAAAACATATTAGTTTGAAGTATAAATACGAAATTTAAGAGTCATATGGAAGAACATATCACGTTGAAGTAAAAATGAAAAACATAGACCATTCACAAAAAAATTTGAACAACAACATATCCAATTTGGAATAACCACTGAAATATAAAACAAATTGCAGAAATAACAAAGGAATTCATTTAGAACAATAAAGAAAGTCATTTGGAACAACCAACGAATTTGTTGGAACAACAAAGAAACTGATTTGGAACAAAAAGTTTAGGCATGCTAAATTCTATTTTTGTTGTTTTGCTTTCTCTAATTCCTCTAATTCTTTACATGTTCTGATATCATGATCACCCAACTTCAAACATCTTTTGCATGTTTTTAGCCTTTTATTTGATTTCTCAATTGCTTGCTCTCTAGCTCCCTTCAATCTTTTCTGAGTGTTTGTAACTTGAATCCCAGTTCCTTTATTCTTGGAGACTTGAGGTTCTTTTATCACAATTTCTGCATGCAGGGTTGTTCCAATTTTTGCTAGAAGATTTATGATAGGGATGAAATATCCCTATCTTTTCGGGTTATTTACGGTGTAATTAAATGTTATTTTATTACTTTTAGTATAGTTTTAAGTCTTTTTATTATACTTTGTGAACAAATTAATTCTCAATCACTTAGTTTGAATTTATCTCCGTAAAAGAACTATTTTCACCGGAAATCGTCAAAGTAACTCATGTTTATTTTGTTTATAGGTTTTACTTCAAAGATAAATTATCCATGATGAAAGACAACTTCCAGACATGATTAGAAGTGTTTTTGTGCTAATAAAGAGCTAAGAGACAAGGAGTTTTGCAAATAATTCAAGGAAAAGTCAATCTGCCCAGAAATTGCTCTTGACACGCCCCGTGTCAAAGTTCCACACGGTCCGTGTCAGGACAAAGATGGTCCACACGGTTTGATTTCAGGGGCGTGTAAACTGGTGTTCACACTTATATTGAAGGACACGACCCCGTGTCAAAAGGGACACGATCCGTGTCACAAAGGAGACATTTAATTTGCGCGGCGTTTTAATTAGCAAAAATCCAACTTGTCGAGTAATTAATGCGACACGACCCCGTGTCAAGGGACACGCCTGAGCTGATTAGAGTCATTTTAATGCATTTTTGCCTTGACACGGCGTGTCAAGTGTCCCACACGACCCGTGTCAAGCTTTATTCTGCACTTCGATGAGATTTTCAAGCATGTGTTTTGAGGATTCACACTTGTTCACAAAGCCAACTTTTCTGTATAAATATGGGGGTTATTAAGCCAGAAAGGGGATCCCTCTTGACTTGTGTTTAATCCCTCTTGACTTGTGTTTAATCCCTCTCCACTTGTGTTTAGTTTCATTTAGTTGTAATTTCTCCTTTTAGTTGTTTAAAGAGGCGATCCAAGTACGATCCATGTTCCATTTCACCTCTTTTGCAAACTTGTAATCCATTTCCATTCCATTAATACAAAGTTACTATATATTTCCTTCATCTTCATCCATTCTATTCAAATCTTCAAGTTGGCAAATAGATTCCTCTCTGAGGACATAAGCGACGATCGTGTGTCCGGTGTAGTGCGATAAAAGGGAGTAGCTAAACTTTTATCTCGCTAAACTAGTTGTGCCCCGTCTATGTGCTAGACTCGGTAGTATCATATTATTTCTTTACATAGTTTATACAATAATTTTGTATAAATTAGTATATTTGATTCATCATCATCATATGCTTCTCTTTATGTTTATTTATAAATACTTGATATGAACTTGACATTTCTACCGGATTTATATAGGTGTTGCCCCCACCGGAAGTGACGAGCCGGAAACCGTAGATATTGACGACATCACGGAACTTAAAGGGCCCTAGTTTATAAATCCATTGGAGACACTTAACCTTGAAATTATAGGATTAATTAAGTGTGTACTTACGAGTTCATACGTGTTTATAAACATCATAAAAAGCTAGCTATGGTAGTTTGATTAATCTTAAGACTATTTTATCTTTATTGTTGTATAAAACTTACCATCACCATTTAATGCTAAGGAATATGGAAAGTATTTGTATATTGTAGTATAGGAGTAGTTTATTAATGACCCCAACACTCTAAAGTATAAATTCGCTTAGATAACAACCAGAGACCGAGTAGTTTGATACTTATTGGTATAAATCCCGTGGATTCGATACCCGGACTTAACCCCCGGATTATTACTTGATAACGATAGGGTACACTTGTCCTCTAATTGTAGGCCTTTTGTAGCAATAGCTCGAGGCCGCATCAATTTACCATTGTTGTCTGTTCTATTCTTTGCTTCCAAATTTGTCCTTATTTTTGTAACATTTTCCATAAGATTCGTGAGGTTTTCTGCATCACCTTCAGCTAAACTCACACACATATGCATCTCAGGCCATAAAGTGTTTATCAATCTTTTCTTATCCATCACTCGAGCACATTCATCTATATCATTTCCTTCCATGTACAACCTTGAAGATTTTACTGCTAATATTGTCCATCTGTTCAAGACATATTGTTAAGGAATGTTGTCGAGCATTCTATGTTGCCAGACCATAATCATATGCCTGCAAGGGATTCCTACTTTTATAAACTTCTTGCTAGAACATGTAGTGTCATTGTCATTTTCTTTATAGCCAACTTGATGTTCTCTTTGATTTTTTCACATCACTGTTACTATTGATGAATCGTTGTCTACAATGATGCTTTTGAATTCACAATAGAATGAAGCATCAATAACCTGTTTTTGTAATTCATAGAAAATTGTTGTTGTATACACTTCTGATGCATGCTGCTCAATTTTCATTGGGGTCTTGCACACAGGCTTTGAGTGTTTGTTGTCGTTGTCATTCTGACCTTGTGCATATCTTTGTCCTTCCATTGCAGTCTTAAATCGCATGTTAAATTCAACAAGAGTTAAATGTGGATTGGTGAAACTAGTAAAAAAATGATTTTCACTTTCTGACCTTGATGTTGTTCTCAATAACCCTGATAGAAAAAAGTCTCTGAAATAGGCAGGTATCCAAATCCTTCTTTTTCATACATGTGTTTCAACCAATCATGTTCTTTCAAATTATATTCTGAAATCACTTCTTGCCATTGTTTCTCAAACTCTTCTGGCTCTGTTTCCACATTCCAAATACATTTGTTGATCTTGTCAAAAAATTATGATTCGTATGTCATTGCACGCCCTGTCAAAAATAACAGATGTTAGAACTTTTATGAAATTGAAGAAGCATATGTTTTTTGGAATAATATAGTAACCTATTGTATTACCTATCTTTTCAGACATTTTCTTTATAATATGCCACATACAAAGCCTATGTTCTGTCTTATCAAAAACATTTTTTATTGCAGCCATCATTGATGGATCTTGGTCTGTGATGAGGCAATTTGGTTCATTGTTATGCATCGCTTTCAAAAATGTATTAAATGTCCATTCAAATGATCCAATGTCTTCATTAGACAGTAAACAAGCTGCAAAGGTAACACACCTTTTGTGATTGTCAATTCCAGTAAATGGCCCGAATACCATTTTATACCTGTTAATGGGAAAATGACAAAACTACAAAATGAGTTTTTATTTGGAACAACACAACTTTATAGTGTAACATTTCTGGTGGAACAACAAATTTTTGGTTTGGAACAACAGTGTTTTATTTTGGAACCACAGAATCATTTTTTGGAACACATGCATTTTCATTTTGGAACAACATATTATATTACCTGTTTGTTGAATATGTGGTATCAAACAACACCATATCACCGTAAAGAGCATAGTTTCTTCTGCAAGTTGCATCTGCCCATAAAGCTTTACATAGACGGCTATCTTTATCTGATTCATATTCAAAAAAGAATCCACTAGACATAGACTGTTTAAGTTTGAAGTTCTCAATAAACATTTGTGCATCTGATCCTTTAATTTAGGTTTTCAAGTCTCTTTGAAAGTTCTTGAAATCAGCTTTATAATCATTTTGGCACATTAACCACCATATAATTCTTTAGCTTGTCTAAAAGTTCTCACATGTCCAACATTAACCTTTAAATTATCAAACACCATCTTCTTTAGTAGGATGCCCTTCCTTCTTTTTGATACTGTAGACAACTAGGTGTGTAAAGCTCATGGTTATGTTCTTTTTTAAACATTATAACTTCATACTTTCCATCAATCCCATGCTTTATAATCATTTTGGCACCACATCCAACTCGAGTGAATGGCCATTTCCTACGTTGTTTTTCGGTGCTTTTGGTTTGTTTGTATCCAGCTTTATTACAGACGAAGAACTGTTCTTTTACAATATCCTTTTTTTTCCTTGATGTTGATTTCCTAGTACAAAATCCAGCAGCAGCATATGACTTGTAAAATTGAATCCATATATCTATGTTGTCAAATTTTATCCCTTCTGCAGGTTTCAATTCATTTGAACAACTAGGAATCCATTCTTTTGTTCCATTTGGAGTCAAAACTGGTATTACTTCAGTCGTAGCAGTAAACGGAACAATTGTTGTAGAACTGCAATTCTTTTCTTCATCCAATGAAATTATACCTACATTCAAGTAATAAGATTGTTTTGGAACAACGAGCACATATTTTGGAACAACCAGCATATCTTTTGGAACAACCAGCACTTGATGTTCCATTGCAGCAAAAACACACAAGGTCCATTGGAAGTGTGTAATTACAAAGTTTTAATGCTACAAAACTACAATGATAATAAATGAAATGTATAGAAGTATCTGTTGATGATGTAATATCAGATTGATTTTCAGATTCCATTTGTTTTGTTCTGATTTTGTAAATCAATTAATGTTAATGCACAATGGAATCACAGTAAAAGACAATGGAATAACAAAAAAACAAAATGTAATCACAGTTAAACAAAATGGAACAAGAATCCAATATTGAAAATCAATCAAAATTGTACCTTCCAGAATCGAAATTTTGTTTGATTACAAATGAAGAGTTGATTAATCAAAAAAAAGTAGGTTATTGAGCTGATTATTAAGAAATCGATATAGCAGAAGTTTGTTTACAGCTGGAAAGAACGTCGTTATTTTAGTTTTTTAGGGATGCGTGTTTGTTCTAATTAAAACGGTGCAGTTTTCTGTTTTTTTGGCTAATGACCATTATTAACAAAATTGCCACCGCGTCTTTTTATTACAACATTTCCATAGCGTGTTGTGTTGTCACACATTAAGTGGGCTGACTCACAATAAGACATCTGTATCACCACCTGAACTTAACTCATCAAATCTAAACAAGAGAGGAAAGATGGTAAGGTATCCACATGTAATTTTATTTTCATACATTAAAATACGCTTCTAAATCACTAACATATGAAATTTTGCAATTTCAGAAAAAAAAAAATAAAAAAAAAAAAATTTGAACATGTTAGGTCCCTTTAATAAACTATGATATCAAATCAAGCTACCTACACTACAATATGATTAGTAGCGAGGACGGGGCCTATACTATACAGGTACCGAGCCCATACCCGTCAAAGATAATAAATTTTATATCATACCCTTTCAAACAATTAGGAACGAATAGTGTTGAATACCCGTGAATAACACACCCGTTGCCACTCCTACAAGGGACAAATCATAGACTGGTGATGTTAACGAACCAGACTTTCTTCTTCACATTCAAATATACTCTTTGTATTTGTCATAGCCATCATTTTGGCTCTTGTTTTTGTTCCTAACAAAGCTGAAAACCACAAATCTAGTCATAGTAGATGAACAAACATCTGAAGAACAAGAATCAGATACAAAGACTGTCCCTATTTCTTTTCACTTAGAAAATGCATATCTATCGTTCAATAATGAGATTACAAGTAAACCTTGTTCAGATTTATAGCAGTCGAATTTTTATTTGATGTGTATAAGAAGCACACAGAATAGACTAGGAGAAAGTGGTACATTAAAAATTACATGTGTTGGCGATGGTCCAGGCATATATGAGTGACTGAGTATATACAAACCGCACCATAGACCAAGTATTCCTTCAACAACCCACCATGACTTTCTGGAAGCTTTCATTATTCCAGACTTTAAATCAGTTTCAGTATTATACTATTTCACATTTACTCTCACTGCTTAAACCTTCCATACATGTTTTCATATTGAAGAAACTGATTAAGCTGAGACTTCACCTGCAATGATGAAAAAAGGAAAAGGAAACTATTGAATACAAGACAATGGATGAGAAAGGAGCAGCAGCATGTCAAAGGTTCAAGAGAGCTACCAGAGCTAAAATTGCATGGTAATGATCATGAAATCATATGTGGCCGTCTATGTTCTTTTGTACAAGGAACCTTCTTTTGTCGCTTCTTCCCATTCAATCTACCTGAGCCGTAAGCATTTGCCAAAGGAACTGCCCTTTGAAACCTTAGATCCTCACCTGCGATCATGTATGAATTCCCAGCTTCTGGTGCACTAAAATCAGCAGGGTTTCTGTTCACACTGCATATGCCAGAATCACAACTGCTTTTAGGGGGCCGACCAAGTCGTGTGCCATTAGGGGCCTCCAACTTGTTCTCAGTTGAATTTCCCATTCCTGAATATTGTAAAGGAAACATGACAGGATCCAATCCACCAAATAACATTGTATGCATGCTATGAACTGGAACCGATCCACAATTTGTGCTGCCAAAATTTCCACCAGAAGGTGCAGATTTCTGTGATCTATATCCTTTATACTGTCCACACAAATCAGAGCCTTTTCCTTTAACTTTCTCTTGACTGGTAAAGTCAATGGACTTTTTGAAGCATTTATCGTGTTGAAATAATGAAGATGGACCAACTACTGCCGCCGGTATGGCAGAAATATTTCCGTGGGGGGAACCCTCAGCATGTTTGTTTTTACCACAAGGATCATCTGATGTGTGTTTCATGGTGTTGGCGACTTTATAGGCCCCAGAATCTGCCCTCAAAAACTCCTTGGGATCTTGATCATTTGCTGTGGAACTTCTTTTGAGAAACTTTGAATTTACACCCAGATTTATTGGTGCACTAGACCTTAGTCCTGCATCCATGAGGCTAAGCAAATGCATCGCTGGTATGGTTTCATTAGCATACAAATCTAGAGATCCCATGGGTTTTTTGTTAAGTTCAATCCTGTTACGTTTGCAAGGAAACGGGAGCTCTGGATACCTGGGGATCTCAGAACCAAAGTTCCTATTTTGCTTTCCAATACTGACAGCATTCAAATTCTGAAACTTCAGATCACCATCACCATTCACATTTTCCTTATGAACACTCATACGAGAACGCGGAAGGACATCTCCATTGGTAGATAGAGAAGTACCCTTTTGAGGAACGCCCGTGTATAAAAAAGGCATATGATTTGGCATCAGGGATGGCCAAATATGATTTGTACTTGTATTCTGCTGAATACTCATGCATGAGTTACAACTTCCAGAAGCCTGCAAACAGTTATGAGAGGACCTCTTACCCATATCCCCAATCCATTTGCAGTTTTGAGCACTGTTTTGCTGGACAGAAGCATAACCAGGATGTTGCATCCTACTCGACTTCTCTTGATGCTGGAAAAATGTTTGATAGCCTTCAGGAACAGGACTCTGATGTAATTGGCTCATACTGAATTGATTTAGATCAGTTTGGCAAAAGTAATGACCTTTCTGTTTCATGGGCCCCATATTTTCTCCCCTATCGGTTATTCCATTTCCGTTGATTGTAGCTCGGGGATTTCGTTTTTGAGTAATTCCTTGCTGAAATAAGCTCACTTCTCTGTCCCCAAATGCTTTATTAAAATTCACTGTCGGACATCTATCTTGCTCGTCAGGAAGACACCTCTCATACTGATGTTTTGCCATAAGCTCAACAATTTCCATTGGAATGTCATCTACATTTCCCTGTTCAGGTGTCTTATTAGCTCTCTGGTCATTGCCTTTCCTTGTAATGATTGGTCGTTCCTGAACTCCTATTGCCTTCTTGCTGTTTGCACTACAAAAATTCTGGAAAAGATAGAATGTGAGAAGCTTCCCAATCAAAGCGCTCTATGAAGCAGCCAATAACTATATCCACATAGTAAATATTACCCAATAATATCCTAGTTATACTCAAATTAGAGAAAGATAGCCTTCATTGTTATTCATTAGAAAAAGCATTAACTTTCCTATTGAGCACAATATTTTGCTACTTATACTGACCGGCAATATTACCCAGAGATAGACACAACTGTAGCTAAAAACATATTTCGGATTAGCAGCAAATACTTTAACAATGCACTATTGGTACATTATTCCAACATGAATGATGCAAATTCAGATTCTTTTTGTAGATACATTCTAAAAAGAAAATATCAGTTAGAAAAAAAATAAAGATCCAATCATGGAAAAAATGATGTTTTTCAGTAAAAAAATATGTCATGCTATTATAGGATAGTTATTCATAGGGAACCCTTGCCTTTTTCTGCATGTGAGAACAACTGCCGATTTCAAGCTGAGATGTGTAATTCAGGTTCTCACCACGGAGAGGCATGTTATGTGTAATTCCTTTATTACTCATTTCACTGCTTACTGCTTTCCCGAAAGTCATATCTGAAGCAGATTTAGCTGCAAAACTGAGATTTCTAGCAAAATTGGTTTCTGCAGCCTTCTTGCTAACCGGATGTTCCCTTGCAGTTCCTTTTTTCCAAGACAATAAAGAAGTCTCTATGTCTTCAACCAATGGATTATGCTGCATGTCACATCTTTTCATGCTCAGGTAGCCATTACAAGAAAGATTTTGACCCTTTTCACTTGATGCATTGCGTGCTGAATGAAATGGAATCCTAACAGGGTCCACGTGTAAGAAGCCCATGTCTTTCCTAGTAGTCAAATCTTCTCTGAGCTCACAATTCTGAGGAATTAAGGAAGCTTGATGATCATCAACATGAAGAATCTTGCTTTTCTTTGGAAAGGTAGGTTTCCTGTCTGTTCTTTGAGAAGACAAAGGAAAAAACTGCGTCTCTCTGCCTTTATCAACTTTACGGTTGGTATTAGGCAAAACCTCGCCAACAAGGTCATTGCTAGTAGAAGCATCTCGTGTTCTGACTCCATCTCCAATTAACACATTTTGAACAGGCACGAAGTCATCAAATATGAGAGCTTTACCCTTCTTTTTACCTAATACTGGGCTTCCGTCATTCCGATGCTTCGTGCAATGATTCTTCATACTAGATTGTAAGTGCATCCTAGCAAATGCTTTTGCAATTGTCTCAGGAGATTCCACATCCCTCTTCAAGATCCTAACTGCTTGACATGCTTTACTGGGAGAGCCCATCTCTAGGGGTCTCCAATCTTCATCCTGATTCAGCTTTCTTTTCCTATGTTGACCCAAAACTCTTCTGGCATTTCCTTGGTTAAACACCTGATCAAGACGCTTACCTCCAGTCGTAGATGCATCAGGAATATCATGCAATCGTGAATCATCAACTTTTGCAATACTAGTGCCTCCATCACCATTTTCACAAAGCAACTCAGTTAGAAGGCGCACTTTTCGAGTTTTTCGCCTATGCAACCCACTTGAACTAGCATGACAAAGAGCATTTACTGGCATGACCTCAGCACTGTCAGATGAAGTATTATTGCATTCATCCACTTCTGTGGAACTAAGTCCATTACCCTTGCTAGCTTTATGTGTCTCCCTCGTATTATTATGATGTTCTAATATGTCACAAGCTGGTAAATCTTTTTGCTGATCAGCTGCAGGAATTAGTTTCCCTTCCATATTAACTGTAGCAACATTTTTTACAACACAATTGCGATTTCCAACCAATTCAGCATTAGCAGCTGCACCATGTCCAAAGACTGTCTTGCATATGTCTACAGATCCATTGCATTTGGATTTGAGATTCACTGGAAGATACCAAAGCATCAGTAGAACAAGTGTTAAAGCAGTACAACTAGGATTGATTGTTTTATTTAAGTCAGATTCTGAACTACGGAAAATATGTTATGCTTAATAAATTTTACCTTTGTCTATGCAATTTGTTCTCTGAATCAGGCTCGAAAGTCCAGAAATTAATTGAGGAACTTCCTCCTTATTTGAATAATCATCCAACACAATGTTGTGAGCTGGATAGGAGGACTTATGTGAATTAAATTATCCAATGCATGTTGGTAAACATGATTGTGCATCTAAAAGTAGAATATATATACCTCGGGTAAGAAAATCTGTAACTCCAGTGTTCATTTCGCTTTTATTCATATTGGCCGAAACATTAACATCAATCTTTTTCCCCCCAGGTACATTGATGTCATGACCTCGAAGATCAGATAATCGGAGAGCCCCATCTTGAAGGATGGATGCATGGGAACAAATGATATCGGACTTGAATCCCCTACTAGAAGTTCTAAGAATGGGTCCATGATCAGTTTCAACATTTCCAGAACCAATCTCCCTCAGGCAGTTCTCGCAACGCCAATATCTGAACTTTGGAACAAATAAAGGGGGCAGCCCACACTCATGTTCATCACAGTTGCTACCATCCCCATCTGAAGAAAATGGCCAACACATCTTCCAATCTTGTTTGCGAATGTCAGATACATATTTGCTGCATTTAGAAAAAGGCATTTCATAAAGCACGACTTTTGAATTAAATAAGAACCGCAATAGTTTATAGCAGCAACAAGTTAGTTTTGAAAGAATTAACTCGATATCAACTATAAGAGAGATTTGATTAATTCACTCAACCCAACAGCAGCAACGCCTACATCCCCATGGACCACTAGAAGACCTCACGAACACATTAACCCCATTCAGATCCCATAGCAGTATCTTAATCATCAAAACATTTTTTTTTGGGAAGACAAATATACCAAATTTAACCTGAAAATATAAGGATGAAGACGACATACAATAAAAAGATAAAAGAATCTTTAAGTGAAAATATTTCTAGGAAGAAATCAGCTTATATATATACAAGGTGATAAGAATTAAATACATAGACTCCAGTCACCACATTCTAATTAACAAGGAACATCTCTAACCTACCTACCTCTCACACACACACACAACATATGAATTCAAATACAATTAAAGTGCATGTATAACTAAGCCATATAGCATACTTGTTACATGGACTCCCAACTCAACGGTCACCACGTAGTTTCTAGACAAGGAATATCTCTTAACCTGCCTACCCCTCTCTCTCTCACACACACATGCACACACATGAATTGACATACGTTTGAAGTGTATATATAACTAAAGCATATCGCTTAGTTATCACATAAAGCCTAGAAAGTCATCAAACAATTCGGATCAATGCTTACCGTATGGAAAAATGGTCGCAATTTTCTGCATTACTCTTTTGATTAGTATTGATGAGATCTATGGATATTGAATCAATCTTAATGGATGAGTCCGCAGACTTGGAAACAAGATTAGAACCACTACATTGATGATTCTCCAACTCCATGTGGCACGCAAGAAACCTAACATTGGATCAATGAAATATAAAGAAATAAAATCTTCAGTGGCTCCATTAATTGTGATATGCAACTTACTTAAATTGAAAACAATACCAACGAAACGCAAACCAGAATAAATCATCTAAGAATTTTATGTATTATCTCTTGAATTAAGAAAGAAATCCCCAGACTATCAAGTTAGGGTTTGATCCTTAATTATAGTTAGGATAACTGTAATGGGAACAAAATAATGTCAATAATATCATTTGTAAGAAGCTATATATCGAGCGACTTAGCACATAAAATCACAACTTGTTAGCAAATAAAAGGGCATAAGGTATACAAGGAAAAACTGAACTCGTTCATATTTGAATTGCAGAAAACAAGAGTGGTAAAACAAAGCATAAAATTAGGGTTACATAAACTAATGATGTTTGTATACAGTAAGAGAAAATTGGTGGTTAAGACAAGCCAGCCCACTTAAAAAAAAAAACTCAAACATAAACATGACAGTCATGTATGTATGTAGGTATGAATATTCAATCCAAAAAAAAAAAAAAACATGAAAAGGAAAAAAATTAGGGTTTGGTGAGTCCTAAATTGAAAAAAAACCGCATAAAATGTTGGAGAAATCCAGAGATTGGGGGGTTAAAGAAAACCCAGAAGATAGGATAGAATATAATTAGGTATTAAACACAGTGAAATGACATAAATACCACAAAAAATGAGGTGAAACAGAGCTGAAATCGAGACAAAAACACGAAGAAATGAAAATGAAAGGGTATTAAGGTAAAATTACCTGGGTGATTAGAGAGAGCTGGGAATCAAGAAACGAGCTTGGTAGATCTTAAATAAAGAGAGTTTGATAGCAGCAGCTGAATTGGATCCCAAAACAAAAGGAGTACTGCAAGAAAGAGCATTTGGAAACGAAGAAGAAGATAGACAAAGTAGACTGAGATTCCAACTCAGGAGGAGATAATTAGAGTGCGCGATTCTTCTTTAAACCCTAGTTTTTACAAATGGAGATATAGAAAGAGAGAGAAATAAAGAGAAAGTGAGAGTTTTAATGTTTATGTTATGTTTTGCCCATTGGAACTAAAAAGGTGTTTGTTTTCTTTCTTGTATTAATTAATTAAAAAACAATATAAAAATCTCCATTACACACAACCCATGCCTACGCTATCTCTCATTTTCTTCTCTTTTTCTTTCTTTCTTTATTATTATTAACCTCTCATCATTTCTCATTCACCCCCTTCACTTTACAATTACCCTTCTAAACCGAGTTAAGCTCTATACTTTTTAAGTTAACTCAATTGAATTGAGTGCATTTGCTCGAAAAGAAATTACTGGGGTGAACTGAATCAAATATTACTGAACAGAATTAAACTAAAATAAATTACTTATGAGGCATACCCCTTTCAATCTCATAAAATGTCTTTAACATTTTAAAACATCAAAATTTAATTCGTTTTTTCGAGATTTTTAATCATTAATTATAACTTAAAAATATATCTATAGTGTGATAAATTTGAAAAAAATTTGAGATAATTTCACTTCAAGCAAGTTTAATAGATCAATTTAAGAAAGTGTAAAAGACTAATAAGTCCTTGTTCTTTTTTATTAAAATTTGCTAAACTGAATTGAATTGAAGTGAATTTATTAAAGTAGTTTGTTGAATTGAACTAAATTTAAATTTGTTAAACTGAAGTAAACTGAATTTCATTGAAAAAGAACAAAATCTAAGTCATTTCTAATTAATTGAGTGAGATCATATTATTTTATACAACATTAAAGACTTAATGAGATATTTCCAAAGTTGGTGGGGTGAATGAATTAATTTAAACAAGCTTGGGGGTTTTATTGATATATTAAACCCGTATTTAAATTACTTTGAAATTCCCACGAGCTTAGAGAGAGAAAGGAGAAAATGAAGTGAGAAAAATTGTAAAAATTGAATTGTAGCGAATGAAAGATATCCACGTGGAAGGAAGGTGCGTGTCTTATCATAATCCATTATGCTTTTGTTAAAAAAGGGAAACCCTAGATCCAAATAGTGGAAGCTACTGCTTATCATCGCGTGATAATCACGCTCTTCGTTTCAGGATAACAATTAGAATCTTGTATATCTTGGTTTGATCATGTCTTTTCCTCATAAGTTGATTTTAATTGGAGCGTGGGATGCACCTCCTTTCTAAGAGAGTGGAATTAGACGTTGAAAAACACTAAGTCTTTTTTTTTTTTTTTTTTTTGAGTTTGAAAAACCCTAAGTCTTTTATATCATTATTTTATTGGTAAGAAGTAACCCTAGTCGAAAGTTGTACGATCAAATATCTAACCATAATTTAGGGGGTTTAATTTTAAATGGAGATAGTTAAATAATGGCTATTTGAGAATTTCTAGCATATACCACGTATTCAGTGACGTAGTATATCAAGCGAATGAATGATTGATATATATGGTCTTAATTAATTAAATTTTTATATTTTATAAATAACTAATAGTATATTTTATAATTAATTATTTATATAAAATTTTAAATGACAAAATAAAAACTCTAGACCTTAAAAAATGAACTCGAGAGATTTAAATTATAAACCTCAAACTCTAATAGTTGTGACATATCGCTAAATTATTAATCTAGTTTACGGATGACATGATATACTGAGAGTATTCTAAAATTTCTCCAAACATAGAGTTCAAATAAAATATATACCTTTTCAAATACAACTCCAAATGGAAGGAAAACATTATTATTATTATCATCATATCTTGCACCAATATAATATCTCATATGTTGCCACTAGACAAGTTAAAAAGGTTCTTCAATGAATAATACTATACCCTCCCCCAAAAAATGAATAATACTACATATTCTTATACTCTAAAGAGATATATACTTCAGCAATTTCAGTTCTATTCAGCAATTTTATCAATTTCAGTTTTATTCAGCAATTTCAGTTTAGTTCAGTAATTTCAGTTTTAATAACATTATTTTTAAATTAGAAATATTGACAAAATTAATTTAATTTAAAATGAAATACCTAATTATAAATAATTAAATATCAATCGTAACTTTTAAATTTGGAGTTACGATGCATCATATATTATTAACTAAAATTAAGTGATTTGTTTTGACCATTGATTTGAAAATGGAGAGTTGTGATGGATTAACTTTTAAAGAGAAAAAATGTTCTATCAATAATTTAGTAGGAAGTGTGAGTTTTTTCTTAAGTACAATTTGTCTATCTAAACATTTGATGTGATTATCACAACCGTCGGATCTTATACGTTATTGTGTTTAATATTATATAATCAATATGATAAGTTATATTTTCCCAAGGAAAATGACAACTATTTTTTTTTATCGGTAATGAAACTTCAATAGTAAGACGATTTAAGAAATTATACCTATTTATTTATTTATCATATAGTATTAGTTTATTTTAGATTGATACAATTAATTTAATTCAGTAAATTCAATTCAGTTCAGCAATTTTAGTTCAGTTCAACAATTAATTTCAGCAAAGTTCAGCTTTATTCAACAA
Source organism: Euphorbia peplus (assembly GCA_028411795.1). Lineage (NCBI taxonomy): Eukaryota > Viridiplantae > Streptophyta > Magnoliopsida > Malpighiales > Euphorbiaceae > Euphorbia > Euphorbia peplus. Next base: position 25,582,862 of record CP110840.1, read on the forward strand.
TTTCAATTCAGTTCAGTTCAGTTCAGCCATTTTAGTTCTATTCAACAATTTCAGTTTGCTTCATTTCAACTTTATTCAGTTCAGTTTTATTCAGTCAAAACGAACAGGACCTAAGTGTTTTCTTTTTACTTTGTATTTTCAATGATTTCTCCGTAAAAACCCAATAAATAGGTTTTCTTTGGATAGGGATCTTGTTTATAGATTTATGTTTGATATTCTTATGTATCTGAATTACCATTTTACAGTCTAGGGATCTAGCTCTAATCATAGTGTATTAAAGATGTACTAGTTTGTTACCAAAAAAAATATCATGTACTAGCTTTTTATTAGGTAAATTTCAAAATTAATCCTTCCGGTTACATGTATTGAGGTTCGTGGCTTTTAATAAAATAACGGGTTAATTACACTCAAGGTCATCCAACTATCATAAATGGAACCGAAAAGTCATCAAACTTAAAATTTGAACATCAAAACAATCCAACTATCATAAATGAAACCGAAAAGTCATCAAACTTAAAATTTGAACACTAAAATCATCAAACTTTTCATAACATTACAATCAAGGTCATTTTCGCCCGATTCCGATAGTAACTCGAAGGAGTCACCATGTGGCTGCCACGTCATTTAAAAAATGACGTTTGTCATTAACTTTGACTTGTCATTAAAAATCCAACCACATCTAAAAAAACCCGACCCGACCCGATCCAACTCAAATTAATTACAGCTAAATGACAAGTGACATTTTTTAAATGACGTGGCAGCCATATGATAACTCCGGCGAGAGTTACTATCGTACTCCGGCGATGATGATCTTATTTGTAATGTTGGACGATGTTGGTGTTCAAATTTAAAGTTTGATGACTTTTCGGTTCCATTTATGATAGTTCGATGATTTTGATGTTCAAATTTTAAGTTTGATGACTTTTTAGTTCCATTTATAATAGTTGGATGACCTTGGGTGTAATTAACCCTAAAATAACATATTGCGAAACTAATATTATCGAAATGATATTGCCTTTCAAAATGTAAAACTTTAAGAAATAAAGCTGTTCATCATCACCACATTCATCACCACATTTATTAAGTATCAGTCATTCAATTTCAAGCAATTTCTCTGTATTTTATTTCTCGTTATCATCAAACAACATTTAAATGCTTTTACAATTAAAAAAATTAAAGCTTTAAGAATTGCTCAAAATATTGTCACTTTCAAAATCTTACGTTTTTGAGGTCATTTTAGAATTATTATTTAGAAAAAACGTAACCAGTAGATTTATAGAAATTTTAATATTTTTTTAGAAAAGATTTTTTCATTTTATTTAGGTTTTGATATATACAATCCAAAATGTTGCATATAAGCATTTATTTTAATGAAATTTTTTACTTATAATTTCAAGATTCATATATATATATATATATATATATATATATATATATATATATATATATATATATATAGTGTTGAAAATTTGTATGAAGTATTCCACTACAATAAATGCTTATATACAGCCCTTTGGGCTGCATATATCAAGACCTTTTTTTTTATTATAAAAGAATGTATCCTTTTTGCAAACACCTTTTTGGTCTAAAATCGGGATTTGGAGGCTTTGATGACTTTAGAGATCGTTAGGCCACGTTATTTATAGCTGAATTGAACTTAACTGAATGAAACTAAACTGAACTTATTGAATTTTTGATTAAAATAAATAAAAAATTTGACTGAATTTGATTGAACTGAATTTTTTAGAAATTAAACTAAAAAAAGAATAGGAACCTTAGTCAAAACTTTTAACAACGTGGTCTTGTAAAGAGAAATATAATATTGAAATCCAACCTACAAAATTTAAGTGATAAAAATTGTCTGTAGAACTTTATTTACAGTTCATATTTGGAAAAAAATTTAGACCTTTTATTTTATCAGTTTATCCTTACAACAAATTATTTTTAGAATTTATTATCAAATTATGCTTAGAAAGGAGAGGCGTTTTGAGTGGAGATAATATGTTGTCCCATCCTTGTGTCTCCTCTACATCTCTGACTCTCTAGCATAAAAAATATCGTACTATATTTATTTACGAAAAGGCGGTCCTAAATAATATTTTAATTGTTAAAATTGTCTAGTTTAAGATATTTTAAACAGTAATTTTTATGTGAAATGACATGGAAGGGGACGCAAAATTGAAGACTACATATTATCTTCCCGTTTTGAGTAACATTTTGAAGGGATTAGCCCGGCATGCTAATCTATATGAGATAACGGGTTCGAGCGTACCTGAGATAACGGGTTCGAGCGTACCTGGTATAGTAGAACCGGCAAATCTTTCAGAGTAGCTGAAGCGGATCTTAGCTACACGATTTTGTATCACCAGATTGACACGACCACACGACGTTAACCGAAGAAGTTTATTGATCCACAGACTAAGAGCGTAGAACGAGAGAGATGGGAAAGAGGAGGATCGGCCGAATAAGGAGGAAGAGGTAGAGCTCCGACGTCTCTCTCTATTTCTTACTTGTCTTTGATGATTAGGGTTAAACCTATTTATAGGTGGAGAAACCCTAATTTCTCCATCTAATCTAATGGGCTTCCTAATCACTTATTCTTCTCAGATCGACTTGACCCGTTCCATTTCGGACGGGTCGAATTAATTAGACTCATATCTTAATGAATCCCAACACATTTTTTAATCAATAATTATCTCTTTGAGATAATGTAGGGCACATTTGGACAACAATACGAGACTCGTCTTCAAAAGCTTATAAATACAATTAAATGTTTCTTTCGATTTGAATCTTTTAATCAGAAGCGATTCAAAATTTGCTTATGATTGTAGATGTAATAAATTTCAACCATAAAAACTTATAAGGTTATTGTAAGCACGGGTTTTCGAACCCGATGACGAAAGCAATTTCCGAGCTCCTCGTTTCGCCAGTCGCACAAGCGCCAGTACTAGTGGAAGAACGGATCGACTCTCCAGAATCAAAAACTCACTTCTCCCACGTGTCATTGACACCTTCATGGGCCCCATATTTTCTCCCCTATCGGTTATTCCATTTCCGTTGATTGTAGCTCGGGGATTTCGTTTTTGAGTAATTCCTTGCTGAAATAAGCTCACTTCTCTGTCCCCAAATGCTTTATTAAAATTCACTGTCGGACATCTATCTTGCTCGTCAGGAAGACACCTCTCATACTGATGTTTTGCCATAAGCTCAACAATTTCCATTGGAATGTCATCTACATTTCCCTGTTCAGGTGTCTTATTAGCTCTCTGGTCATTGCCTTTCCTTGTAATGATTGGTCGTTCCTGAACTCCTATTGCCTTCTTGCTGTTTGCACTACAAAAATTCTGGAAAAGATAGAATGTGAGAAGCTTCCCAATCAAAGCGCTCTATGAAGCAGCCAATAACTATATCCACATAGTAAATATTACCCAATAATATCCTAGTTATACTCAAATTAGAGAAAGATAGCCTTCATTGTTATTCATTAGAAAAAGCATTAACTTTCCTATTGAGCACAATATTTTGCTACTTATACTGACCGGCAATATTACCCAGAGATAGACACAACTGTAGCTAAAAACATATTTCGGATTAGCAGCAAATACTTTAACAATGCACTATTGGTACATTATTCCAACATGAATGATGCAAATTCAGATTCTTTTTGTAGATACATTCTAAAAAGAAAATATCAGTTAGAAAAAAAATAAAGATCCAATCATGGAAAAAATGATGTTTTTCAGTAAAAAAATATGTCATGCTATTATAGGATAGTTATTCATAGGGAACCCTTGCCTTTTTCTGCATGTGAGAACAACTGCCGATTTCAAGCTGAGATGTGTAATTCAGGTTCTCACCACGGAGAGGCATGTTATGTGTAATTCCTTTATTACTCATTTCACTGCTTACTGCTTTCCCGAAAGTCATATCTGAAGCAGATTTAGCTGCAAAACTGAGATTTCTAGCAAAATTGGTTTCTGCAGCCTTCTTGCTAACCGGATGTTCCCTTGCAGTTCCTTTTTTCCAAGACAATAAAGAAGTCTCTATGTCTTCAACCAATGGATTATGCTGCATGTCACATCTTTTCATGCTCAGGTAGCCATTACAAGAAAGATTTTGACCCTTTTCACTTGATGCATTGCGTGCTGAATGAAATGGAATCCTAACAGGGTCCACGTGTAAGAAGCCCATGTCTTTCCTAGTAGTCAAATCTTCTCTGAGCTCACAATTCTGAGGAATTAAGGAAGCTTGATGATCATCAACATGAAGAATCTTGCTTTTCTTTGGAAAGGTAGGTTTCCTGTCTGTTCTTTGAGAAGACAAAGGAAAAAACTGCGTCTCTCTGCCTTTATCAACTTTACGGTTGGTATTAGGCAAAACCTCGCCAACAAGGTCATTGCTAGTAGAAGCATCTCGTGTTCTGACTCCATCTCCAATTAACACATTTTGAACAGGCACGAAGTCATCAAATATGAGAGCTTTACCCTTCTTTTTACCTAATACTGGGCTTCCGTCATTCCGATGCTTCGTGCAATGATTCTTCATACTAGATTGTAAGTGCATCCTAGCAAATGCTTTTGCAATTGTCTCAGGAGATTCCACATCCCTCTTCAAGATCCTAACTGCTTGACATGCTTTACTGGGAGAGCCCATCTCTAGGGGTCTCCAATCTTCATCCTGATTCAGCTTTCTTTTCCTATGTTGACCCAAAACTCTTCTGGCATTTCCTTGGTTAAACACCTGATCAAGACGCTTACCTCCAGTCGTAGATGCATCAGGAATATCATGCAATCGTGAATCATCAACTTTTGCAATACTAGTGCCTCCATCACCATTTTCACAAAGCAACTCAGTTAGAAGGCGCACTTTTCGAGTTTTTCGCCTATGCAACCCACTTGAACTAGCATGACAAAGAGCATTTACTGGCATGACCTCAGCACTGTCAGATGAAGTATTATTGCATTCATCCACTTCTGTGGAACTAAGTCCATTACCCTTGCTAGCTTTATGTGTCTCCCTCGTATTATTATGATGTTCTAATATGTCACAAGCTGGTAAATCTTTTTGCTGATCAGCTGCAGGAATTAGTTTCCCTTCCATATTAACTGTAGCAACATTTTTTACAACACAATTGCGATTTCCAACCAATTCAGCATTAGCAGCTGCACCATGTCCAAAGACTGTCTTGCATATGTCTACAGATCCATTGCATTTGGATTTGAGATTCACTGGAAGATACCAAAGCATCAGTAGAACAAGTGTTAAAGCAGTACAACTAGGATTGATTGTTTTATTTAAGTCAGATTCTGAACTACGGAAAATATGTTATGCTTAATAAATTTTACCTTTGTCTATGCAATTTGTTCTCTGAATCAGGCTCGAAAGTCCAGAAATTAATTGAGGAACTTCCTCCTTATTTGAATAATCATCCAACACAATGTTGTGAGCTGGATAGGAGGACTTATGTGAATTAAATTATCCAATGCATGTTGGTAAACATGATTGTGCATCTAAAAGTAGAATATATATACCTCGGGTAAGAAAATCTGTAACTCCAGTGTTCATTTCGCTTTTATTCATATTGGCCGAAACATTAACATCAATCTTTTTCCCCCCAGGTACATTGATGTCATGACCTCGAAGATCAGATAATCGGAGAGCCCCATCTTGAAGGATGGATGCATGGGAACAAATGATATCGGACTTGAATCCCCTACTAGAAGTTCTAAGAATGGGTCCATGATCAGTTTCAACATTTCCAGAACCAATCTCCCTCAGGCAGTTCTCGCAACGCCAATATCTGAACTTTGGAACAAATAAAGGGGGCAGCCCACACTCATGTTCATCACAGTTGCTACCATCCCCATCTGAAGAAAATGGCCAACACATCTTCCAATCTTGTTTGCGAATGTCAGATACATATTTGCTGCATTTAGAAAAAGGCATTTCATAAAGCACGACTTTTGAATTAAATAAGAACCGCAATAGTTTATAGCAGCAACAAGTTAGTTTTGAAAGAATTAACTCGATATCAACTATAAGAGAGATTTGATTAATTCACTCAACCCAACAGCAGCAACGCCTACATCCCCATGGACCACTAGAAGACCTCACGAACACATTAACCCCATTCAGATCCCATAGCAGTATCTTAATCATCAAAACATTTTTTTTTGGGAAGACAAATATACCAAATTTAACCTGAAAATATAAGGATGAAGACGACATACAATAAAAAGATAAAAGAATCTTTAAGTGAAAATATTTCTAGGAAGAAATCAGCTTATATATATACAAGGTGATAAGAATTAAATACATAGACTCCAGTCACCACATTCTAATTAACAAGGAACATCTCTAACCTACCTACCTCTCACACACACACACAACATATGAATTCAAATACAATTAAAGTGCATGTATAACTAAGCCATATAGCATACTTGTTACATGGACTCCCAACTCAACGGTCACCACGTAGTTTCTAGACAAGGAATATCTCTTAACCTGCCTACCCCTCTCTCTCTCACACACACATGCACACACATGAATTGACATACGTTTGAAGTGTATATATAACTAAAGCATATCGCTTAGTTATCACATAAAGCCTAGAAAGTCATCAAACAATTCGGATCAATGCTTACCGTATGGAAAAATGGTCGCAATTTTCTGCATTACTCTTTTGATTAGTATTGATGAGATCTATGGATATTGAATCAATCTTAATGGATGAGTCCGCAGACTTGGAAACAAGATTAGAACCACTACATTGATGATTCTCCAACTCCATGTGGCACGCAAGAAACCTAACATTGGATCAATGAAATATAAAGAAATAAAATCTTCAGTGGCTCCATTAATTGTGATATGCAACTTACTTAAATTGAAAACAATACCAACGAAACGCAAACCAGAATAAATCATCTAAGAATTTTATGTATTATCTCTTGAATTAAGAAAGAAATCCCCAGACTATCAAGTTAGGGTTTGATCCTTAATTATAGTTAGGATAACTGTAATGGGAACAAAATAATGTCAATAATATCATTTGTAAGAAGCTATATATCGAGCGACTTAGCACATAAAATCACAACTTGTTAGCAAATAAAAGGGCATAAGGTATACAAGGAAAAACTGAACTCGTTCATATTTGAATTGCAGAAAACAAGAGTGGTAAAACAAAGCATAAAATTAGGGTTACATAAACTAATGATGTTTGTATACAGTAAGAGAAAATTGGTGGTTAAGACAAGCCAGCCCACTTAAAAAAAAAAACTCAAACATAAACATGACAGTCATGTATGTATGTAGGTATGAATATTCAATCCAAAAAAAAAAAAAAACATGAAAAGGAAAAAAATTAGGGTTTGGTGAGTCCTAAATTGAAAAAAAACCGCATAAAATGTTGGAGAAATCCAGAGATTGGGGGGTTAAAGAAAACCCAGAAGATAGGATAGAATATAATTAGGTATTAAACACAGTGAAATGACATAAATACCACAAAAAATGAGGTGAAACAGAGCTGAAATCGAGACAAAAACACGAAGAAATGAAAATGAAAGGGTATTAAGGTAAAATTACCTGGGTGATTAGAGAGAGCTGGGAATCAAGAAACGAGCTTGGTAGATCTTAAATAAAGAGAGTTTGATAGCAGCAGCTGAATTGGATCCCAAAACAAAAGGAGTACTGCAAGAAAGAGCATTTGGAAACGAAGAAGAAGATAGACAAAGTAGACTGAGATTCCAACTCAGGAGGAGATAATTAGAGTGCGCGATTCTTCTTTAAACCCTAGTTTTTACAAATGGAGATATAGAAAGAGAGAGAAATAAAGAGAAAGTGAGAGTTTTAATGTTTATGTTATGTTTTGCCCATTGGAACTAAAAAGGTGTTTGTTTTCTTTCTTGTATTAATTAATTAAAAAACAATATAAAAATCTCCATTACACACAACCCATGCCTACGCTATCTCTCATTTTCTTCTCTTTTTCTTTCTTTCTTTATTATTATTAACCTCTCATCATTTCTCATTCACCCCCTTCACTTTACAATTACCCTTCTAAACCGAGTTAAGCTCTATACTTTTTAAGTTAACTCAATTGAATTGAGTGCATTTGCTCGAAAAGAAATTACTGGGGTGAACTGAATCAAATATTACTGAACAGAATTAAACTAAAATAAATTACTTATGAGGCATACCCCTTTCAATCTCATAAAATGTCTTTAACATTTTAAAACATCAAAATTTAATTCGTTTTTTCGAGATTTTTAATCATTAATTATAACTTAAAAATATATCTATAGTGTGATAAATTTGAAAAAAATTTGAGATAATTTCACTTCAAGCAAGTTTAATAGATCAATTTAAGAAAGTGTAAAAGACTAATAAGTCCTTGTTCTTTTTTATTAAAATTTGCTAAACTGAATTGAATTGAAGTGAATTTATTAAAGTAGTTTGTTGAATTGAACTAAATTTAAATTTGTTAAACTGAAGTAAACTGAATTTCATTGAAAAAGAACAAAATCTAAGTCATTTCTAATTAATTGAGTGAGATCATATTATTTTATACAACATTAAAGACTTAATGAGATATTTCCAAAGTTGGTGGGGTGAATGAATTAATTTAAACAAGCTTGGGGGTTTTATTGATATATTAAACCCGTATTTAAATTACTTTGAAATTCCCACGAGCTTAGAGAGAGAAAGGAGAAAATGAAGTGAGAAAAATTGTAAAAATTGAATTGTAGCGAATGAAAGATATCCACGTGGAAGGAAGGTGCGTGTCTTATCATAATCCATTATGCTTTTGTTAAAAAAGGGAAACCCTAGATCCAAATAGTGGAAGCTACTGCTTATCATCGCGTGATAATCACGCTCTTCGTTTCAGGATAACAATTAGAATCTTGTATATCTTGGTTTGATCATGTCTTTTCCTCATAAGTTGATTTTAATTGGAGCGTGGGATGCACCTCCTTTCTAAGAGAGTGGAATTAGACGTTGAAAAACACTAAGTCTTTTTTTTTTTTTTTTTTTTGAGTTTGAAAAACCCTAAGTCTTTTATATCATTATTTTATTGGTAAGAAGTAACCCTAGTCGAAAGTTGTACGATCAAATATCTAACCATAATTTAGGGGGTTTAATTTTAAATGGAGATAGTTAAATAATGGCTATTTGAGAATTTCTAGCATATACCACGTATTCAGTGACGTAGTATATCAAGCGAATGAATGATTGATATATATGGTCTTAATTAATTAAATTTTTATATTTTATAAATAACTAATAGTATATTTTATAATTAATTATTTATATAAAATTTTAAATGACAAAATAAAAACTCTAGACCTTAAAAAATGAACTCGAGAGATTTAAATTATAAACCTCAAACTCTAATAGTTGTGACATATCGCTAAATTATTAATCTAGTTTACGGATGACATGATATACTGAGAGTATTCTAAAATTTCTCCAAACATAGAGTTCAAATAAAATATATACCTTTTCAAATACAACTCCAAATGGAAGGAAAACATTATTATTATTATCATCATATCTTGACCAATATAATATCTCATATGTTGCCACTAGACAAGTTAAAAAGGTTCTTCAATGAATAATACTATACCCTCCCCCCAAAAAATGAATAATACTACATATTCTTATACTCTAAAGAGATATATACTTCTTTTAAATTTAGTTTCCGTTTTTCAATTGTTTTTTTTTCTAATTTAAATTTTTGTATACATAAATTATATATGATTTGGAGCTTTTAAAGAATCAAATAAAACTCAATTAAGTTCGATTCAAGCTGAAAGGTGTTTTCTTAAAGTTTTTAACTGTTCAAATAATTAATGATTACGATTAGAATTATAAATTCTGAAAATTAATTTATCATTTATTAAATAAAATTTTGAAAGTTAACAAATGGTTGAGACGTAGTAAGATTTTGTTTTTGTAAACTTAAATTTAATTAAGTTCAGTTCATTCAATCACAAAAAATAGAGCTTGTGACATATAAAGAATGAGATTCCACACGGTGGAAAAAAAGATTGATAGCCTTTGAACCTGATCTGACGTCACATATAAATGTTAGATGATGACATGAAGGTTAACCTTATCATCACAAGTATCATAATTGTTCACTTCAAAATCGAACCTATACAAAATTGTGATCGTTTCAAAAAGAAAAAAAAATGCTAAAAGTTTGAAGAGTTAAATTCTTAATCATTTAATAAATTGAAATAACTTTTCTAAAATAGTTAAAGAATTTTTAATTTTTTTTCAATTTCTTGTTGAAGGAAAACAAAATGAATCAATATTTTTAAAAATATAAATTTGATTTATTCATTATAGGAGATTTTTTTTTATACAAACAAAATTGAACAATGGTGATTTTTAAAGATAGACAGAAAAATGAAAGACAAAATATATAAAAAAAAAAACAAAATGTGGAATTGAAAGCTAACTTTTTAACCACCTACCCATATCTTATTTTTGTGTTATAATTACATCTAACTGTATGAAATAATATCTTCATGGAAGCTCACCAGAATTGCACCACTTATATACGTGAGTGATGCCGGAAATCGGGAGGGCTCGAGCCCACCCGAGTTCAAAGCTGGGTCAGCCCCTGCATCCACCAAAACAAATTAAACAAGTTACATAAATATAATTTACCGAAAAGACCGTCTAGTAATCGAAATGGTAGTACTGTCATCTAATAGTTCAAAGTGGTCCATAAATAATTTTTCACTCCATAGCCCAAACATATATGCTGCAACTTCTGAACAAATAAATACAGAAAAGAAAGAATGAAATATTAATATATATGTTTATCAGTGTGTATGTTACGATTATTTTGAGGTAACCCTTAATTATTTTGCCATTATTCTTATTGTATCGAATTTTACACTAGTCACTCAATGGTGATAGCGGGCGACGTAATAGACTTTCTTTTTTTTACTTTTTCATCCGGTTTTTGAACCACACTCGACTGACTAATTTGGGGCGGGTCTAAGGATTATGTTATTTAGACTCCTCCCAGTCTTCTTTGTGTGAAATCGATCCGCAAACCTTCCTACCAAACGCAACCTCATGCTACCACTGCGCCAACCAATGATTGGTAGTGATAGACTTTGTTAAAACAAAGTAACCATAGGAAAATTCATTTTGAAGTTCACAGTTTCAGATTTTCAAATTACGTTTTGCATGTATCATTGGATAGATTGAAAAAAATATCTAGAATACGTCTAGCATACCAACCAACCTTATAATTTGATGACATGTTATATATTCGGGTTCATGATTTAGGGTATATGATTTATTTTTTCGGAAATAACGGTTTACAATTTTATATAAAAGATTAACTAAAAAATTAAGTAATTAGTAATTACGTAGTGGTAAACTGTTATTGATTGAAGTGCTACGTGCCAGCAAATTATAGGCTTGACATATCACGACATTCATATACCAGACACATAGTAAAATCTCTCATTAATTAATCCACTTTAAAGGTTTGAGGTTGCACTCATTTTTTGCTTGAAAGGTTTGAGATTCGAGTTCCATTCGTCAAAATTTAACTCTTATTATCACGTAGTCTATAAATTTCACTGAAAACATTTATCGAGATATGTGGTTTGCCTTGATCTTGAGAAAATGTTAGTCTGCCATCACCTAAAGTTTTTGTTACAAAAAAATTAATCCACTCATCGTTTTAAATTATGTGTATTTTAGTTTGAAGATTAAGTCCTTGTTCCTTTTGACTTATTTTAAGCACATTTCAGTTCAGTTTAACAATCAGTTCAGTTCATCAATTTCAGTTCTATTCAGCAATTTCATCAAATTTCAGTTTTATTCAGCAATTTCAGTTTAGTTCAGTAATTTCAGTTTTAATAACATTATTTTTAAATTAGAAATATTGACAAAATTAATTTAATTTAAAATGAAATTCCTAATTATAAATAATTAAATATCAATCGTAACTTTTAAATTTGGAGTTACGATGCATCATATATTATTAACTAAAATTAAGTGATTTGTTTTGACCATTGATTTGAAAATGGAGAGTTGTGATGGATTAACTTTTAAAGAGCAAAAATGTTCTATCAATAATTTAGTGGGAAGTGTGAGTTTTTTCTTAAGTACAATTTGTCTATCTAAACATTTGATGTGATTATCACAACCGTCGGATCTTATACGTTATTGTGTTTAATATTATATAATCAATATGATAAGTTATATTTTCCCAAGGAAAATGACAACTATTTTTTTTTATCGGTAATGAAACTTCAATAGTAAGACGATTTAAGAAATTATACCTATTTATTTATTTATCATAGTTTTAGTATTAGTTTATTTTAGATTGATACAATTAATTTAATTCAGTAAATTCAATTCATTTCATCAATTTTAGTTCAGTTCAACAATTAATTTCAGCAAAGTTCAGCTTTATTCAACAATTTCAATTCAGTTCAGTTCAGTTCAGCCATTTTAGTTCTATTCAGCAATTTCAGTTTGCTTCATTTCAACTTTATTCAGTTCAGTTTTATTCAGTCAAAACGAACAGGACCTAAGTGTTTTCTTTTTACTTTGTATTTTCAATGATTTCTCCGTAAAAACCCAGTAAAAACCCAATAAATAGGTTTTCTTTGGATAGGGATCTTGTTTATAGATTTATGTTTGATATTCTTATGTATCTGAATTACCATTTTACTGTCTAGGGATCTAGCTCTAATCATAGTGTATTAAAGATGTACTAGTTTGTTACCAAAAAAAATATCATGTACTAGCTTTTTATTAGGTAAATTTCAAAATTAATCCTTCCGGTTACATGTATTGAGGTTCGTGGCTTTTAATAAAATAACGGGTTAATTACACCCAAGGTCATCCAACTATCATAAATGGAACCGAAAAGTCATCAAACTTAAAATTTGAACATCAAAATCATCCAACTATCATAAATGAAACCGAAAAGTCATCAAACTTAAAATTTGAACACTAAAATCATCAAACTTTTCATAACATTACAATCAAGGTCATTTTCGCCTGATTCCGATAGTAACTCGAAGGAGTCACCACGTGGCTGCCACGTCATTTAAAAAATGACGTTTGTCATTAATTTTGACTTGTCACTAAAAATCCAACCACATCTAAAAAAACCCGACCCGACCCGATCCAACTCAAATTAATTACAGCTAAATGACAAGTGACATTTTTTAAATGACGTGGCAGCCACATGATAACTCCGGCGAGAGTTACTATCGTACTCCGGCGATGATGATCTTATTTGTAATGTTGGACGATGTTGGTGTTCAAATTTAAAGTTTGATGACTTTTCGGTTCCATTTATGATAGTTCGATGATTTTGATGTTCAAATTTTAAGTTTGATGACTTTTTAGTTCCATTTATAATAGTTGGATGACCTTGGGTGTAATTAACCCTAAAATAACATATTGCGAAACTAATATTATCGAAATGATATTGCCTTTCAAAATGTAAAACTTTAAGAAATAAAGCTGACATCCATAGCACACAATAGGCTTGTTTGGATCTCTCTTGAACTTTTCACCAGAATCAGGAGTTTTCCACCTCTGCCTTTTCTAAAGGCCTTCTTGAACTTCCTGGTCAGCATAGCCAGTTCCTCATCTTCAGAGGATTCTTCAGAAGATTCTGCTTTCAGGACTACTCTTTTTCCTTCTGACCTTTGTCTTAGGTCATGATTTTTTAATGACATCTCATGAGTAATTAGAGACCCAATGAGCTCATCATACAAGTAATAGCTCAAATCCTGAACTTCTTCAATACCAGTCTTCTTGGCTTGCCAAGACCTTGGTAAGCTTCTGACAATCTTCTTCACTCGATCAGATTCTTCAATGTCTTTTCCTAAACTCTTCAAGTCATTGACTATCTTGGTGAATCTAGAGTTCATATCTGAAATAGATTCTTTATCAAGCATTTCAAATAACTCATATTCTCTCATGAGTTGGTTGACTTTAGATTGCTTCACTTTTCCTGTTCCTTCATATGTGACTTCCAGCTTGTTCCAAATATCCTGTGCAGTTTCACAAGAAGAAACTTTGTTATATTCAGTAGCTGTAAGTGCACAATGCAACATATTTATTGCTGAAGCATTAGTTTGGAGTTTTTTCAGAATGTCATCTGTGTATTCTCTCTGAGGAATAACAACATTCCCTAAACCTTGTTCCGTTCTTGTAGGAATGAAATCACCATTAGTGATGACATACCAAGCACTCATGTTCTGAGCTTGGATGAAGTACATCATCCTTTTCTTCCAGTATGAGTAGTTGTTGCCATTAAATAATGGAGGTCTAGTAGTGGTTCTGGAACTATGAAGTGAGAAGAATTCTCAGGCTGGTGTCTACTAGCCATCTCTATTGATTCTGATAGGATCTTACACTTAGATTGTTAGATCTTTAGTAAATATGCGAAGTGACCTTCGCTCTGATACCACTTGTTGGCCCTAACAAGAACAGAATCACCTAGAGGGGGGTGAATAGGTGTCAAAGTTGAAAACTGAAAAATTCTAAGTTTTTCGGGAAACTTATTTTTCAGAGACAAATTTCCTCAGAGTCAGAAGCTAGCTTACAGAAGTTGCTTCTGAGGGAAATTCTGCCTAAACACAGTTAGACTGTTTTCAGCAACAGAAGTTCTGATTTGAGAACTTCTGGACAGTCTTCTGAACAAAGACAATGATACTTAGAGAAAATCTGTTTCAGCACTAAATATAAGCAAGTACACAGAAGCAAAAATAACAAGTATAAGAGGGAGAAAGAAGTTCAGGAGATCCTGATTGAACAACTCGATTTATCCAAGTTCGCCACAGAAGTCCTGTGACTACGTCTTGTCCCCTGAGGTCGCAGCCTACAGAGATTTTATAAATCCACTATTCGGAACTTTTATGGCAAGTTCAGAAGCTCCTTTACATCAACAGAACTTAAGCTAATTTCTCACTTAGTTCTGACTAGCCTAAAAAGAGTTTAATGATTTCCACCAGAACAAACAATACTCTGTTTTCTGGATTTCTCACCCAACTCTAATCTCAACTAGATTTCTGTCTTTAAATCTAACTGAATATCACAAACGATATCAGTTTACAAGATTCCTATTATGAACTTGTTTTTCTTCACTCTCTCACTTTAACTAAGACTAAGCTAAGAAAGATTGAGAATGGAAAATGGTGCTCTGTTTTTCTTGTTAAAACAGTGCGTTGAGATTTTGCTCGATGATCACGTGTCTCTTTGATGCAATGGAGCTTGGCTACTATTTATAGTGAATGAGGATGACCGTTGGTGAATTTGAATCTTCAAAAGAGATGACATCAGTTGTTGTAGCCGTTAATTTGTCAAGTCTTCAAACGGTCTTCAAACACTTTGATTCTGTTATCCTTGTTCTTTAACCAAATCCGGTAAGTGATTTGAAATCAAAGATGAGGTTGACTGGAATCATTCTTCAATTGGATCAACAAGGGGTAGACAAGGAAATTCTGGTTTCTATTGAACAGACAGGCGCGCTCCATCAAAACAGCTTTTTGAACTTTTGGCGCCTTGCATTAAATGCACTTGTCAGAGCATTAAATGCTCAAACAGAACCCGTGACAAAGCTTTCAGAAGCTGATTTCCAGTTGTCTAGACTTCTGATCAAATTGGTAAAAGAACTTCTGATTGCAAAGAACTTCTGAGGAGAGTTTTAGCAGACTTCGGCTTCAGAGCGGAGCATCCAGCATCTGAATCATTGAAGCTCTGACTTCAGCAAACGGATCTTCTGAGTCCTTTAGGCAATCCATAAATGATTCATTCAGCACCTGCTGAGTAACTTACACATAGACTAAGTAGAAAAATATTAGTCAACAATAAACTATATGTAAGAGAGTGTTAAGTTTTCATCTTCTGAAACGTTTGGACATAATCAAAATACTTAGGGTTTATCATTCTCCCCCATTTTGGTTATGGACAAACCGTGGTCAGAAGGTAACAGAAAACATGAGGTTTAGAGAATGACTTCCTGATACATATGTTTCATAACTTCTGAGTAAATTAACTCCCCCATTTTAGTGTAAATGGTGAACTTCAGCAATCTGTATAAACTTAGAAATGACTTAAGATCAAGTTGTTAGATTTAGTGAAGTATAATTTACTAAGTCACAAAGAAACATAAGCAAAAAGTAAGTAGTCAGAGACACAAGAAAGTATAAGAAAGATTCAGTGAATATAAAATCATCAGAAGACAACATATGAAACAAGATAATCAGAAGAGCAGAAAAAGTCCTAAGACAAAAGCTACCCAACCCAGAACCTAGCTAAAAAGCTTAAGTCCTAAAAAGATTACAAGTTCCTAGGTTTCTTCTGAGGAGGAGGAACACCACTGGATCCTTCAGCAACACTCGGTCTCTTCATAGTGTGACCACTCTGCTGAGCAGACTTCTCCCCCGTTTGACCAGAAAACCAAGAGCAACACCCAGAGCACCTTGAGAGTTCAATTTTTGCTGAACATTCAGTGCAGTAGAATATTGCTGAGGAGTTGGCCTCACAGTGTTGATCATATCCATTCTTCTTCTGAAATCAGCATCAATGGTCTTCATATGATCAAAAGTCTGACCAGACATAGGTCGTTTTTTCTTAACGTCTTCCAGAAGGAGCTTAATCAAGCGATTGTTAGCATACACAGCAGCAGTGAAGTGCTCATTCTGAATGTAAGTTTGTCCTCGGACAAACCGGTAGCAATTATGAAGAGTCTTTTCTTGTTCACGTGTTTGAGTGTGCATAACCTTCAGAAGTTCAGTAAGCTCAGTAATCTGTGCGTTCTGAGCAGATACAGCAGACTCAATGTTGGAGAGTCGATTGTTGAGATCAGGAGTGATGTCATATACAATCTTAGCAGCCCCGGAAGATGATGAACCTTGAGCAGAAGATTTCACTTCTCTCAGAATATGATTGGCAGTACTTTGCAGGTCATCAATCTTACTTGGGAGCATCTTCTCATGAGCCTCATAATGCTCGTTTGCTTCCTTGACTTCTTCTGTCAATATCTCCAAATTCTCATTGACCTTCAGAGAAGAAGCAAGAGCAATGTTGTCCAATGAAGGAAGAGTCAGTGCTAATTCTCTTAACTTGTACAGCTCATTATAGGTAGCTAGATGAAGTGAAGAAAGATTGCGTATGTAGACAGAAGGATCCTGCATTTGAAGCATGGTCATGAGCTGCAGGTTCTGAGCTTTCAAAGAATGTAATTCTTGCAGCACAATGCCCTGAGCATACATGTCAGCAGCAGAAGTTCTTTGCCCCATACCAGCAAATCTGTTCAGCCATTCATCAGAGCCACTCTGACTCATTCTTCTCAACTCCTCAACACTGGGAGCACCACCAGCTTCGGATACACCAGAAGCTCTGCCCATGAAACCAAAACTACCAAATCTGTTATCCAGATCATCTCGATTCATGTGCTTGCGTAGGAAGTCATAATTGGATGACAACCCAGCAAAACAGGAAGTAGAAGAGGAAGTAGTTAAGGGATCACACACAGGAGGTGCATGTCCAGAAGTTGAGAGTGGAGGAATTTTAGTGGTTGAGGAAGGGATTGTATGAGTGGTGGAGGAAGAAATGGTAGTTGAGATGGATGGTAATGTGGATGGTAGTGAGAAAGATGGAGCAGTAAATCCAATTGATGGACTTACAGAAGAAGTATGAATGGAGGAGGTAGTGGATGTGGCTATGGAGTCTGTGAAAATGGGAGCAGTGTTTAGATTCACTTCTGAAAAGGATCCAGAAGGAGGAATAATTGGAGGAGGTACAACTTCAGAAGTTGAAGTTGTAAGAGGAATTGAAGTGTGAGATTCACTTACTTCTGTGACAGAAGGTAGTGAAGGAGATGGATGAGGAGTGTGAGTGGGAGATGAGATAACCTGTTCAGAGGAATTTGGATCAAACATAGAAATGGGCTCATCAAAGATATGAGCCATTCTGATCAGCGTTTCAGAGGCATCCCTATCACCAGGGTTTCTTCCTTGATTCAGAAGAATGTTGTCAATGAAATTTTCATCATCAACATTCTCAACAAACTGTTTTGCACCCTGAAGAACCTCTTCATCTTCTGGTTCACTCTCTTCTGACAGCTCTTCAATCAGAGGAGCATCAACATCCTCTTCAGCAGACATCTCCAACATGTCTTCATCAGCAGCTTCCGGTTCCTCAACAACAGAATCCTCTAATTCAGCACTGGGGGCAACAACGAAGTCCTTTTTCCTCAGAGACCTTCGTTTTGCAACAGCCTTCTTACCGATCCTGGTGGAGAGGGAGATATTCTCAAGTATCCGAGAGGACAGAGAGATATTCTCAAGTTTCTCACCTTCTTCTGAAGCCTCAACTTCCTTTGAGAACTCCGCATCCTGAAGTTCAGCAGCACATGCTATAAGTCTTGCATCGGCCTTAGCCTTTGCAGCAATTTCTCTTTCAGCTGCTAACTTATCCTCAGCTTCCTTCTTATTTCTTTTCTCATCAGCAAGAGCCACAACTCTTGCAACTTTTTCAGCTTCAGCAGCCTTCTCTCTTTCAGCAAGGCGTGCGTCCTCAGCATCCTCAGCTTCCTTATCAGAAACATCCTTAGGTTTCTCAGCAACGATCTTGCCAGAAGGTTCAACACTGATTGTTGTTTGAACCATAGTGGGAAGAGGTTCTGGGACAACCACCTTCTCAACAGTCAGGACCAACTTACTTGAGCCTTTCTTTCCCTTGCCCTTTCTGGCAACATTCTTACCTTTCTGCACAGTTGCCTCAACAATTTCCTTCTGAGCAATACTCACAGAGGAGCCCTTCTCATTCTTCTTCGGAGTCACACCAAAGTTAAGGTTCCTGAAGGTATGCATCTTCAGAACCGTACTCCTACTTGTAACACCTTCTCCTGAAACCACAACAGAGGCTGCCTCAAACAACCTAGTCAGGAGTGAGCCATAAGCTAATGCACTCACGGTAGTCACATTCTTCATCTGCCTTATCAGCATGGCAGGGAGATTGATCTTCTTCTGATTGACCAGATGCCACATAAAAACTCTTTCCCTGTTGGAAACTCCATTAACCCCTCCAGCCTTCGGAAGGAACACATTAGTTGTAAGATAGTGTGCCCACCTCTGGTGCTGAGTGAGCCAAGTGGCATAAGTTTCCTTTGCACTTAGATCTGGTCTAGCCCAATTTGCTTCTGAAAAACCATCTGTTGAACCATCATCACCTATGATGATTCCTTCATCATCAATACCGATCACTTGAGAAATAGAAGCCCTGCTGACCTCAATCTCAACTTCTCCGACTTCTGAGTGTAGAACATCCTCCTCATTGGAAAAGAAATGGAGGTTCTGATAGAATTCTGTGACTAACTTAGGGTAAATGAATTCATCGAGAGAAACGAAAGAATTCCAGTTTTGAGCGCTAAGCCATTTGGAGATAGGTTCAGTGGATTTAACTTCATCATCTAGGAACCTAGAAGTGAAAACCCTAGATTCGCTAACTTTCTTCTTGGATTCAGTGGTAAAGATGTGAGTAATAGTGATTTCTTGAGCCATTGTTGAAGATATAAGAAATTAGGTTAAGAATTTTGAGAGAAGAAAACACAGAAAATCTATGGAGATTCTAATAGCAGTGAAAATGAGAGTAAAAACTTCTAAGTATGGAAAACCCCTACTTATACCCAAACAAGGAAACCGTTCCAATTCAAAAACCAAATACACACCGTTTAAAAGGGAACAGATAACCGTTAACCACAGAACATCGCCGTAAAATGCAGTAGATAACGCATGCTTAGATGTCAAATCATGATTAGAATTAATTATCACTTAATTATCTCAAACGATTAATCACTTAAGACACACAGAAATAATTAAACTAAGTTACTGAAGTGGATAAGTCATACCAATGCCTTCTCGTAGGTTGCTGAAAGAAATACTAGCCAGAGGCTTAGTAAACATGTCAGCAATATTCTCTTCAGAGGGAACATGAGTAATGATAATATCCTTCTTCAATACATGATCTCTCAGAAAGTGATGCCTAATATGAACATGCTTCATCCTGCTGTGCTGAATAGGATTCTTTGAAAGATCAATAGCACTTTTGTTATCACAGTAGATTGTAATTGTTCCAGGGATGACTCCATAGTCAGCAATTTGTTGCTTGATCCAGAGCATCTGAGAAACACAACTTCCAGCAGCAACATACTCAGCTTCAGCAGTTGAGAGAGCCACAGAGGTTTGCTTCTTGCTATGCCAGGAGACTAGGCACTCCCCCAGAAAATGACAACCACCAGAAGTGCTGACCCTCTTTAATTTATCCCTACCATAGTCAGAGTCTGTGTATCCTATAGGAGTGAAATCAGAACTACAGGGATACCACAAACCAGCTTCTGGTGTGCCTTTAAGATATCTGAGAATTCTTTTGACAGCAACATCATGAATTTCTCTTGGCTTTGATTGATATCTAGCACAAAAACACACAGCAAAATGTATATCTGGCCTGCTGGCTGTTAGGTATAAAAGAGAACCAATCATTCCTCTGTAGGTTTTTATATCTACAGGTTTACCAGCTTTCTCTTCATCATCAATGTCTTTGCTGACATCCATTGGGATATCAACATCATTAGAGTCCATCATGCCAAATTTCTTCAGCACTTCTCTAGTGTACTTGGCTTGATTGATAAACACACCATCATTACTTTGCTTGATCTGAAGTCCTAAGAAGAAGGTTAATTCTCCCATCATAGACATTTCAAACTCAGCCTTCATGTGGTTACTGAACTCTCTGCACAAAGATTCATTAGTAGCACCAAATATAATATCATCAACATATACCTGAGCTATAAGGATATCCTTGTTCTTCTTCAGAGTGAACAGAGTTGTATCAACACAGCCTCTGACAAATCCCTTAGACAGAAGGAACTTTGTCAGTCTCTCATACCAAGCTCTGGGAGCTTGTTTCAGTCCATACAAGGCTTTCTTCAGCTTGTACACATGATCAGAAAACTTAGGATCTTCAAAACCAGGGGGTTGAGACACATAGACTTCCTCATCAATGTAACCATTCAAGAATGCACTTTTCACATCCATTTGAAAAAGCTTAAAACCTTTGTATGATGCAAAAGCACATAAGATTCTAATGGCTTCTAATCTTGCAACAGGAGCAAAAGTTTCACCATAATCTATGCCTTCTTGCTGACTGTAACCTTGAGCAACAAGTCTTGCCTTGTTCTCACAACATTTCCAAATTCATCAAGCTTGTTCTTCAGAACCCATCTAGTTCCAACAACCTTTATGTTGTTAGGTCTGGGAACCAAAGTCCATACTTCTGACCTTTTGAACTGGTCAAGTTCTTCTTGCATTGCCATTAACCAGGAGTCATCATCAGCAGCTTCATAGAAGTCCTTGGGTTCCAGAAGTGACACAAAAGCCACAATCCCCATGTATCTTCTGAGCTGAGCTCTGGTCATGACAGGATTATGAACAGGTCAATTATGTTCTCTAAGGAATGATTCCTATGAGTTCTAACTTCTCTTGGTACATCCAATGAGTCTTCTAAAACTTGTTCATGATTTGTTGAATCATATATAGGAGCATCTTCTGGAAGGAAGTTGACTTCTGGAGTAGGATTCACTTCTTGAGCTTGTTCAGCAACAGAAGGAACCACTTCAGCAACTCTGGGAGAAACATCTTCTTCTTCATCAGGAGATGTAACTTCAGGAGCTTGAACTACATCTTCATCATGAGCTCTACTATCTGCAGGGTTAGTCTCATCAAACTGTACATGAACAGATTCATCTAAAGTTTGAGTCCTCTTATTAAAAACCCTATATGCTTTACTATGTGTTGAGTAACCAAGAAAAATGGCCTCATCTGCCTTTGAATCAAACTTTGAAAGATATTCTTTTGTATTCAAAACATAGCACTTACAACCAAAGGTTCTGAGATAACCTATTTTAGGCTTTCGACCTTTCCAGAGTTCATAAGGGGTCTTGTTCAGAATGCTTCTGATCAGCACTCTATTCAGAACATAGCAAGCTGTGTTAACAACTTCTCCCTAAAAGTACTTAGGAAGCCTTCTTTCATTGATCATAGTTCTGGCAATCTCAACCAGAGTTCTATTCTTCCTTTCAACTACCCCATTTTGTTGAGGAGTTCTGGGAGCAGAAAAGTTATGATCAATTCCCTTGGTTTCACAGAATTCTTCAAACCTAAAGTTTTTGAATTCTCCACCATTATCACTTCTGATATGAACAACCTTTTCATTCCTTTCATTCTCAAGTTTCTTTATCAGTACTGAGAAACATCCAAGTGACTCATTTTTGCTAGACAACAAGATAACCCAAGTGAATCTTGAATAGTCATCTACAATGACAAAGGCATACTTCTTTCCACCCATGCTCATTGGTTGAACAAGGCCAAAAAGGTCCATATGAAGTAATTCCAAAGGTCTTTTAGTTGAAATGACTTTCTTAGT
This sequence comes from Euphorbia peplus, assembly GCA_028411795.1. Classification (NCBI taxonomy): domain Eukaryota; kingdom Viridiplantae; phylum Streptophyta; class Magnoliopsida; order Malpighiales; family Euphorbiaceae; genus Euphorbia; species Euphorbia peplus. The sequence continues at coordinate 25,605,350 of CP110840.1, forward strand.
TTTAAAAGAGCTTCTGGATTGTTTACCAGATTGGTAAGCATTGCATAAATGATTCCTTTTAAAACTAATTTCAGGCAGACCCTCAACCAATTGATTTCTAGCTACTTTGGCCAGAAGGTCCATGCTCACATGAGCAAGTCTTCTATGCCAGAGCCAGGAGGTATCCTCTTTGGACATCAAGCATATATTTTTGCAAAGATTCTCAAGGTTCAGCATGAAAACATTTTCAACTCTAGGAGCAGTTAGAATAACTTCCCTTGACTTACTGTCCAAGATTTTATATCCAGAGGAGCTAAAGACAACATCTCTACCTTTATCACACAGTTGTGCAACACTCAGGAGATTGAACTTCAGACCTCTGACTAGGGAGACATCTTCGATCGGAGGATTAGTTCCTATGGATCCAAAACCAAGTATCCTTCCTTTCTGAGCATCTCCAAAGCTGACTTTTCCACCTCTTTTAGGATCAAATGTGATGAATGCTTTTTCATCACCTGTCATATGCCTTGAGCACCCACTGTCAATGTACCACAACTTTGACATTGATGGAGCACTCAGAGCCACCTGCAACACAATCCATTAGTGACAGGTACCCAATCCTTATTGGGTCCTTCAGAGTTAGATTTCTCTTCAGCAGGTTTTAATGATATCTCAGATTGCAAGAGGTTTTTAATATGGTACTTGCAATCCTTCAACCAGTGACCATCACTCTTGCAAAGCTTGCAAAAGGGAGGGTTCTTGGATCTTTCCCTTTGCTTCTTGGGAGATTTCTTCTTCTTCTGAGAAGGACCAACATCTTCAGAGGCTATAACAGCACTCTCAGAGGTGCCAACATCAGGAGGAGAGGCTATCTCTTTCAGAAGAGAGGGAGTGACATGTTTCTTCTTCTTCTGGGGTTTATCACTTCCCAGAGGCAGCTTTTCCTTCCCTTTGGCTTTAGAGCCATTAGCAGGAGTGCTGAACTGTTTACATAGTTTTTCTTCTAACACTTTCATGTCAGAATAAATTTGAGTAAACCTAAGAAACTTGTCAGCCTCACTCTTGTCCAATTTCCTTTTCAGGTACTTGAACATACTATAGAGTTCTTCAAGAGAATCAAAGATATTTTGTTCAGAAGATATGTTTACCTCGGAATCATATGTAGCTTCAGGAGGTGCGGAAGTTTCTCCTGTGACATCTTCAGAAGTTGGCTCATCAATAGCCATAAAACAAATCTGAGCTTGCTCTTCCTTTTCTTCAGGATCACTGCTGGTCTCAGAGTCTGACCAGGCAGCCAACATAGCTTTCTTGAACTTTTTCTTATCTTTCTTCAGCTCCGGGCAGTTAGGCTTAATGTGCCCCGGTTGCTGACATCCATAGCACACAATAGGCTTGTTTGGATCTCTCTTGAACTTTTCACCAGAATCAGGAGTTTTCTTGTCAAAGCTCCTGAAAGGCTTCTTGTAGTTTCCACCTCTGCCTTTTCTAAAGGCCTTCTTGAACTTCCTGGTCAGCATAGCCAGTTCCTCATCTTCAGAGGATTCTTCAGAAGATTCTGCTTTCAGGACTACTCTTTTTCCTTCTGACCTTTCTCTTAGGTCATGATTTTTTAATGACATCTCATGAGTAATTAGGGACCCAATGAGCTCATCATACAAGTAATAGCTCAAATCCTGAACTTCTTCAATAGCAGTCTTCTTGGCTTGCCAAGACCTTGGTAAGCTTCTGACAATCTTCTTCACTCGATCAGATTCTTCAATGTCTTTTCCTAAACTCTTCAAGTCATTGACTATCTTGGTGAATCTAGAGTTCATATCTGAAATAGATTCTTTATCAAGCATTTCAAATAACTCATATTCTCTCATGAGTTGGTTGACTTTAGATTGCTTCACTTTTCCTGTTCCTTCATATGTGACTTCCAGCTTGTTCCAAATATCCTGTGCAGTTTCACAAGAAGAAACTTTGTTATATTCAGTAGCTGTGAGTGCACAATGCAACATATTTATTGCTGAAGCATTAGTTTGGAGTTTTTTCAGAATGTCATCTGTGTATTCTCTCTGAGGAATAACAACATTCCCTAAACCTTGTTCCGTTCTGGTAGGAATGAAATCACCATTAGTGATGACATACCAAGCACTCATGTTCTGAGCTTGGATGAAGTACATCATCCTTTTCTTCCAGTATGAGTAGTTGTTGCCATTAAATAATGGAGGTCTAGTAGTGGTTCTGGAACTATGAAGTGAGAAGAATTCTCAGGCTGGTGTCTACTAGCCATCTCTATTGATTCTGATAGGATCTTACACTTAGATTGTTAGATCTTTAGTAAATATGCGAAGTGACCTTCGCTCTGATACCACTTGTTGGCCCTAACAAGAACAGAATCACCTAGAGGGGGGTGAATAGGTGTCAAAGTTGAAAACTGAAAAATTCTAAGTTTTTCGGGAAACTTATTTTTCAGAGTCAAATTTCCTCAGAGTCAGAAGCTAGCTTACAGAAGTTGCTTCTGAGGGAAATTCTGCCTAAACACAGTTAGACTGTTTTCAGCAACAGAAGTCCTGATTTGAGAACTTCTGGACAGTCTTCTGAACAAAGACAATGATACTTAGAGAAAATCTGTTTCAGCACTAAATATAAGCAAGTACACAAAAGCAAAAATAACAAGTATAAGAGGGGGAAAGAAGTTCAGGAGATCCTGATTGAACAATTCGATTTATCCAAGTTCGCCACAGAAGTCCTGTGACTACGTCTTGTCCCCTGAGGTCGCAGCCTACAGAGATTTTATAAATCCACTATTCGGAACTTTTATGGCAAGTTCAGAAGCTCCTTTACATCAACAGAACTTAAGCTAATTTCTCACTTAGTTCTGACTAGCCTAAAAAGAGTCGAATGATTTCCACCAGAACAAACAATACTCTGTTTTCTGGATTTCTCACCCAACTCTAATCTCAACTAAATTTCTGTCTTTAAATCTAACTGAATATCACAAACAATATCAGTTTACAAGATTCCTATTATGAACTTGTTTTTCTTCACTCTCTCACTTTAACTAAGACTAAGCTAAGAAAGATTGAGAATGGAAAATGGTGCTCTGTTTTTCTTGTTAAAACAGTGCGTTGAGATTTTGCTCGATGATCACGTGTCTCTTTGATACAATGTAGCTTGGCTACTATTTATAGTGAATGAGGATGACCGTTGGTGAATTTGAATCTTCAAAAGAGATGACATCAGTTGTTGTAGCCGTTAATTTGTCAAGTCTTCAAACGGTCTTCAAACACTTTGATTCCGTTATCCTTGTTCTTTAACCAAATCCGGTAAGTGATTTGAAATCAAAGATGAGGTTGACTGGAATCATTCTTCAATTGGATCAACAAGGGGTAGACAAGGAAATTCTGGTTTCTATTGAACAGACAGGCGCGCTCCATCAAAACAGCTTTTTGAACTTTTGGCGCCTTGCATTAAATGCACTTGTCAGAGCATTAAATGCTCAAACAGAACCCGTGACAAAGCTTTCAGAAGATGATTTCCAGTTGTCTAGACTTCTGATCAAATTGGTAAAAGAACTTCTAATTGCAAAGAACTTCTGAGGAGAGTTTTAGCAGACTTCGGCTTCAGAGCGGAGCATCCAGCATCTGAATCATTGAAACTCTGACTTCAGCAAACGGATCTTCTGAGTCCTTTAGGCAATCCAGAAATGATTCATTCAGCACCTGCTGAGTAACTTACACATAGACTAAGTAGAAAAATATTAGTCACCAATAAACTATATGTAAGAGAGTATTAAGTTTTCATCTTCTGAAACGTTTGGACATAATCAAAATACTTAGGGTTCATCACAAAGTTCCTCCCTGCGGTTCCGTTCTCGACGAGTACTAGCTTGCAAGCATCCTACTGGCACGCTACGAAGGTAAGCTTCTGAGGGTTTTTACCGTGTCACCCAAGGGTTTATTGTACATTTTTTTTTACCTTATTTAAATGCTTTTTTGTGTGATAATAATAATATAAGAAAATAATGAGTTAGGTTGCATTAAAGATCCTCTAGGGCCTAGAATGTCGGAACTAATAAGTTGTATCCACGAACGTAAATAGAATCTCTGGTTTTCAAAACAATCAGTACAAACACCGGTTCATACATTTTCCGAGTCGGCCGGGTGGCGACTCTAGTCAAAGAAGGCTAAAGCCGCTATGAGCGACCACTTACGCTCACAGTGGCGACTCTGGTGGGGACCAAAAGTATATTCTACTATTATAAGTTAACTTCAACATCTAACTTCTTGAAGTTTATTTATTAATGGAAGGATGTATGTTTGGTTTTCACTTTTGATAAAATTATTTCTTAAATTATTTTATGAAAAGTAAAAATTGGGATACAACCGAAACATTCTGACAGTTTATGGCTATATACGGAGTTACTGCTTTCTCATACTGCATAAAAAGAAAAATCCCGAATGGTCAACGTGTGTTATGGGTCGCGCTTACTGTCGTTTCCTTTAAGGGACACATAGGTCGATCTGTAACACCACCTACAACCTCGTACCATTGACACGCTGCTCAAAACCCTTAAATGGGGAGGCGCCATGTATATATTGCTGTGGGAACCCTTTTGTACTATCAAACGAGACCGAAGCCTCATATAGTCAGCCTAGATATCTCCCATAGGAACTACCCCCAAATATTAATCAAAGCACGTCTGTGAGAGCGTTTTGACTTCGAAAGGAAAGATGTCAAAAGAAACCCACCTAGGACAACGACGTACCACGTGAAGACTGCGAGGGAGTGTCGTGTACGCATGAATGTTTATACTGACTGTTTTATCGTTTGCCTATATTTGTACATATATTAGACGTAGTCTTAACCTAGGAAGAGTCAAGAGTCCAAGTTTCCATGACACTCCTTTGAATTAAGGGGGCATCCCGTTACGCCAGACGTTTTATCACACGAAACACGTCGTTATGTCGTCTGTTTCATTTCCTAAAGAAACTCAATCTCGTGAGATAAAATCATGGCGTCACAAATATCGTCCCCTTAAGTCAAAATGAGTGTCATACTACACCGCATGTCATAGATTACGAAAGACACTTCAATGATTCCATGTAGGACAGGGCCATGCCAGGGCAACGGTTTAATCTGTTAAATTAAACGTACATTGTGTCGTGCTCCTCCCGAAAAGGAGTTTAGGGTTTGTCTTGAGTCTAAGCGCACGCCGCCTCGTCAGTCCACGCAGGTCAATATCGTGTTGGACTAATAAACAATAATAAATAAAATAAAATAAAATAAAAATAAAAAAATAAAACTCATCTTTGTCTGTCCATCTGTCTTAATACTTATTCCACAAAAAAAAAAGCGCTGGAAGTCCCATTGCATGTCATAAATGTTGTCCGAACCAAGGTAGGGGCACGATGTCCCATGAGTCTACATGGTTCATTATCATGTTGAGTCCTCCAAACCAGTATAAGATAGGGTTGTCGCACAAGCATTCTCCATTCGAGTAATAAGCGACGTCAATAATGTTGTTTAACATAGAGTCAAACATCACTCCTGTATACATTGTACGTCCCCTTGTCTCTACGTAAATATCAGGTCTTGTCTATCCTCAGGCATAAATACGCAACAGTCCATCACAGAGTCGGTCAAAATCCACACGTGTACGTTTGTCGTCACTTATACCCTTGAGTCAAGAGTCGTGAATATCGTTTGTGCATACAGTCATCAGTCTAGAGTCCAAAGTGTAATATGCATCCATTTCATATAGATGTCAAGTATTTTAGTGTACATTGTCAAGCCACCATAGGATACACACGATAGGCTAAAATAGGAACTATGACACCGCCGTCATTTTACCTAAACGTGTTACACGCACACACGATGTCCAAAGCATAAAAGCATGTATCCCTTTACCCGATAGGTTTGTCTCCTTTAGGTGTGTCCACCCTTAGAGTGTCGTACGTTAGGTCACTTGTTTCACATCATCATACATAATAGGGTCCACATGCACGCACATTGTCATTATCACATGTCTTAGGTGAACATACACATCGGTGCCATAACAAAGAGAAATAGGAAAGTGTCAACGAGGTACCATAATCCCACAATTATAATTCGTCTAGGTGTCATAGGCACAATTTAGGTTAGGGAACACACACGAGTTTTCCAAACATCAAAAACCCTACGAGAACATCTTCCCTTTGCCCAGAACTCCTAAATCACTACCTGACCCAACCTAAAATCACAAAACCACAACACACCTGAACCCAAGCCAGCTTCCACCAGGGAGACCGTTAGATCAAGAAGGAGGAGTCAGAGATAGGGACAAACCCTCGAACGAAGTATGAAGCGACCACAGGGAGTTCTCCGTGATATCCTCTCGAACCCTAACCCAAATTAAAGATGACGCAAACCTTTACCTTTAACCTACCTCGCAAACAAACCACTCCCTACGTGTTACCCAACACTCCAAAAGACATTACCCCAAACTTCACCAAACTACCCCGACATCTCCCACACCCCATCTCACTTCAGAGCAAACAAAAGACCTTATTCGAACCCAAAATCGATTAATACCTAGTAGCTCGAACCGCTAAGAATACACCCCGAGAGGAATCATGGAGAAACTCTAGGTCGCAAGCGTCAAGGACATCCCGGCAGACGAAGAACGGAGCAACATCATCAGGCATCGACTAGGCTCTATCCCGTTTATCCTATCCCCGTGTCTACAGACATGTGCTTGGATAGAAAAAGCGTTTAGCTCACTTGTGTCTACATTCAGTTGCATCTTTCAAATAAACATTAGGTTGATATAGGCATAATTAGAGCATGTGTGTCTAGTATGAATATGCCCTCGACCATAAGAGAAAGGACCACCGCTAGACGAACGGCCCCAACCAAGACATACCTCACGAGATAAAGAAGTGACATAAGAAGGAGGAGTTACTGGGTCAATGTAGAAGCACATCTCCTTCGGAGCCCTACAAAAAGAAGAGACCTCACTCTGAGGAACTAGGAAAGTGCACGAAAGATAAAATGGAACATACAAGTACTCGAGGTGTCTCCATGAATCAAGGTCCGCCGTTCTTCAGAACTAAACCCAAGAAGTCCTCAAAATTCCCCTTCCTACACCCTGCAACGGATGTGCCCATGGACAAAGGGAGAAGCAAAAAGGAGAAGTGAAGCCATCCTTCGGAGAAGCTTATAGCTCGAAAATAGATCGCACCCACGAAACCTCAAAGGGAGCAACGACATATCAAAGCTACATGCAAAAGACAAAACGGATGGCGCCCCGAAGCCATGAAGACATCTTACTCATCATCACACGAAGGGGTAATCCATGTAGAAGGTTATGACATGACCTACACCGAGGAGAACAATGGAGACGCTAGGATTTCATCATGAGAATCACTCACACGTTTCCAAGAACAAGATGGCGTCACTAGGATACGCGGTTTCATCCCCGCGAAAAACGACGATCCCACACCACGGAAGAATCCTCACTACAAGGGGCAAATCATCGTCAAGAGAAGAGAAAAGATGGTCAACTAAGGACTTGTTGATAACGAGTGCACATTCATACTAGACATACATGAACCATTTATGCCTACATTAACTAGTCTAGATGCTTATATTAGTGAGTCTAAATGTCTGCTTCAAGAGTCTATCAACTACACATGTTCTAGAGTGTCATAAGTCCTGTTGACATAGAGAAATCAAGAATATAGACAATAGGATATGTACACTCCATTCCAAACACTAGCCGACTCCCCTAGGGTTTGAGAAAACAGAAAAGACCTGCTAGATCAAGAAAACTCAAAAAATAGATCTAGGCCACAATCAAGGCCAAAAGAAAGAAAGCCTGCTAGGTTGAAAACCCGAGAGGGCGACCTAGGCAACAATAAAGGCAGCTTGCTAAGTTGACAACGCGTAGAGTCATCTTAGGCAACAGTTAGAACACCTCACCCTAGGGGCAATCACGAAAAAGGTCATCGGGAGTTGCATTTGAACACCTTGATTCCAACCCTGACAAACTAGAAGCTACACAAACTCCTGATGGTCTCTCACACCCTATCCTCATCACAGAACCTCCACAACCCTCGCTTCCATCATCCAACCTTAAATCCTTGCACCCTTTACAAAACCTACCCTACAAAGCCTCACCTCCACCATCCGTACCAAAACCCTTTCTCTCCTCACAAAAACTATCCTAACATCCCTGAAACACCCACGAAAACCTTGCCTCCTTCATCTAACCCAAAACCTTCGCTCACATCCTCCAAAAGAAAAACCATGAACCTACCCTTATAAAACCACATCACATATAACCAAAACCTTGGGGTCACCCACTGACACGAGACGCACTTTATTGAGAACCAAGAGTCGTTTTAAGTCACCCAGTCACGTGTCCACACACTCACTCATACATACCACATGTCCTAGGTCGTCCAACAAAAAACCCACAAAATAATACCACACGAGTCAGAAGATGAGATAGCCCCCCTAGCTTGCACACAATCACATGTCCACAAGTCTAGTTACACGCACACATTAGACACTTAGGTCATCTAGCCGAAATCCATGAAAGATATAAATAGGACATCTCCTCGTGCACACACACATTGAGTCACACACACTATGGTTTTTAAGGTCATTATAGGTTGTCATTTGGACAATACCCACTCACATAAGTCCACCTAATAGGGTATCCCTTCCAAAGTCACATACACCTGGTCATGCACACCATATGTTTTAGGTGGTCTAGCTAGAGTCCATATCACATGAGTTCATGTAGTAAAAGCATCCCTTATCATGTGTCTGTACATCTAGTCGCATGCATCGTGTATTATCCAGCCTAAGTTCACATGTGTGAACCTGCATGCATCCATAAAGTAGGATATCTCCCTTGATCACCTGTAATCATGCAACATAGCCAGTCATCTTAAAACTGTTTATTTCCCATTGGCCATCTCACCCCGAGGAAGGATGCATGTCTTTGTTTGTGCAGGATCCCCATACGAGTCATGAAAGGCGACGATAAATAGGACCTTCGTCACGCGGAGATAGTCTAGGCACAACACCTATCAGACAATGTCAACAACCTTTTAGAACCCCGACAAACCACAGAAAGCGCAGAAGCTCACCCGACTTCCACGGCTAGAAGCGTCCGACCTCATGAAGACTTAACAACTCGGAAGCAGCTCCGGAGATCAATACTCACACCTACAGGAGGCGTTGAAGAAGGCGTCACAAAAGGTGTTCCAAAAGGCGTTACATAAGGCGTTGCGGAAGGCATTCTAGAAGGCGTTCCAGAAGGCATTCCAAAAGGCGTTACGGAAGGCATCACAGAAGGCATTACAGAAGGTGTTCCAGAAGGCATCACAAAAGGCGTTCCAGAAGGCGTCACAGAAGACGTTACAGAAGGCGTTACAGAAGGCGTTACAGAAGATGTTACTCACCCCGAAGGACTACAAAGGACGCAGAAGCATATCCAACGGCCGCAGAAGCAGTACACTGGGGCATCATCGGACCACTAGCACACTGGGGCACCGCCAAATTTACCAAAACGTCAGGAAACTAAGAACTTCACCGGGGCAACACCAAGATGAAGCTCGACTCGGATCAAGAAAGGGTATCGCCAGGGACCCCGAATCAACTGAGCATTAAGAGCAAAAGAGCGAAAGATATTGGGACATAGTTGATCAACCTCAGGACGAGACCACCAACATTCGGATAAGACTGGTAGGACAAAGTGTCAAACACCATCCGAAGAAAAAGGGCAGAGAACTGAACTGAAGAGGTCACTAAATCCTCAGATCATGCTCGAGGTGCTATGAAAGGTTACTAAGTGCTACAAGAGGTCACTAAATCCTCGGATCACGCTCGAGGTGCTATGAAAGGTTACTAAGTGCTACAAGAGGTCACTAAATCCTTGGATCACGCTCGAGGTGCTATGAAAGGTTACTAAGTGCTACAAGAGGTCACTAAATCCTCGGATCACGCTCGAGGTGCTATGAAAGGTTACTAAGTGCTACAGAAGGTTACTAAATCCTCGGATCACGCTCGAGGTGCTATGAAAGGTTACTGAGTGCTACGGAGGTTACCAAATCCTTGGGCTATGCTCGGGGTGCTATAAGAAGTTACAAAAAAAAAAAATCCTCGGATCAAACTCGAGGTACTATGAAAGTAGTTGATCGGCCTCAGAGCGGGATTATAGAAACACGACGCCGGAGGCCCAGACTGCAGGCGTTACTCGTGGAAAATAGTTGATCGGCCTTACAATAAGATTATAGAAAACACGACGCCGGAGGCCCAGACTGCAGGAGTTACTCGTGGAAAACAGTTGATCGGCCTTACAGTAAGATTATAGAAAACACTGTTGGCCCTAACAAGAACAGAATCACCTAGAGGGGGGTGAATAGGTGTCAAAGTTGAAAACTGAAAGTTTCAACGTTTTTTCAGGAAACTTGATTTTCAGAGTCAAATTTCCTCAGAGTCAGAAGCAAACTTACAGAAGTTGCTTCTGAGGGAAATTCTGCCTAAACACAGTTAGACTGTTTTCAGCAACAAAAGTTCTGATTTGAGAACTTCTGGACAGTCTTCTGAACAAAGACAATGATACTTAGAGAAAATCTGTTTCAACACTAAATATAAGCAAGTACACAGAAGCAAAAATAACAAGTATAAGAGGGAGAAAGAAGTTCAGGAGATCCTGATTGAACGATTCAATTTATCCAAGTTCGCCACAGAAGTCCTGTGACTACGTCTTGTCCCCTGAGGTCGCAGCCTACAGAGATTTTATAAATCCACTATTCAGAACTTTTATGGCAAGTTCAGAAGCTCCTTTACATCAACAGAACTTAAGCTAATTTCTCACTTGGTCACTTGGGAAGAAAGAGGAATTAAAAAGGGTAAAATGGACCTTTTATGTGAAGATGATATTTTAAATTATGTTTGACTCGGTCAAACTTGGTCAAACGACCGTTGACTTCTTACCAACCGGTCATTTGGACCTTAATGGGAAGTCACCGTTAGTTTAGGTACTTGGATGGGAAAAAAATTTGTTTAGGTACCAGTTTGGGAAAGAGGGTATAGTTTAGGTACCAATGATGTAATTTACCCAAAGAAATTTCAAAATACTTTTGAAGTACGGATAACGTGGTACTCTATTTCAATAATTTGATGACACATAGTATCTAAAGTTTATGATCTACGATCGAAAGGTTTTTTTAGGTTTAGAGTTTTTATTTTGGAGTTTAGAATTTTATATAAATAATTAATTAAAAAATAAATTTTTAATTAATTATACATTGTCAAAATTCTATTGGTTGATACGACATATGTCAATCATTTATTGGCTCGGAATACTCCAAGAATATAGTAAAATGAAGGCTTAATAGTGAGATAACCCCCTCAACTTGGACTCAATTAACACGTGACACCCCGGACTTTCAATTGTAACAGAAATCCCCTTTAACTTGTAAAATCGTATGAACTAACCCCAAATTGCTGACATGGCAGGGAGAGTGAGATTCAAACTCTTAGGGGCGCGTGAAAGGGTTAAAAAACGAAAAAAAAACAATTAAAAAAAATTAAACAAACATAAAAAAATTAAAAAACAATTAACTCTTCATTTTCTCTCTCATGTTCTCCATTTTCATCTTGTTCTTCATTTTTATTCTTTTTTTTTCTTTTTCTTTTTTTTCTTCTTCCTTTCCTTCTTTTTCTTTTCCTTCTTCGTCTTCTTCTTCTCCTTTCTTTTCTTTTCCTTTTTCTTTGTTTCCAGATTCGGAAATCTGGAAAATCTGGAAAATTTTCAGATTTCCGAATCTGGAACGTTTCCAGATTTCCGAATAAAAGAAAAAGGAAAGAGAAAGAAAAAGAAGAAGAAGAAGAAGAAAAAAAAAAGAATAAAGCAATTTTAATGGATATAGAAAAAGAAGAAAAAAAAGAAAAAGAAAGAATCAAAACGAAGAAAAAAAAATGAAAATGAAAATGAAGAACAAGAACAAGAACATAAGAAGAAGAAAAATTAATTTTTGTTTAATTCTTTTTTTTAAAAAAATTTATTATTTTTTTTATACATGTGGCATTTGACTTTTTAACAACCAATGACATAATGCCACGTGTCGCTCGTGTAGTCCACTTTTTGGCTGCAACTATACAATTCCGGATATGGGGGTTAATAGTTACAATTGAGAGTTTTTACGGAGTTAGTGCATACAATTAAGCAAGTTTAGGGGGATTTTTGTTACGTTTAAAAGTTCAGGGTGTCACTTGTTAATTGGGGACAAGTTTTGAGGGCTATCTCACTATTAAGGCTAAAATGAATCCACTTTTTTTCTTAACCTTTGGTTTGGTATTAAATAGACTCACCCTTATTTAAACTTTATAACAATGAATCCACTATTTTTTCCAAAAAAGATACAATCAATCAAATCACGTAATTAATTTTATTAATAGATGGAAAGACATGAGTATAATGATATATCATCCTATTTTAAAAGAAGGATTGACCCGTCGGTTCGAACAAGTTCGATAGAGAGTCTTTCATGTGGCTGGTTCGGTTTTATATAGTAAGAGTTATTATCATTAACCACAAAGAATTGAGATTAACCAGCTAATCATATTGACCCGCTGAATCGAATTGACCCTGATTTTTTGCACTTCAAAGAAAAAAAATATTAAAATCAACGTACAATCAATCATTGAATTAGTCTGAATAATTATGAATTTTTTGAATGTGGAAAAAATTCTATGTTTTGATTAAACTTTGTTTAATTATGAATTTTAGTTATTAGATATAAAATGTTTTATGTTTAATTGCTCATAGTTTTATTATATATACTTTTTTTTTTTGAACGAAAGAGAACTTAGTGCGCTGCTATTGGGCAAAAGTCTAACATAACAGAAGAAATAAAACTCGGTAATGTAACACAGACAGTGGGACTAGTATGTAAATGGGATGACCGGGCAAAAGCATTGGCCAAACCATTAGCTAATCTCTGGATGAAGCGAACCGATATTTCGCTAAATTGATTGAGAAGAACTTTGCATTGCTTCACTATGTCGCCAAACTCACTAATATCAAGGGAAGAACCGTTAATAGCCCTGCAAACCGTCAACGAATCCGTCTCTAGGACTGCCCGCGAAATTCCCAATGAAGCTAACCATTGCAGCCCTAACAAACAAGCCACTACCTCACCCTCATTAACCGAAAGAAGCCCAGAAATAGAAAAGAAATGCCCCTGCAGAAACACCCCCGCTTCGGAACGAAGAACTGCAGCAAAACCGTTCTTTGCTCGTCCTCAAAAAAAGCAGCGTCAACGCTACATGAGACCGAACTTGCAGGTGGTCTATGCCACATATCGCACTGCTCTTGCACCATCCCTCCCAAGGCAGCCTCCTTCCGTAAATTACGCGCTAACAACCAATCACAAAGACACCTCAAGCCTTGATAAACGATTTGTGAGGTTCGTGAGATTAAATTCCGCCAAAACTTATCATTCCGAGACCGCCACCAACTCCACGCAACCGCCAAGAATTTTCCACTCATCTCTTTTATCAATGGAAGCGTTTTGAGTCATAGCCGCGCAAAATCAATCAATTTATAGGGTTTTTCTTTAGGGTTTTCCTATTGAAATCCTTCCTTCTATCCCCGCTGAATTCATTCAGTGGCATTGATTTAGATCCATGTGCCTGTGTTTTCCTGCTTTTTGAGCTCTTTTTTTCAACTAATGGGATTCATGCCCATCGATTTTCCATGAATGGCTCGCTCTTCAGCGGGGAAACATTTGCACTCAACTTTTCTGTTTCAATCTCATTTTGCAAGTATGATGATTCAATTAGATGTGTGAACGGATTCTAAATCCGTTTATGTACGTAACTTTTTGAGGCATAAATTTTGTCCGACTTGCTTATTTAGATATGCAAAAACTTTTTGTATTGTGAGATTACATGTTTTTGTCAAATGGTTTTTGGTGAATTTGTGTTGTTCTTTTGTGGTCTGTGATGATAAATTGAAGGCTTGTTTCCTTAAACATTCGCAGTGGCCGCCTAAGAATTTTCGCCTTCGCCAGGCTTGAGAGTTTATGTTGTTTTATCCTTCCTTGGATGTCTGAGACTATTTGATTGTTTGCATTAAACAATTGTTATTTTTTGAGTGATTTTATGTTTTTTTAACTGAGAATTTTATATGAAAATTCAGTTTATTTAGTTTTTAATGTTGATGATGATAAATTCAAGGCTTGTTTCTCAAATCATTCGCAGTGGCCGCCTAAGAGCTTTCGCCTTCGCCAAGCTTAAGAGTTTATGCTGCTTTATCCTTCTTTGGATGTCTGAAACATTATTCGCTAATTTGCTATTTGCTTTTTATTTCTTGGTTGCTTGCTACTTGCACTTGTTAAATTCTAGTTTATGAATCCTGACAGTTGGAAACTATGTATTTGTATAAAATCTCTAACTCATTGGATGATATTATTAGTCTTGAAGATTCATCCAAGTCGGCTGATTATTGATTGAAGTTGCTTTAACTAAAATTTCTTGAGAAATGATATTATTCGCAATGATGTGAAATTTTCCCAAACCCAGAACTCCATCCTTGGAAAAAAGTCCATCTAGATCATGGACTGTGAGGTAAACTGGTAAACCTTTGTAAAATCCCGTGCAATTCGTTAAAAGTGGACTATGCGAAAATATATTCAATCCTTGGACGTAATGAGATATTTCCCCTAATACAGAACCATGACTTTGGAAGAAGTCATTTGTAATATCATGGACTATGCTGATTTTCGACGAGGGATTAGTTGTTCTTGCTTGAGTTGAGGATAAACTGATGTGTGCCACTGAAATTGTGTGCAAAGAATATTGCACATTGTAATATGTAATTAAAAATTTAACTCTGGTATCAAACATTGTAATATGCAATTAAAAATTTCAATTTAGCCAAGCGTTCATAGCGACGTTGCTTTTTGATCCTTCGATGTCGGCTCTTCCTATCATTGTGAAGCAGAATTCACCAAGTGTTGGATTGTTCACCCACCAATAGGGAACGTGAGCTGGGTTTAGACCGTCGTGAGACAGGTTAGTTTTACCCTACTGATGAAAGTGTCACAATGGTAATTCAACCTAGTACGAGAGGAACCGTTGATTCGCACAATTCGTCATTGCGCTTGGTTGAAAAGCCAGTGGCGCAAAGCTACCGTGCGCTGGATTATGACTGAACGCCTCTAAGTCAGAATCCGGGCCAGAAGCGACGCATGCGTCCGCCGCTCGTTTCCCGGCCCTCAGTAGGGGCCTTCCGGCCCCCAAAGGAACGTGTCGTAGGCTAAGCCCTCGCGGCGGACAAGTCGCGCAGGCCGCCTTGAAGTACAATTCCCACCGGGCGGCGGGCAGAATCCTTTGCAGACGACTTAAATACGCGACGGGGTATTGAGTGGCCTTGCTGCCATGATCCACTGAGATTCAGCCCTTTGTCGCTCCGATTTGTCCCTCCCTCCCCAAAATCAACTTTTACTCCATTGCGAAATATCCGTCCGAGGTTCTTCGGATTCGTACTAAAAGCTCGAAAAATGGCCAAGTAAAAAACTTTCTTTCATTTCAACCTTGTGCGGTCTGCTTGCCCGTGCCACGTGTGCGCGTGCTGCGCTTAGCTTCAACACTTGCATGCCCGTTCGGCTTCTTTTGCGTGTATCTCGGAGGAATAACTAGTGCGTCGGAAAAAACGACCCCGGGCCGCCAAAATTGAAGTGCCTTGGTAAATATCTAAAACCATGCATACCCGTTCGACTTCTTTTACGCGTTTATTATCGGTGGTAAGGATCTCCATTATCGGCGGGCAGAGTTGGTGCAAAGTCGAGGCTTGTTGATCCACAGTACCTTTGGAAGCACATAACTCATAGCTCGGGTGTCCGATCGGCGAATTTTTTTTTTCCAAGTCGCATAATTTTTGGAGCTCCACGCCTTGGGCAAGATCCCTACGGCCGAGTTTCGTCGCGAAAATCAACTTCTTTCTTGCAGAATTGATGCGATTTCGAGGTTCGTCGGGCCCGTGAACATTTTCAACGCCAATTCTCTCATCTCGATCGGATTTTCTCGCGCTTCCAAACTTCCATAGACTCGTTATAACCTAATGAAGAAAATGCAATCGAGTTTAATTTTGCATATTTTCGCCGTCCGAGGCTCATTCGGGCAGAATTCACGCCAAGCCGAGGTTCAATATCGGCTTAATTCCCATTACCCTCGGTTTCGAAGATCAGTGCCGGGGCGTCTAGACTCCCATGCCTCTGCTCTCTAGAAATCAGCTTTCCTTAGTTAGCTCCTGGGCCCCATAATTTAGGAGAGTTGTTGTCGACATTGGCTTAGCTCAATAGTATTTGATCTGGGCTGCGCTAGAACGAGCTGATCGAGAGAAGCGAACTGGGCAATCGTATCAGTATGGGGTGGAAGGTTGTTGCCCAACGCTACTGTGAAAAAAAAACCGATCTTCTATACAGACAGGATTTGCCCCATTAGATGCGGTCGTCCTAGTTCGACTCCCGAAGCTCATTTTCTTTAGACAGAGAGTAAACCTTCATTCTTGCTTTTTGGCCGAAAGAAATGAAGCCTAATCGTCCCTATGTCATCGTCAAACCGTTTCGGGTTCACCAACAATGGTCTATGGACCCGTGAAGATTTTCAACGCCAATTCTCTCATCTCACTCAATTTTCCCCGCACTTCCAAACTTCCATAGACCAATAACAGTCTAATTAAGAAAATGCAATCGAGGTTTGGACCAAAAGATTTAATTTTGGCATGTTTCGGGCCACCCGATATTCGGCAGGCCAAGTCGAGGTTCACCGGGCGCTGGCAGCGGGCCCGTGAAACTTCAGAACGCCAATTCTCTCAATGGGCTCCACTTTCCCCGCACTTCCAAACTTCCAAAGACCCATAATAAGCTTATTAAGAAAAATCAATCGAGGTTTTTCACAATAAAGGTGATTTGAGGAAGTTTCGTGCCACCCGATGTTCGGCAGGCCAAGCCGAGACTCGCCGGGCGCTGGCAGCGGGCCCGTGAAACTTCGGAAAGCCAATTCTCTCAATGTGCTCAACTTTCCCCGCCCTTCCAAACTTCCATAGACCCATAAGTATCTCATTAAGAAAACGCAAGGAAGTTTGTTCACAAAGGAGGTGATTTGGGGAAGTTTCGTGCTAGCCGATGTTCGGCAGGCCAAGCCGAGGATCGTTGGGCGCTGGCAGCGGCCCCGTGAAACTTCGGAACGCCAATTCTCTCAATGGGCTCCACTTTCCCCGCACTTCCAAACTTCCATAGACCCATAATAAGCTTATTAAGAAAACTCAATTGAGGTGTTTCACAATAAAGGTGATTTGAGGATGTTTCGTGCCACCCGATGTTCGGCAGGCCAAGTTGTGGTTCGCCGAGCCCGTGAAGATTTTCAACGCCAATTCTCTCATCTCACTCAATTTTCCCCGCACTTCCAAACTTCCATAGACCAATAACAGTCTAATTAAGAAAATGCAATCGAGGTTTGGACCAAACGATTTAATTTTGGCATGTTTCGGGCCGCCCGATATTCGGCAGGCCAAGTCGATGTTCACCGGGCGCTGGCAGCAGGCCCGTGAAACTTCGGAACGCCAATTCTTTCAATGGGCTCCACTTTCCCCGCACTTCCAAACTTCCATAGACCCATAATAAGCTTATTAAGAAAACTCAATCGAGGGTTTTCACAATAAAGGTGATTTGAGGAAGTTTCGTGCCACCCGATGTTCGGCAGGCCAAGCCGAGGTTCGCCTGGCGCTGGCAGCGGGCCCGTGAAACTTCGGAAAGCCAATTCTGTCAATGTCCTCAACTTTCCCCGCCCTTCCAAACTTCCATAGACCCATAAGTATCGCATTAAGAAAACGCAATCAAGTTTGTTCACAAAGGAGGTGAGTTGGGGAAGTTTCGTGCTAGCCGATGTTCGGCAGGCCAAGCCGAGGATCGCTGGGCGCTGGCAGCGGCCCCGTGAAACTTCGGAACGCCAATTCTCTCAATGGGCTCCACTTTCCCCGCACTTCCAAACTTCCATAGACCCATAATAAGCTTAGTAAGAAAACGCAATCGAGGGTTTTCACAATAAAGGTGATTTGAGGAAGTTTCGTGCCACCCGATGTTCGGCAGGCCAAGTCGAGGTTCGCCGGGCGCTGGCAGCGGGCCCGTGAAACTTCGGAAAGCCAATTCTCTCAATGTGCTCAACTTTCCCCGCACTTCCAAACTTCCATAGACCAATAAGTATCTCATTAAAAAAATGCAAGTAAGTTTGTTCACAAAGGAGGTGATTTGGGGAAGTTTCGTGCTACCCGATGTTCGGGAGGCCAAGTCGAGGGTCGCCGGGCGCTGGCAGCGGGCCTGTGAAACTTTGGAACGCCAATTCTCTCAATGTACTCAACTTTCCCCGCACTTAAATTTTTTCATAGACTAAAAATAGTGTAGTTAAGAAAACTCAATCGAGGTTTTGAAAAAAAGAGGTCATTTTGGCATGGTTCGGGCTACCCGATGTTCGGCGTGCCCGGGACACTTTGCGACGCCAATTCTCTTATTTCGCTCAACTTTTCTCGCACTTCCAAACTTACATATGATGAACCCTAAGTGTTTTGATTATGTCCAAACGTTTCAGAAGATAAAAACTTAACATTCTCTTACATATAGTTTATTGTTGACTAATATTTTTCTACTTAGTCTATGTGTAAGTTACTCAGCAGGTGCTGAATGAAGAATTTCTTGATTGCCTGAAGTACTCAGAAGTCTTGATTGCTGAAGACAGAGTTTCATTATTTCAGAAGCTGGATGCTCCGCTCTGAAGCTATTGAAGTCTGTTGAAGCTCTCCTCAGAGGTCCATTGCAATCAGAAGTTCATATACCAATTTGATCAGAAGCTTAGTCACGGGTTTTGGATATCATTTATTGCTCTGACAAGTGCATTTAATGCAAGGCGCCAAAATTTCAAAAAGCTGTTTTGATGGAGCGCGCTTGTCTACTCAAAGTGAAACCAGAGCTGGATGCTCCGCTCTGAAGCTATTGAAGTCTGTTGAAGCTCTCCTCAGAGGTCCATTGCAATCAGAAGTTCATATACCAATTTGATCAGAAGCTTAGTCACGGGTTCTGGATAGCATTTATTGCTCTGACAAGTGCATTTAATGCAAGGCGCCAAAAGTTCAAAAAGCTGTTTTGATGGAGCGCGCTTGTCTACTCAAAGTGAAACCATAATTTCCTTGTCTACCCTTTGTTGATCTTATTGAGGAATGTTTCCGGTCAACCTTATCTTCAATTTCAAATCACTTACCGGATTTGGTTAAAGAACAAGGATAACGGAATCAAAGTGTTTGAAGACCGTTTGAAGACTTGAAGATTCAAATTTCCCAACGGTCATCCTCATTCACTATAAATAGTAGCCAAGCTCCAATGCATCACATACGCGTGATAATCGAGCAAAAATCTCAAGGCACTATTTGAAGCAAAAACAGAGCACACTTCCCATTCTCAATCTTTCTTAGCATAGCTTAAGTTTAAGTGAGAGAGTGAAGAAAAACAAGTTCATAATAGGAATCTTGTAAACTGATATCGTTTGTGATATTCAGTTAGATTTTGAGAGAAATCTAGTTGAGATTAGAGTTGGGTGAGAAATCCAGAAAACAGGGTGTTGTTGTTCTGGTGGAAATCCTTTAACTCTTTTTAGGCTAGTCAGAACTAAGTGAGAAATTAGCTTAAGTTCTGTTGATGTAAAGGAGCTTCTGAACTTGCCATAAAAGTTCTGAATAGTGGATTTATAAAATCTCTGTAGGCTGCGACCTCAGGGGACAAGACGTAGTCACAGGACTTCTGTGGCGAACTTGGATAAATCGAATTGTTCAATCAGGATCTCCTGAACTTCTTTCTCCCTCTTATACTTGTTATTTTTGCTTCTGTGTACTTGCTTATATTTAGTGCTGAAACAGATTTTCTCTAAATATCATTGTCTTTGTTCAGAAGACTGTCCAGAAGTTGTCAAATCAGAACTTCTGTTGCTGAAAACAGTCTAACTGTGTTTAGGCAGAATTTCCCTCAGAAGCTACTTATGTAAGCTTGCTTCTGACTCTGAGGAAATTTGACTCTGAAAATTAAGTTTCCCGAAAAACTTAGAAATTTTCAGTTTTCAACTTTGACACCTATTCACCCCCTCTAGGTGATTCTGTTCTTGATAGGGCCAACAACATATACTCATCATAACCTATTGAAGGAAACGCAATCGAGTTTTGGCCCATGCGATGCTTCGGTATCGTTTTTTGAGGGGCAGTACCCATTGGAACATGGGCAATATCCAGTCCACGGGGTCCTAAATCAAACTTAAGGCATATATAGGGGGGAGCTACTTCTGAGGTATTTTTGGTGGCAGGCCAAAATGCCTACGGGGTAGGCTTCTCCTGGGCAACATACCGTGGGGAAGTATGTTGTCACTCCACATCGGCCCCCGGCGACATATGTGGGAAGTATGTCGTCGTGATTCCACCGGGCCCCGGGGGCGTATGTGGGAAGTACGCCGTCGTGACCGCCTCTCTGCCCAACATTTGCGGCCGCCAATGTTTTTGTCGTTCTCGATGGATGAATGGACGGGTGCAGCGTCGAGATCCTTGCTTGTGAGTTTTTGGTCGGAAACCCTGCTTTGTCCGGTAAGAAGAAGCGTGCAGACCCCCCGAGCTCTGCCGAAGTTTGTGCGAAAAGGTTGCGGTCCTCGGACCGGATCCGTAGTAGCGCTTATGAGATGGCTCTGTCTCCGGGGGTGTTCGGCAACGAGCTCCGCCGAAGTTTACGCGAAAAGGTCGCGGTCCTCGGGTCGCGTCCGCTGTACCGTTTATGAGATGGCTCTGCCTCGGCTGTCGGATTCGAGCTCCGCCGAACTTTATGCGAAAAGGTTGCGATAGCTTCCGTAGTAGCGTTTATGAGATGGCTCTGCCTCGGCTGCCCTTGGGCATTGTGGAAGCCACGTCCGGTACGAAGAAACCGTCAGAACCGAGCTTCGCCGAAGTTTGTGCGAAAAGGTCGCGGTCCTTGGGTCGCTTCTGTAGTACCATTTATGAGATGGCTATGCCTCGCCACTGATAGAGTTTGCCTCGGACGTCGCGG